>OX596219.1:8464831-8819605 GCA_951394215.1 Glyphodes perspectalis
CCACGTCGAGAGAGATCAAAAAACACGAATGACTCATTCAAAATTCTTGAGTCAACACAATGACTCACGCGCAGCTTCCTGTTTCGGCACTTTAAGTAACTCAAAATTGAGTTATGGCGCTACAAAATGGAATGCGCTGAGTGAGGTGCATTTTTTCGGTTGGACACTTCCGATTCTTCCGGTTCTGCGCTAACACATTTAGAAGAACTGAGTTGACTTGCACAGCGCGAAGTGACTTGAGCTGGTATGATTGTTTGGGGTAACGATGTGTTCACATATCCACAAGCCATCGCCGTGGTGTCTGAAACGATTGTTAGATTATAAAAGAGCGCCAGTGTGTTCACACCTTTAGACAAACCTATACATAAATGAAATAAATACCATTTTAAGTTATAAATACTTTGTTGATATTGTTGCTTATTTATTTTTTAAATAATCATTATCAGATTTTATGAATTCTCATATTGTAAATCTGTGAACAAAATTTTATGCCTTTTTCTGTAAAATTTAATTAAAATTACATTGTAATTCTTTACTAAAACGGCGTAATTTACGAACATATGTGTAAATATGTACCTATATAGGAATTATCATAGAAAGACAATAGGATGATGACACGTTATGAAAATTATCGGTTAGATACGGTGTAATAAATTCACCAGATCTGATATTCAAATTACCAATGATGACCTACTTGAAATGTGAGAGTATAATGTTTGAGGTATATTGTATTTTTACTGCGAGTGTAAGTATTTCTATGAAAAATGTTTGGGTATTTTAATGTGTATTCCTCGACACGGTCTTTGTCGTTTCACGACGTTTTTACTATGAGCTGCATATTATTATGTAGTAGTATAACCCACTGTGAACCTACGAGCACACCGACTTGTTATCCCTGCCAAATAAAATAATCCTGTGCACGAATGTCTGTGTTTTGTAGTTTTCTATTGATAGATTATCTTTAAAAATAAAAGAGAAGATAATATATTAAGCAGAATATTAGTCATATAAAGAGTTAAACAAATAAAGCAGATATGGGTTTAAACGGGGTACCCATATTTGGCATAGGTATACGGGTTTATGTAATGCGCTCAGAATACCGGCTACCGAATACTGGTCTAATCAGGATATGTTATGGTTAAAATCGGATCGTCCCTTAAATGGTGATGCGACGAAGACCCCAAACTCAAACTCAAAATATCTTTATTTACTAAGCCTCAAAAAAGAACTTGTAAATTGTCAAGTAATAGGTACAAAATAGAACAATTTGAATCTACCACAGGTTCGTAATGTCGCATCTACCGAGAAGAAACCGGCAAGAAACTCTGTAGTTACTAACCCGGGGTCTTATTTCAGAAACTCAGTATTAGGTACACGTCAATGTTCTCAATAAACAACGAATCGTAAAGTAGATGTGCGTGACACAGTTTTAATGTTAACTCTACTCATGTTACAGTTTTTGAATACATTTTTAAAATAGGTACATTCAATCGGTCTAACTTGATCAGGTATGTTGAGTAATTTGGTGATGCAGATGACATGAAGAATAAATAATTAAATATAATATAAATAACTTTGTTTTATTTATGCACCCAGAACATTTAATAAAGAGTGTGTTATAAAATTAGCGGGAATCTGGAGTAGTTGTTCGAATTGTAACATATTTTCTAGAGCTCCCACATAACTTTTGTAATACTAGATGTACCTACACACAACAGCACTTCAGCTGCAGTCTTATGTCGTTATGATAAGGGCTGTTTCGCAACAAAAATGTATAGCCTAATGTGCTGTCGTCTGTATCTATCGTATGATTTGTGTACCTTGCAGGGGGTTTAGGGATTCATGAGCTCTCACTCTTCCAGCGATTCAGTTAAACACACTGATACTATTTTATGTCGATATTCTGTAAGGGGTGGTACTTTAGCGTCTCGGACCGACCTATTGATCCCCCTATAACCAGTACTTGGAGACAGCGTAGCCCCATTACTATGGGATAGTATCCACAAAACTTTACGTCGATCCAGTAAGAGTCTCTAACTACTAGCGAGCGATGTTTAACAACAAGTTCATTTAAGGAAACAAACCTATGGGTGAAGTAAAACCGTTAACAAAGGAGTTACAAAATCCTACAAAAATTAAGTTGTATCGTAACTAACGGTCGCCGTCAAGCGCACACGTTTTAACAACTCTGTGACATTGTCAGAGGCTGACCTCCGCCGACCCGCACCCCGGCTAACGATTTTTGAAACAATGAATTGTAATTTCCCACATTCTATTAACGTTGGGCATGTCAATTGGAAAACAGAAAAACGTTTTACACGCAGGTGAAGTAATGGGTTATGTTTATTTGTTGCAAGCGGAACTAAATGCAATATCTTTTCCTAGATAACAAGGTGTAAAAGTACCTAATTGCTTATGGCATCAAGTTTATAACCAATAGAATGGCTATGGCGATGGATGCAAATAACAATAATTTTTAATGTGATAACAGTTAATTGTTCGTCTCATGTTGTCTTGGGACTCAAAAACAATGTGCCAACTGAAACTTAACAATCCACTAGTACGGTACGTGCGCCCCATATGCGTGGGGTGCGGATTCTAACCGGGATCATGGTCATAAACCATATGGGTCGTGTGCTCTTATCATTGTGCTCGCACCGGGCGCGCCCATACGACACAATCCTTCCTATCCTTATCTTACAAGGCGGTTATTATGTCTACTTTCTTATTTTGACTGACTGGATGGCACATTCCGTAGTGAACCTGCCTCATGCGCCAAGAGTTGTGGGTTCGATTTGATACCCACCCAAGACAAAAAAATCTATGATAATTACCTGTGTTTGTTTTGTGTCTGGGTATTAATATCAATATTTAAGTCTATATTGTAATACCACCGTTGATTCTGATATCCGTAATACAAGTGCTTCTGCTACCTTGGAGTCAGATCAAGTACCTATGTGATGTACTTAGTCTGGTATTATATACTTAATTACCGACAATCAGGGCTTTAAATATGTGGATCCGAAGCTACCTCCATCGCCGTTTCTCTCAAGGAGCACAATACGAAAGCGCGCAGCAATGTAGCACCGCATTCCAGCACATAATTGAGGTGTCCACAATTGTGCCGCGCCGGAGGTCTCGGGTCGCCGCTAAACATTCTAATTAGTCACGGGACTCTGTCGCTTGTCTCCGAAGCTTACCGGTGGCATTTTTTGTTGGAAACTTAAGTATGATGCTCTTGCATTACTGGTTAATATTTATTCATTTTACAACGGGTTTTTGCTGTCGTTAATTGCTGAGAATTTACGATTGAGTAGGTACAGTCTTGTACTCAGATAAACCTACCGCTTTATAGTCGATTGTTCAAATGCATACGATGTGGTAACATTTTACGGATTGAAGTAAGTAAATCGATAGAGTAGCACACCTTGCTCAAAACAAAAAACCGTTTGTTTTGGGAATGCATTTACAGACAGTCGTAAAAACTTGTGAAGAGTAGGAACATAATAACAATGAATATAAAATGGATGAAATCACAATTTGTTGCCCAAAATAAGGCGCGATTGATTTTGGACCAAATTTGAAGTCGTAAACACAAGTGATAAATATAAAATGACGAATAAAAGAGGAGGAACCAAGTTAGGTCCGTTGCTTAAAGTACCAAAAGCACAATATCGTCGCAATACAATCGAACATACCCGCCCACGCGTCATAATTTCGTCCACATAACTCCACTCGCTTTCTCATGGTCTCGTGATTCACCATGAGAACTGTATCTTTCCACAAACTTAGACGGACGTGGAACAATTTGCCAGTCGTCTTATTATGATCGTCAAGTTAAAAGCGAGAGCGTCACAGTCAGTTTTACGAATGAGTACCTATTATGGAAATATTATTTCTCTGGGTTTCTTTTTAAACTTCTAATAATGGTAAGGAAATGCTGGTAAAGTATACTTTTTATTTTTTTGCTTAGACAGTTTCAATTTGAGTTTCGATATCTACTATTTATTAAGTTTATACGGAGCGACTATGTCTGTTATTAGCAGAATTAAATATCTATAATAAGATTGCAAAGTAGCAGAAATATTTTTGACTTTCCTGTATCGTTTAACACTTCATGTCGGGTTCGTTAATGTAGGCATTATGCCAACGATGTGTATAATATAATGGTATAAATTCGTTGGTCCCGTGTTAGTCTGGGACTTAAAAAGAATGTTCCAATTGTGTTTTTTGCCTAGCATGTCGTAAAAGGCGACTAATGGTACATAGGGTTTTGAATATGTGATTGTGTAGGCGACGAGCTATCACACTCTTTTCATCCAACCCAGGCCAGTTTTATTATTGGCTAAATGTGGTCAAAGGAGCTTGCTGCCCCTTGATTCTGCCTTCTCCTTCGGGGATTACGGGCATGATGTTATTTATGTAAATCGTTCCCTAGAAAAATATTGACCCCAGTTTGAATCTATGATCATCGTAATAGCCGTTACTATGATGAAGACATATAAAAGGAGTGGCATAACGTTTAACGTTTCCGCTATTATTTAAAACTTTCGAAACAACGTTTCCGCTATTACTTTATGGCTTAGCGCGCATCATTGCGCAGACGCATACCTGGTTATTTAATATGCAAAGCGCATGCGCGGGGGCGCCCGTCGTCACAAACTGATAGAACAAACATTTCCTTTTCTAATTGTTGTAGATATCGAGAGACGAATCTTGTTGAAGCGAATTTAAAGTTGCAAAATGTTTGCAAGACTATGTGATATGATCTTATAACAATATAAGTTATATATCAAACAGAATCTTTCGAATGGAGAGCAAGGAAAGAAGATTCCCTGTGTTCTAATCGAAAACTTCTATAATATATAGACTTGCAAGATGTGTACTATATTTATAATAAATAAATTCTTCAGACTGACACACCAATTCCCTAGTCCCAAAATAAGCTTATGCTTGTGCTATGGATACTAGTTGAACGGATATACATACTTAAATTCGTTTATAAACATCCATGACTCTAGTAGGTACAAATGTCCATGTCCATCACACGAAAAATTTGCCCCTAGCGGGATTCGAACCCGCGACCCGTTGACTGGTCAGAGACCCTGGCCATGAAACAAAGAGTCGCGGGTTTGAATCCCGCTAAGGGCAAATGTTTCGTGTGATGAACAAAGACATTTGTACTCGAGTCATGAATACGTTCACCTAGTATCCATAGCACAAGCATAAGCTTAGAACTAGGGAATTGGTGAGTCAGTTATTATAATCTAAGCTTCGTTAAGAGCTATCGCACTTAGGTACAAGTCTTCTCATATACCTATGTTATGGTGTAGTTAAACTTGTTTGGTTTCCAACAAATCAATGTTATTAATATCTACTTGTTCCTATATCTTTGCAAATACGTGTAGATAGATTTATGAACTGTTTGTCGTGCCTTTCCAAAGATGATTGCCATCTTTTACTCACGATAAACATAAAATGGGTCAACATAACTGTAATTTTGTACTAAACCAGGGCATAACTTAACCTTATTGGCAATACGTACTCACATAACTTCACTTTGTCCTCTTTTTTATGCTTACCTGTTTATGAACTGTTAGGATACATGTGTTGTGTGCAAAGGATGCAAGAATGTTGATTCTACATAAAATTACACCTATAATCCCTGAAGGAGTAAGCAGAGTCAAAGTAGCAGCAAGCCCGTTTAACTACATTTAGCCAAAATAAAAACTAGGTTGGGTTAGAAGGAAACGTGTGAAAAAGTAGTGATACTCGTAATCCTTCTTGTAGAGATATATTTGCGACGGTGACTTTTGACTACATCACATACATTGATCTGACACCGAGGTAAGTAGCTTAAGCACTTGTGTTACGGACATCAGAATCAACAGTGGTATTACAAATATATACTTAAATATTGGATATTAACACCCAGACACAGAACAAACACAAGTATTCATCATACGAATGTTTGTCCTGGGTGGGAATCGAACCCACAACTCTTGGCGCATGGGGCAGGGTCACTACCGAATGCGCCATCGAGCTTGTCAAGTAAGTACTAAGTGGCTAGCGTGTCGCCTACACAATCACATACCCAAAACCCGATATACTATTAGTCGCCTTTTACGGCATGCTAGGCTAGAAACACAGTTAGCACATTTTGAAGTTCCAGACCAACATGGGATAATGGTCATTCTATCCAGAACATTTCGTGAGTAGGAAAAACATCCCTACTAATTGTGAATCGATTTTGACTATTTCATTGTACAATTTGTGACAAAGTAGAAGTGCGGGAAAAGTTTATACACACACACCATACACACATGCATACATAACATCATAACATCACGTTTATAATCCCCGAAGGGGTAGGCAGAGTCAAAGGGGCAGCCCCTTTAGAGTTTATTACATTTGCACTCCGGAGTTTGTTGTATACCGTTGTTACTTACTTAATGGAGTAGACTACTACGACTCTTGATTAGTTCAAGTGATATCAAAGAAATAGCGAAGCTAGAGACTTGATATAATTCCACGCCATTTCCCTGCGAAGTAGAGAAAGGACCGGATTCCATATTATGCGGTCCTTACTCGCTTCTTTGATTTTCATAATTCTATTCATACATGTTCTATAGTTATTATGGCTCCTAACATCCTAACATCAACTTCTGTGAAAACACAGCCAATATGTTCATGCATTATGTACGAAACGAATAAAATTGCAAAGTGTGAATGTGTGCGAAAGAAGCTATCACATGAAGCATATGCTGTATGACCACACATTATAGGCCGGTAATAGTCGCGGATGAGCCGTGGTGCCCCTTGACCCTCCATCATACCCTTACCGGGCGGCAGCCGCGGCGACAAGTATCGCTAATCGGTACGTGGCGATAATGGCTGTTCGGACGTGCGCTGGCGCATCGGGGATGTACGGATACAAGACTGTGGAATAAGACTTCTACTTTACGATTTTGATTAGAATATCGGAAAGCTAAAGTTGAATGAAGAGAACGAGATTGGTCAGCCTACAGCACAACAAAACTAGACAACATAAAATCATCATGATTAGATTACAAAGTAGTTTAAACATTTGTACATTATATGGAAATTCACTAGTAAAGAATTTACTACAGACACCCAGCTCGAATAAAAAAAAATACCTGTGTCAATAATGTTAATTCTCCAAATGCCCAAAATTAACGCGCGTATCTTACGATGGAACCGCTACACTTTTATATAGGTATACCTATAGATAAAGATTTAAATGAAACCAAAATCGAAGGCTGTACGCACCCCCAACAATAAATAGTTAAACGACAAAGCCGTATTCCGTAACTTGTAAAGTTTCAGTTTTGTTTGTTTTATCACCAGAAGCGTTCTCCTCTCGTGCGGGCCCCGCCGGCGCCGGCCGCGTGAAAGCCTAACGGGGTCATCTCATTAGTCCGCGACCCGCCGCTTTCAGTTCACTGAAACGGCGCGACCAGCGACCTCGCACACTTTACACATGATCACATGACTACATCCACCTAATAACCGGAGACCACTCGAGTGGATGCACCGTTTGACGTCATCGCGACGTTTTTCCAGTTTTACATAACGCTCTATATCTATATCTACGCTCTCGTAGTATAGTTTCTTAACCAAACTTAAGATATACAATTTTTTTCTTTCTGGATACTGGATGAAGTATCGCAAGATAAGTACATAACTGGCTAATGGAGGTTAAATCTTTATACTCATATATAAAAAAAAAATGCTGTTCGTTTGTCGCTAAAACTCGAGAACGGCTGGGCCGGTTATGCTGGTTGTATTTTTAAAATATTTGTAATCTTCCAGGGAAAGTTTGTACGGTAAGAAAATAATATGGAAACTTTTCGAGGAACATAATAAAAGATAAGCCGAAAATTAAGTGCGCCGGGTCAGCTAGTTATAAATATTTTTCTCTGTTTAATTAGTTTCATAACAGGTCATATAAATAACAATGGTTTTTAATAGAGTGGTTTATTAGGCTTTCGACCTAATGCGAACCTAGTCAAGTCAATTTGAGCAACAAACTTATTAGGGGTAACAAAGATTAAACCTGATTAGTTAGGTTTTAATATTAAATCTAGTTTGGACTTGTACTTAATTCGGCAGAAAGCAGTAGTTTTGGACCTGTGTTTCAATGTCTTGTGCTTTAATTTAACTTGTTGATTTAGAGATGCAGACCACCAACATAGACAGATAAGTACGTCGTTTTGCAATCACACGGCGAAATATTACAAGATCCAAGAATACATCCTCACCCCCATCAAGATCAGAATTAAATGATGCGATTTCCCACCTCGCACCCTGCCGACCATAGATCACTCGTTGACAGCTACAAACAGGCGTCATGTCCTGTTTTTGCCGCCGTACATCATCACAAACCGCCTGGCGATTGCCTCGCGTTTCCGAAGTTTTTGCGACGTTGCAACGAAGTGCATTCTTTGTAAATGTTCTGGAGGTGATTAGCGGGCTATTTTAAGGATGCTGGCTGAGAATTTGAGCGGAATTCGGATGAATAGTTTGTAGCGTGATGAATAGTCATCGGTGATAATGAAATGGATTTAAATGACGTACCTATTTTTATAAAAGCTTTTATTTTATTAAACATACACAAGTCATTAATATTCAATAGATATTTTATCTAGAGCATGGGGTTTGTCAAAAAAATTCGCGAAGGCGCCTGCAAAGTCGGCAACGCGAGTGCATTCTCTATAAGGTATAGTGCGTACCTTTCCCATATTGATCTGGGACTCCCAACTGTGTTCCTTGCCTAGCATGTCGTAAAATGCCACTAATTGTATATAGGGTTTTGGGTGTGTGATTGTGTAGGCGACGAGCTAGCCACTTGTTGTCACCACTTTTGTGCTGTTCCCAGTTTGATTTTTTGGCTGAATGTGGTCAATGGCTAGCTGCCCCTTTGACTTTGCCTACCCCTACGGAGATTATGGGCATGATGATATGTATGTGATACTTTTGGTGTTCGAAATGTAGGGAAGTGTATGTGTAGAGCACTATTACTGCTTGAGACCAGGCAGACCATAAGCTTGTTTGCCACCTTTAATAGAGTCTATAAATCTTTTACGATTGCCAATATTACAATTAATGTTTTAGAACTGCAGTTCGGAGTTATACAAGAAGTTATCTAAACATTGTTAAAGTAAAACACTATTTACAGAGCACGATGGATATGCTAGTATGACGTATATCCTTTTCAAATTCTACAAATAGATAAAATCAGACAGCGAACAAAATTCTTCAGTCGGTAACTTTAAAAATCACACTTAAATCTTTTTAGGAAATAGCACATTACACCCCCAAATTGAGTCCAATTTATTGAGGACTCTTGCGTTGCGTAGTTACTTAGGAATTCTCTCAGTTAAAAATTTTTTGAGAGGTCATGCTTAGCTGGAGGGTTATAAGTAGTACGGATGAGCAGGGGTGGATAAATCGTCGGCAAGCGAGGAATGACGGATGTCTTTACAAGCTTGCGACGCTGTCAGTGGAGATTACACCCTTGTTGGTTCTCAAACATTTGTGCCCTACGCTTTGTAATTAAATAAATATCAAACTACAGCACATACATTGATCTGACTTTGAGATTTCTTAAGCTATCGTGTTATGGTTAACAGAATAAATAGTTATTACACACATATACTTAAATATTGGACAATAACACCCAGACAAAGAACAAACACATGTATTCATCACACAAATGTTTGTTCTGGGTGGGGATTGAACTTACAACTCTTGGCGCACTTTGTTTAACACAGTACTTACGGCGTATACAATTAAATAAGTAATAGATTAAGGACATTCTACAACATTTAAGGGACTGACCATAATTAGACACGTCACTGCATAATTATTTACAGCGGGATAATATGATATAAATAAAAAATATTGTCCCAGATTGAACACTAAAATATCTATTCCTAATGGCCTGGCATTTTAACAGGCACTTTTTTTCATCTTTATGTTAACAAAAGCTAATGGCAACAGTACTGTAAAGTATTAACAATTTATTATACTTTTAATCAATAAAATTAAAGGCATATACGTTCCTAATAAATAAACCATTAACGTTTCTCTTTTGGGCTCGTCTTAAGTACTTATTTGCTAAAATAGTTTGAGAAACTTTAACTTGAAAGTGATAACATATAGTTCGCGCGAAAGATAAGTGTATCCGTGCCCTCCCTCTCATTTTTTTTTAATATTTTTTAGGCCCGAAATTAAAACGTTACCGGTGTTAGCAAAAAACCCGTATCCAATGTCACCCCACGTGCCGGGGTGAAAAAACCTCCCCAAAATAGTCCCGTGGCGAAAAACGTGTGTTTCATTACGTGACGATTTTGTTATGACTGAAATTATTTATGGATTCATTTTTTCTAAGCAAAAACGATATTTTACGGGTGCCAGTATTTTTAAATTCTGAAATCGATACCCCTGTTAGCCGTAGTCAGTCTGGAAACTTTTCTACTGATATTTATACTCACAATAATTATTTAATAGTAATACAAAGGTATTTTTTTGCGAATAGCCACTAACAGGGATAGATTTTCCATTAATAAAATTCTGCAATTATAATAATACTTATTTGTGTACATATATTGCTAAACACATATGTAGTTGTAGCAATAAAAACCGGCAATGAAATGTGGGTTCTATGTGAGGGATTTTCTTTGGTATTGTAATTTTTTTTAAAGCACACTACAAAGCCTCTACAAAATGACAGTTTTAGGATCATTTCAAATTGACAAGAAAAAATAAGTTTTTACATGGCTGAAGCCTCGTATTGAATATACCTGAAAATATTGAAGGTTAGGATTCGTAAACCGAATAATTTTCTGCGTTTGGTAAAAGTAAACACGAATTTATACATTAGATAAATAAGTTTATGATGCTTGGACGACATTGCAGTAGTAACCTTCGTTAGTCGAATTAGGTTAAAAGAAAGTAAATACTAAACTACTCACATAATTGTGAAGATTTTATACACCAAGGCCAATATCATACATAATCAGATTGCGACATACTATTAGTAGTGTGCATTTAATAATGTATAGTCGAACTGATAACTAAGTTGAACCATCGAATCCTACTAATATTATAAAACCGAAAGATTGTATGGTACTCTTTCAAGTAAAAAATTCTAAATGGATTATAATGAAACTTTAGAATAATATAGCTCATACACCCGAATAACATATAGGCTATGTTATATCGATGTACCACGCGAGCGAAGCCACGGGCAGAAGCTAGTAACATACGTATAGGTTTACCTACATTTGTAAGTCTGTACCTATTTACGTCATCACCATCTTATAGTCGTAAGTCTTGTTCTGAAATCACAATAGGCACACCACTATTTGCTCGTTAGGGAAACCTTGTGATTGTAATGCTCATTTGAATATTTTTTTTTAACAGACAATATTTGGGTTTGCAAAAGAAGGTGCCGTGATGTTTCTCCATTATAAACTACCATTAATTTCTGCATTGTAAAACTGGGATTTAGAGTAACGAAAACGTTGTACGTTGCGACATTGGCCATCGGTTGGTTATATCTTTTAAATCCTGTGGTTTTTTTAATAGATATGTTTAATATGCTTTGAGAACAATAACAAAAAGTTGATTTGTACTTAGAAAGCCGCAAGTCTTACTATATAATTAAATTGCCAGAATACAAAATAATACTTTATACATTTAATAAAAAGTATAATTCCTAACTAACGATGATGATAATTGCTCTCACTTTTTACCGACTTAAAAAAAAAAGGAGGAGGTTCTCAATTTGACTGTTTTTTTTTTAAATGGATGACTCAAACCATAGCTTCACTGACGACCGCAACTTTTAGAACTTCTAATTAATTGTTCGACTGTACTTTCTTCCGAAGCCTCCACTGCAGTGTTCCTACACCACAATCAATCGGGCACTTTATGGGGCTTCGCCAATTTGTTCCCAGACGCTCTCGACCCACTTCTTGACAACGTAACTAGACAAGTTTTATTAAAAAGGACGTGCATATTGTTTCGAGACATTTTGTTCAAGGATTTCATATGAATTGACTACTATTTTCAAGTACAAATACATTATTTATTGGAGTGAGCTTATTGTTTGTAAAGTGAATAAAAATAGAAATCATACTTTAGAAAATACAAAGTAACTTTTTTGAATAAGAAACCAATTGTTTTCCTACTATTCATATTTAAATTAAGAATACTGTTATGTAGGGCACTATTGGGTGAAAATAAAACTATCCTCAAAACTTTGTGGCTACTGAACTATGACATATTCCTTAATGGAAGATGTGAGACATCTTCCATTAAGGAAGTCAAAGTTTTTCCAAGAAGCGTTTTATCAGGATTCTATCAGCCGATCGAATTAGCTTATGCTATGCGCGTGTCAAATGTAGGTATGGTGGCTAACCACCATACCTACATTTGACAACGCGCTGACAAAGTTTTTCTCGCCATAAAGTATGTATGTTATCACAATCATAATTTTCCATCTAACCCAGTTTTATTTTTGGCTATTCAGCCAAGAGGGCATGCTGGTTAAGGTTAACGGTAGCTCATCCACTATAAGCGCGAACGTCTATGTAATATGTCGTAGTATATGTAGTACGTCTCCGCACAATTATAGGTAGGTACATAATTAACTAACTAAACTTCACTAGTTACGTTCTAATCTGACAATTTGGTAAGTGCCATTCAGCTCACCGCCAAACATCCCCAAATACCGCGTCTGCGCGCGCTAGCTGAATAGCCACGAGACATTAGCGGCGCTCGGCTCAATTACGCGCGCAAATTTAGCCCGATCAATAGCCCGGTCTGGCGGAAGATGGCTGGTACCGTCGCGACCACTAGCCATCCAATGGTTCTAATTTACATACGGATTATTTACTATTTACCTAACATTCGCAATTCCGTTCAATTATTAAATAAATAATAAATAAATAAATATCCGACAACATCACATACATCGATCTGACTCCGAGGTAAGTAGCTTGAGCACTTGTGTTACAGATATCAGAATCAACAGTGGTATTACAAATATATACTTAAATATTGGATATTAACACCCAGACACAGAACAAACAAAAGTATTCATCATACGAATATTCGTCTTGGGTGGGGATCGAATCCACAACTCTTGGCGCATGGGACAGGGTCACTACCGAATGCGCCATCGAGCCAGTCAATATAATATATAATATAAACATCTAGGACTCCAATACAAATTACCATGTTAATCACACGAACATTTGCCATTTGCGTGATTCGAACCTCCGGTCTCTAACCACGAATACTACGCACGCATTTGTCGTAAGTAATATCGATATGGATAAAAATATTTAGGCCTCACTAGAAAAAAACGTTATATAACAGTTTGAACTGTATAATCGAATAAATATATCAATACCTTGTTTGGCTGCGAGTGTCCCGGCGCACGGGCATATTTCAGGCGCTGTCTGGCCGCACTCCCGTTAATAACGCATCCCTCGTATCAATTAATTGTATTGCACACGCGGTGGCCACGCCTTATGCCCTTAGACAGGACAATGGTTTATTTTTGACGGACAATAATTAATTTCATTACATTTTGATGCAAAATATTTCCTAAAAAACAAGTAACGGCGTTGATTAGAGAGATCTCGATCGAAACCTGATCGAGATTATAAGTGCTGTACTTATATGAGATGAGCCTCTGAGATCCTGATCTGCCCTCGGTAGTGCTAGTACAAGGAAGTACTAAAGTATCGATATATAAGTGCTTAATTTTTGTTTCATTAATGAAACCTGGATCCTGGATTTCGAAGAAATTATTATATGCTATAATATTTACAGTATAACACTTAGATACTGTAAAGCGTTTTCTAACGTTTGTCTCGCTCCATTTAATAAGCATATACTAGATTATTAGATTTAGAGATTAACCTCCTTCTTATATAGTATTTTTTTTTAATTGGCAGTAAAATTGTTTGTGGCCAGAATGTCCCATGAAAATGTCCGATGTGTGGGGACCGCTTGCCGCCCGGGGCAGTAATAGTCTGATGCACAGCCGTTATCAACACCACTTGCATTCATGCGCCCCAAATTTGTCGCCCATTATGGGCCTTATGGAGCCTGATTAATTGAATGATTTGGCTGAGAGGGCTCATTTGGGAGGATATTAACACTTGCTTTAATGTTATGAAAAAGCTATATAGGATATATGAGTATGTAGTAATAATGTCGCCATGGTAAGTTTTATGAGGCATAGTCTCGCCTACGTAGTATTTGCTATAATATTTCAACTAAGATAAAATATGAAAATAGGTAAAAAATATTTTTTTTACAATTTGGATATATGTATTAATAGGCAACAGTTAATTTTGCTCACTTTAAAATATTTTCAAGGAAATAATTATATGTGATAACATGAGTTTGAAACAGCCGTGAAAACGAAATTGAAAAGAAATGTTAGTCCGTATTTCTGAGTCAGGTTGACTAAAACAGGGTAACAGAAATTATTAAAGTGAGGCGTGGTGACTCCATAATATAACGTTACGGAATACCCAAAGCGGGATATCCTCTCTCCCTCTCCCTAGAAGTTTCTAGAAGTTTACAGTTTAAATGATATTTTAACTGATCTATGGTAATTGATACAATTATTTTATTCAGAATCTTTTTATACTTACACTCACAAAAAATGTCATGCTTTGTATAATATTAATGGATTAATGTCTAGACTGTAAGTTTAACTACATATATACTCATACTATGTTCTTGACTGTAATCTGTCAGTGTACCTACCTTGAAATAAATATACTTAGAGAGCTCTATGTCCCACAGTGGAGGAATAACTTACGTTCCCTATGAAATTTTCGTACTTTACCCTGTTTAAACTTGAAGGAAAAGTAACTAAGTCGGCATTTTATCTAATGAGAGAAATGCCTACATTATAAGTGTTGTTGAGCGGTTGTAAAAGTAAATTTGTAAGCACACATCCAAACATTTTCCATCAAAACAGCAAAAAAGCTCATAATAAAACCCTGATATCTCAAATAAAGATTCAAAGACAGCGAAGGATGCACGATTCCGAACGGTATTCCCATGAAACTGAACAAACACCATTAAACTTGGTATTTGGTGGATTCAGTTATTACGACGAACGCCCCCGAAAATTTTCGCTAAAGATTTCCATGATTATAGAGAGTTCATCGTTCTCTTTATATGTTTGTTTAGTATTTTGTGTTGTGTTTGAATAATAAAGTCACAATCTAAGTTTTCAGACGATATCTCGACCTATTTGCTATAATAGTGCAGGAGGTGACAAGCAATGTTGCTTAAGAAGATTTTTTTTGGAAACTGTGTGTAAATAGGTTTAGTTCGAGTTAGTTAAAGGAAGAAATTAAGCTCTCCTGCTAACTGTTGTTACTTTCAATTTTATTGATATGTTTCTTGTCTCATTGACTTTGTTTTAGAATTTTCTCTCAAATTTCGAGGGTTAAGAGGACAACTGGCTGAATAAAATACACTTATATACAGTAAAATTGATATAATGTAGATAGCCTAGTTTATAGGAAAAAGCCATACCTAATATATATTAAGTGCAGAATATAGTAGTTGAATACAGATCAAAAATATTTTTTATAAAGATTCCGTACAGTAGATATAGTTTGCCGGTCCTAAGTGGTTGGTGCATTACAAAAGTATTTCTTTCTAGTATCTAAAAACACATAGGTAGTTAGCTTTTTTATTTTTAAGCTTTTTATTTACCAAAACGACTGAATATTTTCTCACTTAATTAATAATTTTACAAGTATTTATAATTATCAGTCAAGCATTTTATTATTTAATTAGTTTTCGCTATCGTAATAAGCTTTATGTATTTGTCTTGCCCCATTTAATTGGTTAGAAAGCTCGCTGTACAAGTGACCTGCTAAACATGTTATAATTGTTATTACATTTATTAGTTATATTTATATTTATTATTAGTATTTTACGTAACCGCCATAAGTTTGCCATGACCTCCTATACTATAATCGCGTGACTTTCGACAGTCGAGTTATACTTGTTGACAGAAACGAATTGCTTTCCGAATATTCGAAGAAAAAATAATAGAAACAGATCGAAAGGCAACATAAATTAGTTTTTCTTGGCTTGTGCATGTCTTATTTCAATGGTAATCGAAAACTATAAAATTAATGAGTTTATAAAGGTACGTTGTTTTGTAGACTGGATTCGAGCGGTGCAATTTTGCATACAAAATTATGGAAGGATGAAAGTTTTCTTTAACTAATTCTATAGTTTAACAATTTAGTTTATTTGTGTGAAAACAAGCTCGGGTAATAAAGCTGACATTGGATAAATTATTCGTTGTTGTCACGGACTAGAAAAAAAAGAAGGACTCCACCCTTCTAACTAGACTTTTCAGACATATACTCGACGACATTAGTGTCGTGTCGTGTATATGTGTGCTGTCGTCGTTGTCTATGTGTGCTGTAAGTGAAATGTCATGTGGAGCATCGGAAAGGCACAAAGTCTAGTTAGAGGGGTGAAGTCCTTATTTTTTTTCTCGTCTGTGGTTGTTGTCTATGTACTGCTTAATCTTAACTAATAATAACATCTTGTAACGAATTTTCTGTGCCAATTTAAGAAGCTCAACTGATATTATAAATGCACTAATGTTCCTGTTTTGTCTTATGTTGGTTTTGGATTAAAAAATAATGCATCAAATGTGTTTTCCTCGCCTAGCATATCTTAAAAGACGACTCATGGTGTATTGAGTATGGATTGGATTTGTGATTATGTAGGCGATGAGGTCGCTACTTTTTCACAATAACCTATCTAACTCAAGTGAATTTTGGTTTTGGCTAAATATGACTCCTAGGGACTAATAAAGTAAATCAATAAATAAATTCTCTAGACAGACGCACTTATAAGCTTGTGCTATGGATACTAGGTGAACGGATAGACATACTTAAATAAGTTTTATAAAAATCCATCGCACTCCAAATCGCACGAAACCCGCTAGAGGCAAATGACTCTAGCGGGTTTCGTACTCGCGACCCTTGGTTTCGTGGCCAGGGTCTCTGACGACTCGACCAACGGGCCTGTCATCCTTGAAACCTTAAACCTTGGTGATATTTAAGTGGTGAAAGGACTTTTATGGTAAGTTCATGCATGTATGTAGTTTATGAAACTGAGTAACATCCTTAGAAACTGCTACCACACGTGGAAACTAGTCTGCTACGATATACTTCGTCGGCTACTATCAGCAAATTACACACAAAGTACCAGCGACTCGAGTATCTTATGAAACGCTCTCCTGTCTGTTCCGGCTCGTAAACTGCAGCCAATTATCCCGCAACCCTGTACGCCGTAAGTAAATCGGTCCAAATTCGTCTATGCGCAGGCGTCACTTTCATAACCGCGATGAACGAGAAAGCGCCCGTGGGCGGACGCTCGTACCACCGACCGGGACAGCCCTAGCATGTAAGACCAATCTTTAAATCAAAGTACAGAGGGTTTTAGTCAGATGGACGTGACGTAGACTTTTAAAGTTCCCAAATACCTACTTACCCACCCACCACATACCCACTCGTGAGTAGCTCACTGGGTCTCCCTTAAAGGACTCGTATAATTCTCCCTCTAACCCAACTCAGCTCAATTTGATTTTGGGCTTAATGTGATTTAAGGGGTTTTATGCTCCTTATAATCTGCCTACTACTATACTATTGTGGGCGTGATATTTATGTATGTATTTATGAAAAAGAAGTGAAACCCAACTCTTCACTCCGTGTTGGTATTTTTCTATTTATACTTACATCGGTGTATGTAAATTTGTGACACTCATAAATTATACCGCTTTATTATTTTTTCAAAAGATTATCTAAGACGTTTTCGAAAAAATATTATAATAAAGAGAGTGCGTACTCATTCAAGATCTCTGCACTTGTGTAGTCTATGCCCCAACATGACCGATATACAATAAACTAAACACTTCCTTGAACATATTTCTACAGAATTCAAATTAGAATATCATGATGGAAGTCTGGACGCGGCAACAAAGACTCTAAGATCTACACATTTGGTTCGGTCGTAGATAATCGAAAGGGAATTGGTTAGGTGGGGACTGTTTTCACTAGTAAAGCTATTCATGTATATGTACACTAATATTTAGTTATGTTTTATAAGAAGGGAAACGATAAATGTACATATATGATTATGATCATTTAGCTTTGCCAATTTTAACTAATAGCTAATAAGTCTGTTGTTGTCATGAGAATTTAGTAGATTACAGTTTACTACTTATTATTCGGCTCTAACTAGCTCCAAGAAAGGTATTGTTGTAAGATTAATTTATTTTTAATTATTTGTAAATTGAATTAATAAGAATGTATCAACGGAGTTTATAGCCTCGCATGCCGTGAAAGTGACTAATGGTGACATGAAGACTAATGGTATATTACATATGTATGTGATTACGTAGGTGGTCTAAGTTGGATACTTGCCACTGCTTCACAATATTTTCCAACCAAAAAAGTTAAAAATGCATAACTTTTAATCATACTAGTATTTTTATGTTATAATGCATTCAACTCTCTCTGCCTACCGCGCAAGGGAAATGGCATGAAATTAGTTAATTACAATATTATTATAATTATATATATCTAAACCGTAGTTGGGAAAAAAAAAATCTTAAATTGAATCTGAATTAGAAATGTCTTGAATTACAAATTTATCTATTACTGTCGTCTTTATATAAGTGAGGAGTGCAGTGTGCCGCAAGCGGCGGGGAATGCGCATGCGCTTGCCCAATGCACGCTGCACTATTGGTGCAATGATGCGCCTGACGTGCCCACAGCTCTCGTAGGTACGTCAGCCGGGACTAGGTGCCCTAGGTGTAATGCTTGATGGCTAAATTGATGCATCTTACGTAAAGTAAACAGTGGGCCGTTGTAGCTTTCCACTGATTTGGAAACAATAATTCCGGATTTGTCTTCATCTAGTGGTAGTTATTATATGATAGGCATATATAATACTTATACTGACTAACTTATAAAATACATTTCAATCTGCAAGTAAACAATCCTTTAAATATAAATTGTGAACCACTGAGCCTTAGTTCTAAAATAGCCATAAGTAGGTATGTGCTTGGGCTGTGAACACATTAGAAGACATTCGGAATTCGAATTCACGGTCTTTACTTTCGTGACCAGGGTTTCTAAACGTTAAGGCTAGTTCAGACTAGGCTAGTATTTTAGTTGAGTCGTGAGTAATTTAGTAAACTAAACGTGTCTGAACACCCAAAATTAAGTCGACTAGGTTAGTAAGTAGATAATTTTATTCTATTTCTATCGGGCGAGCGAGTATTTTAGCTACTAAATTAGGTACTTGTTACTTGACTAAAATACTAGCCTAGTCCGAACTAGCCTTTAGTCAGATGGTTTTCACAAGTTAAACTTCTGACGCTGAAACCAGCGTGGTAATGGCGTCATCAAGCGCCTAAAATAATAACTAGGTCTTTCTGTTTGATTTTCGATCAGGTAAAATTTAAGGAAGAAAAGGGATGATAAGTAGAAAAATTAGATGCTACTTTATTCTTAATAGGAAATTATAATATTTAAAGCCTTACAAACTTATTAACAAATCTAAGCTATTTACATCCATAATCACATAGGATCACATATCTCCCACGTTTACATAGCAAGGATTATGCCAAAATTCTAACAGCGTATTTGCGTGGTCACAAAGTTATAATCATGAGTAGTCAGATAGTTTGTAATTTTGACACAAGGTTTGGAACCTGATAATTAATTTGGCGCGCCTTTATAAACACTTTCATTATTATCATTTTGCGGCTAAATGTTTAGGTAAATAAACCATTTATGTATAAAGAAATAAAAACGTTTCAAATTCCGGAGCATATCTAATCTATAACCGTGGGAGAGATGTCACTTAAGATGTATGTAGGAGACCGTTCAACCATTTTACAAGATACTATGCTAAGGTCTATGGCAAGTCACTGATCGTATTCATACCTGTTACTATCAATAACCAAAGATTGCACATTACACTTGAGCAATAAGTTCGTGAATATTTTGAAATTCTTTCAAATGAATATGCGTTCGTTAAACATGCAAAATTCATTCGCTCCCGATTGAACAGCCTTGCATTAAAACAGTGTTTTTCAATCTTTGTTATAGTGCGACTCTCTTATCATAAAAAAAAACATTGCAGCCTCCCATTTCCTTTTAATCTTATTTATTATTTAGTGAATCGATGTACGATGTGTGTTCCTTGCCTAGAATATCGTAAAAGGTTTAATGGGTTTGTGATTAAGGAGCGACTTGTCATTAATTGTTGCACCATTTCCTATGGCACCAAACTCAGTAATTTTTGGATGAATGTGGTTAAAGGGCCTGCTGCACCTTTGACTCTGTCTATCCCTTCGGGGATTATGGGCGTGATGTTATGTATGTACCAAACTCAGTTCTATATTTGGCTTCTTAGGGGTGAGAGCTTCCCGCTCCCCCGCCATTCCGGTAGGTAGTAAAGGCCGCCTTCGGACAACTACTGATAGTACTCTCAAAAAAAAAAAATGGCTTAATATGGTTTATGGAGCTTATTGGTCCTTTGTCTCTGGCTACCTATTCAAGGACTACGGGCGTGATGATTACTTCAGGGATTGCAGGTGTGACGGTATGTTTTATTATTCTGAAAGACTTGATGCCCAGGGAAGTCGCACTCCACAAGTTGAAAAATACTGTTTTTAAAATAATAACTAATATTATAACTATTCCTTGACGAAGAAGTCTTCAGTTAGCGGCACCGGACTGAGCTGGTCGTAGGTGTAGGCGTCGAAGAACTTCTGCGTGACGTTCATGGCGTAATCGATGGCGTAGTCCAGGATAGGGCCCCCGAACTCGTTCGCGAACAGCTGCGAGTCCCGGTTGAGAACTTCCAGGAGGTTTGCGCCTTTAAGACGGAAGGTGAACCGGTTATTAAGCAATAAAAAAGAAGTGAAGATCTCTTTTAACTCTATATTTAAAAAAATAATGATTTTCTTGTTATATTAGCTGTGATAAAAATTAAATTGAAGGATATTGGGATTAACTACTCTAATCTGTTACTATCTGCTCTTTTACGCAAGAACAATCAAATAGTTCTTATCTAATGTGCACGTTAAAGATTTTCATTCTTAAATATAACTTATAAATTATGAAAACAGGCTATAATTCCTAAAGATATTAGCTTTATTTGGCCTATGACTTTTTCAGCGTAAAATTCGTATCTCTTCGGGTAAGTTACATCAATAGATATATTTACATGTAAACATTTTAAGTTGATTCCATTACATTCTTTATTGATTTCCGTTAAAATTTAGTAACACTGAATACAAGTATGCAAACTTTAACATTTATAATATTGATAAGGTTACGAAAATTTATAAATTGACTCTTGCACAGCTTGTATTCGGACACAAAAAATATACATACATATTTTTTGTGTCCGAATACAGGTCTAGATCGCTATCGCCGCTATCACAAGCAACCTGCGCGGACGCAACCAAAACAAACCGTTGTGTCATCGCCACACATCGTCTTAGGGTTGCTACCCACTTTACACTAAAATGTTTCATATAAAGTTTGGTATCTGTGCGTAATGCTTTAAATGGGAAAAATGCGCGAAAATCTACTTTTCTACTTTGGATCTAAGGCAATGATGGAGGAGAATATACGGAGCAGAATTATTATATATAAAAAAATATATTTATATATGCAGATAAATTTCTCTTTTACCCCTTCTTGAATTTCCCACTTGGTTATGCTTTCTGTATTTGACTATTACTAATTTACATATGGCGACTCTTGAAGGTCTTATTATTTTTTGCTTCTCAGGAAACACGAAAGTTTGAACGTTTTCTTGCGTGTATCAAATCGTATCACAGGAAAAATTAATGGCATATAAATAATGTTTTAATTTCAAATGTTGGGTTTCTAGTGTTGTAGTGACAAGTGGCTAGCTCGTCACTCACACACTCACCAACTTAATACCCAAAATATCATTAGTCGCTTTTACGTCGTGTTAGACAAAAAACACATATGGTATTTGAGGTCTCAGACCTACTAGGTACGATAATGATGATACTTTTTTCTTCATTGTCCTATGTTGGTCTGGCACTTAAAAATATTCAGAAGTAGAAGGTAGGTAGGTAGAAGCAGTAAACTTACTGCTCCTTGGAGTCTGCCTAACCCTTCGGGGATTGCGAGCGTGGTGATATGATGACATGATTGTCTTAGTGAATGGGTGGCAACCCTAACCGCCGCGGTGTCTGCAACGACGCCGGCGCGGACGTTGGCCAACGCGACCGCGCGCGCGCACGTGGCCGCTGCGAAATAACCAATAAATGGTATGCAACGAGCTACAGGCCTAGTGTTGTGATCGAAATCAAACATCGATAGCCTATCGATACTATCGCAAACCTAAAGATATACATATTGCGCCCGTAGGTGGCGGTAAGGCCCAAGAAGCAGTATCTAATCTAACCGCTTTTAGCTGATTATACTAGAAATTTGATATATTCGTGATATTGATAATGGTATCGATATCGATATTAAATACATAGTGTTGAATAATTTTTAAAAAAATAAATAAATTCTTCAGACTGACACACCAATTCCCTAGTCCCAAACTAAGCTTATGCTTGTGCTATGGATACTAGGTGAACGGATAGACATACTTGAATACGTTTATAAACATCCATGACTCGAGTACAAATGCTCATGTTCATCACACGAAACATTTGCCCCTAGCGGGATTCGAACCCGCGACCCTTTGGTTTCGTGGACAGGGTCTCTGACCACTCGACCAACGGGCCACTCAATTAAGAACCATTTAATTATTGAATCACTATGTTGAATGAATGTACAGTTTCCAAAATTGGTGAGAATTATTTCCTAAATTGAATATTTGCTCAATGATTTAACTTCACAGCAGCGATACTGTGTTTAACATAGGTATGAGTAAAACTATAGATTTTTTTTTATAAATCAAGTACTAGCGTATAGCAACTCCGGCGCATTCTCAGCGAACAATTAAATGGCCAAGTAGAAATATCACTGTAATTGAACATTTCCAACAGGACAAGTAAATTATATTTAATCTGTCTAATTTGTAGGTCCCAAGTAATGAGTTGTAATCGCAAAGTTAATTTATGAAGCCGAATAAATAGTATTTAAGTAGACAGAACTATGTATTGTATATCTTCTTACCCTTTCTTTAATTTCCTTCTTAGTATTTATGTAATTTTTTTAACCTGCAGTTTACTATTACATTACAATGGGTTTGACGCATACCGTCCCATTCGCATTTCGTCACGAATTAAACAATGTAATATTATTAAATAAAATTGAATTTTTATGTCGCCGTTTTTTTTTGTTACATATAATATTGCAATCTTAGTATGCAGTTTATTTCATGTAAAGTTATATATTTAAATAGATTTACCTACATAATATAATAATAATAGCCTGTTATAGTCTTATTATTAACACCTAGTTAAATAGTACCTAATCATTTAAAAATGCATGTTGACTTAATTTTGCTCTTACAGTAACGACATTCAGAATTCTATGCTTTAGAATAGGTTTTAACCAGGTACTAATTTTATTGTAATAAGGTCAGTTGTATAAGTCTTGTAAAATCTTGGCTCTCAAGGATTCATTACATAAGATTTTTATTTTGTGTCTAGAATTACCTACATACAGATTACATATTATACATAGCCATACCTAATAAATAATAAATAAATATCAGACTACATCATATAGGTACATTGATCTGACTCCGAGAAAAGTAGCTTAAGCACTTTCTTAACACTGAGTTACGGATATCGGAAACAACAGCGGTATTCTTAAATATTGCCTACCCCGCTAGGGAAGTGTCGTGAAGTTTAGTTAGTTAGTTATTGGATATTTACACCGAGATACAGAACAAACACAAGAATTCATCACACGAATGTTTGTCCTGATCAAACCCACAGCTCTTGGCGCATGTGCCATCGAGCCAGTCAAATACCTAAGAACTTGTAATATTAGAACACAGATAACCTTCTGTGTATTAGATTGGATACAATAAGGTCCATTATTTGTGTTAACAAATTTGAGTTATCAAATTAGATAGAACAAGGATTCATGTAGAAAGTTAAATTTAATTAAAATAATAACCTAACAAAATAGACTCATAATAAATTTTCAGACAATATGAAATTAGCAAAAAGTATTAAAAAGTTATGCAATGCACGATACAGCAACAGCAGAGTAGTTACTAAGACGTGAAAACAATTAGTTTAAGTAAGTTTAATTAGTATAACCTTTAATTTCATAATTAGCTATTTGACCTATTAGAAGCAGGACGTATAATTTCGTTTTAATTACATAGGATATTTTATGCGCAAAAGTGTATTTACGTATTTTATTTATATTGTATTTTAGTAACACTAAGAGTCGTAAATGTATGAATAAAATGCACAGTTGTTTTTGAGTTTTACACTGAAAATGTCCCATGGTGGTCCCATGTTGCTCTGGGACTTGGCCCATTTTGATCTGGGACAAAAAAAAACAAATGTGCCAACTGTGGTTCTTGCCTAGCATGTCGTAAAAGGCGACTAATGGTTTACGGGCTATTGGGTATGTGACTGAGTAGGCGACAAGCTAGCCACTTGTCACTGCTTTTTCACAGCTTTCCATCCAACCCAGCCTACTGTCCCATGTTGGTCTGGGACTTACTGTGGTTCTTGCCTAGCATGTCGTAAAAGCCGACTAATGGTATATCGGGTTTTGGATGTGTGATTGTGTAGGCGACCGCCGCTAGGCCGCTTGTCACTGCTTTTTCACAATTTTCTATCTAACCCAGCCCGACTTTATTTTTGGCTGAATGTGGTTGAAGGGGCATGCTGCCCCTTTGACTCTACCTACCCCTTCGGGAATTATGGGCGTGATGTTATATGTATGTACACTGAAAATGCTGTTAAAATCACTTTACCAGTATATCATCCCGCTTAGACGAAGTATTCGGTGTTCGTTAAGACCGTGATCCAGGATTTAGCAATTTTGATATTACATCGAAGCGACTGTCGATCTGACCTTCGTAACCTTTAGATAGGGGACCAGACAATTCAGATCATAGTTACACATCTATAGTTATTAGAATGTGCAGGTTTCATTGCCATGTTTTCCCTCACCGCCGAAGTAGTGATATAAATGTCGCCGTCATCTGGTTAATTAATAAATGAATAGCTAATTGTTTGCCTAGGCCGTTCAATAAACGCCGGCATTCAGTTAAATGGCTAAAGGAGTACTAGCCAAGTTTACTTATTTCGCAAATTTAACCAGATGCCTGCGACTAGATTTGAATGCTTGAAACGTGCTAATGAGGTGACTTACTGATCTCAGGGTTACCCCGGATGAGGTTGGTGAGGTTCATCTTGAGGTCGGTGCCGTAGTCCGCCTTGTACTTGTACGAGTTGATCTTGTAGTGACCCTCGCCCTTGTCGTTCAACACCACCTTCTCGACCACTTCCAGGCGGATGTTTTGGTTCCCTAAACACCAACTTTGGTTTAGCTCCTCAAATTCAAATTTAAACTGAAATGATTTATTTGCCAGATTTTGATCGGCGCGGCTGACATGACATGCTCTTCAGAGCAGCAGCCGGCCGCGCACGCTGTACAGCGCGGATTGTGAAGTTGCGTGCACGTCGAATTTGAAATTTATTGCTATGCTCTTTGGGGCTACTTACAGATCTTGATCTTGGCGGCGCCCTCGGTGTCGAGGTTGAAGAGCAGCAGGCGCCCGCGCACGCTGTACAATCCGCGGATGGTGAAGTTGCAGTTCATGTCGAATATAAATTTGCGCTCTTTTCTGCGTGACCTAGAATACATCAACTGATTATAATTATATTTTATAAATATTTTTTTTCAAGTGTCACTAGTAAAGAGTCTTCAAGATGATGATCTCATTATATGTAGCAAATTTTAAAGTGAGTAAGCCTAATATAGGGCCAGCATGTTCACATTTCATTATAATTTTTTTTGCTACTGATTCCTATTAATTATCTCTGCTATTTATCTGACCAAAACCAAATCGACATAATGCCTTTACTGTAATGCTGTATGATTTCGGACACGGCGGACAATCGCAACGAGGATTAGTTAATTGTGAAAAATATATTAATGTTCTCATGTGTGCACACACAGTCCCCGGTGCGGTCTCTGTTCCTTTACTCTCGTAGTCTGTTGAGTCGGTTCACCGACATGACCGGAGAGAGGTCAAATGCAGCACTAACAGATTAAGCCGATGCCGAGGCATGGGGGTGATTAACCAACTACCTGCCGGGGTGGGGTGCTATTGAGTAATTAACCGACGAAAAAAACAGAGAAGGTTATCAATTCGACGCGTATATATATTTTTTTATTTTAATATTAAAATACTCAACCATATTTTTTTGACTTAATCCGTTATTTGAACTATTGCTACCAATATACCAACGAGGTAGACAATTAAATAAAGACTTTGCATAACCTCTAATTTGTTTGCGCATTCAGGAAAGACTAATTGAAAGCCACTTGTCTTGGTGTGCAATCTATCTATTACTACAGAGCTAGGGCATTGTGTACATATTCATTATTATTTCATTATCCTCTACATCATAGCACAGTTTATTTTATAGACTAGGAGGCCTTTATAACCAATCCGTTACCATTTCGTAAGATCAATTAGCAAATAAACATCTTTCTTATATGCAATGCCATCATTCATTCCCAGCTACGTATATATGTAGACAATTGTGCTGAAGACCTATTGTATTGTAAACAAATTGAGTTAATTACCTCTAAACCCCTTTATGGTGGATCATTAGCCCGGCTGCAAATGTCAAATGGTCGGGGTCATATTTCATACAATAGCATTAAAGATTTGCATGGTTCTTTGTGAATCTAACCTTGAAGTCTGTATGATTACAGCGTAAAGTATAGGTTTACATAATCACTAGTACATAGCGGAGTGAAGTTAGTCTTATATACTGAGCCAGCATGCTACTCATATTTTTACTAAATATAGACAACAGATAGACAGATTTAGCCCCATGTTGTTCTGGGGCTTAAAAAGAATGTGCCAACTGTGGTTCTTGCATAGCATGTCGTAAAAGGAGACTAATGGTATATGGGGTTGGGTATGTGATTATGTAGGCGAAGAGCTAGCAATTTGTTACTACTTTTACACAATTTTTCATCTAACCTAGGCCAGTTTTATTTTTAACTGAATGTGGTTAAAAGGGCCTGCTGTCCCTTTGACTCTGCCTACCCCTTCGAGGAACATTTTGTACATTGGCAATGGTAAAAAATAATCTACATTCATCTGAAAAAAAAAACGATTGCACTTATAAACATCCATGACTCTAGTCTAAATAACTTATTATTAATCACACGAACATTTACCCTACCGAGATTCCAAATCGCAGGTTTGGGTTTTACGGCCACCACTCTTAACCATTGGACCTAATATATGGAATATAAAAAGTTTAGAACGGATTTTCCATATAGGTTTATACGTGCCTTGTTTTTGTGTTAAGTTTTTTTGAGAGTCCGTACTATAATCCGACCGGATTATATCATACATAATGTTACCGGTACAAACAGTACAGGAAAAACAAATAAAAAAGCTGCCTTGTAGAAGAAACACATTGCATAAATTAAAACTTGTTTAATTTTTTTTCTTTGGACTTATTTTTATGGATTTGAAGATTTATTCCTTTTTTGTATAAATAACCAGGTTTGTGAGAAAATATTGTTCTTAAACTAAATAGTTTTTGCAAAATAGTAATTCTTAAAAATCTAAAAAGAAATATTTTTTATTTTTCCTGTTCTTCCTTTGATTCTTTGAAACGTGGTTTGGTATGTTGCCATTTTGATCCTATCCTCCTCGTCTGTGATGTCGGTTATCCTTAGCCTAATTTCTCAACTGGTTCATCTTCATAAATTATAATAATAGAAGAGCAATAGATTAGATATCACACACTAAACAATCATGAGTAGGCGCACAAGGCTGTGCAACTCTCGCGCGATTAGCCAGCCGTGACCGATTGCGGTGTGAATGCTGATGAATCGAATTTTTCTACACTAGCGACTACCGGCGGCTTCGATCGTGTTATGTTCGTGGTATGTATAGATACAGAGATTCTATCGTGTGGGATTTATTATTTATTGTGGGTTAAAAAAATTGTCTACGTCCTTACTTAGGATATAGCGTACCAGATTTCTTCACAATGTGCTGAGTGGTTTAAAAGATTAATGTCTAGGCTCGTAAAATCCAAAAATCATGTCCTAAGTGGACTCGATGCATGGGATATAACGCTAGGTAGATGAAGTGATGGGGCTCGACCAAGTTTAGAATAAATAAATAAATAAATATCCCACTACATCACATACATTGATCTGACTCCGAGATAAGTAGCTCAAGCACTTGTGTTAAGGATATTAGAATCAACAGTGGTACTACAAATATATACTTTAATATTTGATATTACCACCCAGACACAGAATAAACATAAGTATTTATCATACGAATGTTTTGTCCTGGGTAGAGATCAAACCCCCTCTTGGCGCATGGGGCAGAGTCACTATCAATTGCGCTATCGAGCCAGTCAAATATATTATGTTTTAAAGGACAGACCCAAAGACCTAAAGCATTATTTTGATACTTAAAATCTACAAGTGCGGCTGCGGTCTTAAGCTAATCCCAACTTAGCAAACATAACTGATAATTTAGTTAAAATCGTTTACTTATTCGCTAAGTAACTTCAAACCTCCTAGATGAAAGTGTTACAGAAACCCGGCACACATCATGTAAACTAGGCACGCAGATTTCTATTACGATATCAATACTAACTACCAGATAATAACTCTTTATATGTGCGTTAATGAAGTCTTTGTTCGCAGATCTTGATTGCTTCCCGTCATTTTATCACTTTATTTCGCAAAAATACGTTCCTGTATTTATATTCATAGGAAATGAGTTATTTTATACACGTAATTGCGAAAACATGATTTTAAGACGAGGTGAATCACAAATTCACATTGACGTATTATAAATGACTGGCGGTTATAGTTTATTTTTTTATTAAAAAAGGTTGTTTAATCTAAGTTGCCTTGACATTAGCTAATATTTGACTGGTAAGTTGAAAACCTTATTTCACACGAGTATCCTTATTAGGATGGTGACAACATACGCAAAAAAACTTTGTTTACATAAAATAATACCAAATCTACATTGAGTGTTCTGTTACCACAAATATATTCTACGACTGCACCTACTAGTAGTCCCATGTTGGTCTGGAATTTAAAAATAATGTGCCAACTGTGTTTCTTGCCTAGCATGTCGTAAAAGGCGACTAATGGTAAATGATTGTCTAAGCGACGAACTAGCCACTTGTCGCTACTGTTTCATAATTTCCATCTAACCCAGCCCAGTTTTATTTTTGGCTGAATGTTGTTAAAGAGGCCTGCTGTCCCTTTGACTTTGCCTACCCCTTCGGGGATTATGGGCGTGATATTATGTATGTGTACCGAACCTACTAATGCGATTGTTCGATAAAATATTTTCGTTGATGTCTAAAATTCGGTTTTAATTTTTTGTATTCGTTAGATAGAGAGTAAATTGAGTCTGGCATATAGTGATGTTACATCCTGCTAATCTTTACATAGTATTAAATAAAGTCGCCGCTTCTGTCTGTTCGCATAGATCTTATAAACTACGCAAAGGATATTGCGGTTTTCACTAATAGATAGAGTGATTCAAGAGGAAGGCATATATGTATAGTTTCATATAATTTTGTGTTAAACGTGCGAAGACAGAAAACTAACTAACTAACTAAACTTCGCGCCACTTCCCTAGCGGGGTAGGCAGAGAGAACCGAACGCCATATGGCACGATCCTTACACACCGCACTCGCCTCTTCAACATTCATGATCCTTTTCATAAAAGCTCTACGGTTTTTATGACTCCTAACAGGAGGAAGACAGGAATAGTGAAAAATAATAACAAAGTACTTACGATACTTTATTGGGGACGCAAGTGCTGAGGCCCACTAATTTCGCATTATGGAACTGCATCTTCAGGTTCCCGGGCAGGTTAATGCTGATGTTCCTGTCTATGTAGAGCGGGTCCAGGGGCGGGATGTCGGCCTCCGGGATGCCCTTCACCACACCTGGGATAGCGTCCAAGGTCGCCTTCGTGAAGCACTCGTCGGTCAGCTCATAGCAAGGGTGGATTAAATCGGCTGGAAGAGGAGGTTGTAGATTTCGTTAATGCTTTTTGACGCCAGGTGGTAAATAAACAAAGCGATTAATAGTAGGTAATAGGCTAGATGATTAAAAAATTCTGTTTAGTCCGTCAGTTAGATTATAAAAATATATTGAACACGTATTTTTTTATTTATTTGTCAAACAAACATTGACGAGTATACAATACATTCAAGTTGCGAGTGACGTCACGGTTTCTTACAATTTTTGCTAAATAGTGACGTCACAAGCCCCCACTGCAAAACTTTGATGCTCTTTATCTTTGTGATTTTTTGTTCATTTGATAATCTAATCCCTATTGAACGTTGTTTAAAGTTTAAGATTATGGGATTGCACCTTTATGTAAAATTTTAAAGCGTCATTAGCATGTTATAATGTTATAATCCGGTAATTTCCCCAGAAAGGCCTAACATTTTGTTTAAAACTTATGTGATAATGTTTAAATTATGTCTTCCTTAACTCTACTTGTATACATTTTAATAAATTAAAAGGCAATTAAATGTAAGTTACTTTTGCATTCGTAATCATAAAATAAAATAGTTGAAAATTTTGTCCATAAAACGAATGCTACTTTCAGTAAAAAGGTTACGGTTAAAGGACAATTTAAGGAACATTCTATTAAAAAAAGAATTGTTTTGCTGGTATTTAACCCCTATATACTTTGAGCCCATACCGTTTTGATAGTCTTAATAAATAAAACTGGTCATTGCAGAAATCCCGGCGGCGACGATGTGACAACACAGACAACGTAATATCAAGTTATTCTGCCACTCGATACGATTCCAATCTGCCACCAACTTGTTTATATCGAAATAGGTATCATTACAGAAAACGTGATGATAGAGTATAGCTAATTACAGCCCAGAATTGGTTAAAACGCTCCAACCAAGGCGAACTGCAAATCAAGGAAATATGTATGTCGAATAAGGTTTACTACTTGCGAAAAATGTAAAATGATCGCGTCGCGGGGTCTACACTACAGTATAAAGTTTATATTTATAAGATAAAAATAATGTTGTCGTTTATTTGGAATGTGTACGTAATTAAGATACGCTCTTAAATTTAAAAATATTTTGCTGTTTAAAGTCTATTGCAATGGAAATTTTCGTTAGAAATTAAATCGGTTCAAATTGAGTTATCGAAAGAAAATCATTTAGATTTTTTTTTATTTAATAAGCCTTATGAAGTTGACAAGCGACGAGTAAATATTTTGAAATTAGAACACTTGCTTTTTTGGAAAAAGGCAAACTAAAATGTTTTTATGAAGTATGTATATTGAAAAAATATCGTACCTAATTAGTTAAGAAACGTTGTTTAAAGTTTAAGATTAAGGGATTGCGCCTTCATGTTAAACTTTGAACAGCTATTTACAATCACTATTTGCAATCGAAGAGGAGATGCCATAATGCAACAAGAAAAGTAGTTACTCATAATAATTTTAGTTGAGATGCGGGTCAAAAATGATGAGCTGCATATTTTATGTCCAGTATACCTTGACATGCTAGCCGAGGTACCTACTCAAAAGTATGGAATAAATATGCGTAGGTAATACTATACGATAATAATATGGTATTTTTTTGACAAGCTCGATGGCTCATTCGGTAGTGACCCTGCCCCATGCGCCAAGAGTTGTGGGTTCGATCCCCACCCAGGACAAACAATATTCGTGTGATGAATACTTGTATTTGTTCTGTGTTTGGGTGTTAATATCCAATATTTAAGTATATATTTGTAATACCACTGTTGATTCTGATATCCGTAACACAAGTGCTTAAGCTATTTACTTCGGAGTCAGATCAATGTATGTGATGTAGTCTGATTTTTATTTCTTTGTTTTTTATTTGTAGGACATACGCAAAGTGACTTATCTGCTATTTTTACTTATAGTCCCATTTTTTTACTCTTTCCCGAAAATCTATATAAGTTTGGATAATTGGCGTAAGAAAGCAAATTTTTGTATTCAAACCCCATAAAAATGATAATTTTTTTTAAAATTCAGATTGTAGATAGGTACGTTGAAAGATGCTTAAATTAAATTACTTTTAATAAAAAAAATCTCACTAATATATAATTCTTTTCTAATCTAATGATTGTAGGGGGTGGTTTAAGTACCTTTAACACCCGCCATAATGACAACTTTGTCCTAGTTTCAAACAAACCAAAACGGTTACAGAGTAGGGGTACTTACGTAAGGGCAGCAACTGGAAGCTGAAGTGCACCAAGAGGCAGACACCCAGCGCCTGGACAACAGGGTACCCTGTCATGGTGTCCTCTTGTAAGAATGATCAGTGGTAAGTTCGCACTATTGAAGTGGTCTATCCTACTGGTGTTCTCTGGTAGTGTGAATCAGTGGCAACTTCGCTCAGTGATCAGTAGTTTCGAGCACAGCAGAAGTGGGCCAACGCGCGGCGTTCACAGCGGCGGTCTCGCGAGTGTCGGCGGCGTGTGTCTAACCGACGTTTAATTTGAGTGGTCATTAAGACTCAAGGATTTAGGCGGCCGTCTTACAGCCGCTAGCACTTTGGCTCAGCACAGAATGGCTTGTAGCAAGAGTAAAGTCATGTAGTAGTCGAAAAAGCGTTTATTTGTGAATATATCAAGAGCCCATGATGGTCTGGGACTTGGCCCATGTTGATCTGGGACAAAAAAAAAGAATGTGCCAACTGTGGTTCTTGCCTAGCATGTCGTAAAAGGCGACTAATGGTATATCAGGTTTTGGGTATGTAATTGTGTAGGCGACAGGTTAGCCGCTTGTCACTTCTTTTTCACAATTTTCCATCTAACCCAGCCCGGCTTTATTTTTGGCTGAATGTGGTTGAAGGGGCATGCTGCCCCTTTGACTCTGTCTACCCCTTCGGGGATTACGGGCAGACACATAAGACTCTTGGACTAATTGAACTAATGTTTAGTTTGTATGGTTTTTAAGACTACTACCGCCTTACTACCGCTAGCACTTCAGACGAAGAGTAAAGCCATGTAGGTATTCTTCGATAACAATATAGAATACGCTGACAAGCTCTATAAGAGTCCTTTGGTACCTCCGATACCGTACGTACGTACGTCCGATACCGTACCGTACCGTACTTATGAGTCGTGTTCAAGGATTTAGGCTGTCTTCAGTAACGTATGGACTTGTGGCAATAGTATGCCATGCACACATCGAAAAATGTTTGTTTATGAACATAACAAAACATGACACACACGACTAATGCCATATATTCCCCGAGAATATTATCTGCCTACTTCTGTTAAGTTATAATAGTAATGAATTAAATGAAATAGGTATACATACTCAACCTACGACTGTTGTTAAACTTAAGAAGTTTAGTCAAGAAATTGTTGTCTTGAAGGAATGGTTATCTAAGGATTGCTAAAAATGTTGTCCAAATCTGAATGAGATAGAGTTAACAAGCCTATAGACCCTGCAGCTTAGGGACGTGCAACTAATGTTAAATTTCAGTAATCATTGATATTCAAGGATTGAGGCGATCATCACACATTTGCTAGCACTTATAACATAGCAAAAGTAGAGCAATCTCTAAGATACTGGTGTTTTTAAATACCTATAGCAAGCATAAATCTCTACTGATGGTTGTCACATAGCTATTTCATGATTCATGTTTGGTTTGACATCATTGTCATTAAGGCTCAAGGATGTGCCGACTGTCTTACAGTAACTAGCACTTTAAAAATTCAATACATACATACATACATAACTTCACACCCATAATCCCTGAAGGGGTAGGCAAAATCAAAGAGGCAGCAAGCTCCTATAACCACATTCAGCCAGAAACAAAACTAAATGGAAAATTGTGAAAAAGTAGTGACAAGTGGCTAGCCTGTCGCCCACACAATCACATACCCAAAACCCGATACACCATTAGTCGTCTTCCACGACATGCTAGGCAAGAACCACAGATGGCACATTCTTTTTAAGTCCCAGACTAACATGGGACAATGGGCTGGGTTAGATAGAAATTGTGAAAAAGTAGTGACAAGTGGCTAGCTCGTCGCCTACATAATCACATACCCAAAACCCTATATACCATTAGTCGCCTTTTACGACATGCTAGGTAAGAAACACAGTTTGCACATTATTTTTAACTCCCAGACCAACATGGGACATAAATTCAAAATATCTTTATTTATCTAGACATGAATAAATTGTCAGAAATCTATCGTTTAATTCATAGTGCGCCGCGTAGCAAGTTAGGATTGAATTTTAATTTAAAAGTTAGTGCAGTAGAATTTACACATATACCTATGTGTAATATGCTTTTTGTAAGTCTGATCATTAATTTGCAAGGATTTGCAGCAACGTTCCTTATACATAGTTGTACTTTCGACCACAGGAAATATTGCAAAATCAAAATTAGCATGTTTACCTTGTAAGACCGTCTGTAGGTCAATAGCCACAGGAGGTCTCTCCATTTAGAGGTCGCGTTGTTAACATTTGATTTGAATGGTGATCTAGAATTAAAACGAATAATAATAGTATTTTTTTTGAACTTCTTTGCGTTTATATATTTAAATTAAAATTTTTAAAGCATTTGTTTCAGAAAAACACTTATAAAAACCATTTGGAAAGTAGACTCACGGAGAAAAAACCTATAAGGAACTCGATAGTTCTGGTACAATTTAATTTTAAGTTCATTGCTTATTTACATATGTTTTTGAAGTAAAAATAGTATTTTCAATAGTAGCGCTAGCAAGTGTAAGATACGGTTGGTAGTGCTCAAGGATTTAAGGCAAGTTTCCGCAGCGGCGACTATTGAGCAAGCGACGAAAGAAATGCGCGTGCGCACGTATTGCAGCGAGTTTGTTTACGTTTTGACGTTAGATGTAAGTATAATCCTTGCTAATATTTTGTATGCGAAAGTTCCTCATAATGTGGTTATATGATTGTGTAGTACCTGTTACTTATTTTTTACAATTTTCTATCTAATCCAACCCAGTTTTGACTCTGCCTACCGATTAATAAAAATACGAAAGTAACTAAGTCCCCACAATTATTAAAAAAAAAAGAACAGTCGAATTGAGAACCTCCTCCTTTTTTTTGAAGTCGGTTAAAAATACGGAAGTAACTCTGTCTGCTTATTTGTCTTCACTCCTTTACGATTGCAATGACATTTGAAATGCCTAATGTTTGAAAACTGAGAAAGGACATACTACTATTATAATATTTTATGCCGGAAATATTGAAAGATCCTACTGTGACAGACTAAATTTCACACGGGCGGAGCCACATACAAAAACTAGTTATACATCAAATTCATAGGATAGATCTTACAAATCAACTGAAATCAAATCAAATCATAATGCATGTGTTATTCATAACTTTGCAGTTTGATCGCTGGAATTATACTAGTGTAATTAGTTAATACATAACAGTTTAATAATTTTCTAAAGCGCACGTTTTGAATTAACATTGTTACGGAATGGACCATTTTAAAATAAAAAAGTTTGATTGAAATGTAGTTATTTTATAAAAAATAATTATTTCTTTCTATTATTAAAACGATTAGTTTACGGACTCCTTGTTATTAATAAGTAAAGTCATATACAGTACATGTTGCAAATTATTTAAAAAAAATATTTGATATTTATAAGTATCAACTGCGGACGGCGCGGGAGTTGCGATTATATTTTGACTACGAATGTTTCGTCACAAACGAATGTTATAAATCCAAATTATTTAAAGTAGGCTAATTATTATAATAAATAATATAATAATAACATTTTCTATATATTTATTGATTTTGTTATAACTACAATATCAATACACATTGTATGAAATTTTTAAGCGTCTACTTGTTTATGATACAGCTTATTCACAGACATACAGACAGACAGCCGTGTCTTAGCAATAGGATCCAATAGGGTCAGTACCCTTCGGTTACGGATCCCTAGCCAATGACTTCAATTCTAAGATTGAGTTAACAGTACTTACGATTTCTCGGCAACAGGTCAAATATGCAATAGGCCCTCAAACTAATATGGCAATCTTCGTTTTAGTTTCCATACAATTTTATGTGTTACTTATTTGGCAAGACATTCTTGCAAACCCGAACGAGGTGTTAGAACGGTGGAGTGAATATTTTGGAGAAATGTATGAGTATGTCTCTGATGTTGGCACTGAGAGTGAGGCTATGTCTGATTCTGTGGTGCCAGCGTCTGATGAAGACATCACTATGAATGAGATTGAATGGTCGATACGAAGTCTGAAAAGTGGAAAGGCCGCGGGAATAGACAAGGTATCTGCGGAGATGATCAAGCTAGGTGGCGCTAGCGTCCAGGACGCTTTCTGGTTCTTGTGCAATCTATGCTGGAGAAACGGAAAGGTCCCAATGGACTGGAGACGGGCAGTTATCGTGCCTCTGTACAAGGGTGCTGGGTCACGTATGGACTGTGCCAGCCATAGAGCCATCAGTTTGATCAGCTTAGCAGCAAAGGTGTATGGCAAGATTATTGAGAGGAGAATGAGGGTGAAATCTGATGGAATGTTGTGGGAGGCACAGGGAGGTTTCCGGAATGGTAGAGGATGCACGGATCAAGTTTTCTCTCTTCGCAACATCGTGGAGAAGCATCTGGCCAAAAGTCAGAGGGTTTTTTGCGGTTTTGTGGATATGGAGAAGGCCTTTGACAGGGTTGTACGAAAGGACCTTTGGGACATATTGCCGAGATATGGGATTGATGGAGCATTGCTTCGTGCTGCGCAGTCCACCTATGTGGGATGTACGGCATGCGTGCAAGTGGAGGGCAGCCTGTCACCCTGGTTTGACGTCAATATTGGTGTCAGACAAGGATGCGTGCTGTCTGCTCTGCTGTTTATCCTATATCTCGACCATTGTCTCCAGAGGATTAGATCTATGAATGTTGGAGTGCGTATGGGTGACCTGGTTGTGAACTGCCTGCTTTACGCGGACGATGCCGTACTTCTAGCAGAGTCGGCATCGGATCTGCAGCAACTAGTCACAACATTGAAAGATGATTGCAAGGAGAGAGGCTTACATTTGAATGCGAAGAAAACAAAGATTATGGTGTTTGAAAGAGATGAAACCAGAACGGATACAAGGATAACGGTTGACGATGTAGTGCTGGAACAGGTGAATGAAATTGTATATCTAGGATCTGCATTTAGTAGAGATGGAAGGTACTCCGCTGATATAGAAAGAAGAGTGAATGCAGGGAATAGGGTGAATGGAGCGTTAGGAAAACTTTTAGGCAGCAAAATCTTAAGCCAGAAGGCCCAGCTCGCCATACACAATGCGGTGCTGATTCCTACGCTAACATATGGAAGCGAGAGTTGGGTATGGCAGAAAGAGCATGAAAGTAGAATAAACGCGGTCGAGATGCGTGCGCTGCGGAAAATCTGCGGTGTATCACTCACAGACTGCGTTCGGAATGATGATGTAAGAAAGAGAGTTGGTCTGAAGGACAGCGTCGGAGTCAAGGTAAGAAGAGGCATGCTCCGGTGGTTCGGACATGTGGAAAGAATGGATGACGAAAGATTGACTAAACAGATATACAATGCGAATGTGGAAGGATGTAGGAGCCGCGGAAGGCCCAGGCTCACCTACCACGACCAGATTGGTCGTGTATTAAAAGAAGGTGATGTTAGGAGTCATAAAAATCGTAGAGCTTGTATGAAAAGGATTATGAATGTTGAAGAGGCGAGTGAGGTGTGTAAGGATCGTGCCATATGGCGTTCGGTTCTCTCTGCCTACCCCGCTAGGGAAGTGGCGTGAAGTTTAGTTAGTTAGTTTTAGTTAGTTATTTGGCAAGACCATTTTTGCTTCTGAATGCGATGGTGCAACTATGAGTGTGGATCACGAAGTTTAGGTAACACAGCTCATACGAGCATGATGTGAAAGTAACAGTTTATGTGCATTGGGTAACTGAGTATTTTGATATTGGATACTCGCCGTTTGACGCTAAGCCTGTGTCAGGGCATCTATCAACAAGTATAAATATATATATGTAATCTTCTATTTAAGTAAACCACATATTCAGATTTCCTCGTGTTGGTATGGGACTTCAAAATAATGCGCCAACCGTGTTCTTTGCCTAGCATATCGTAAAAGGCGACTAATGTTAGGTATATTGGGTTTTGGGTGTGTGATTGTGTGGATGACAAGCTGGCCACTTGTCGCTGATTTTTTACAGTTTTCCATCTAGCCCAGCCCAGCCGTGTTTTCAGCTTAATGTAGTTGGAGGGGAGTACTGCCCCTTTGATGAATCAGCCTACCTCTTGGGGATTTCGGGCGTGATGTTATGTATGTATGTATGTACATATTCAGACAAAATACCCATGTTTATAAATAAAAAGGTATCTATAAATTGATTATACTGCCGGATTCGGACGATTGATTCTATTAAAGAATCGGATAGAAATTCGATATCTCAATAATGCAAGTGTTAGTGTTCTGCTATTTATTAAATCAATTAAAATGGTAATTTACACAATTAATTTGGCATGTTATCCGGTCAATCTGACGCGTTAGCTCTACGAAGTAACATTTGTACCATGTACAATTATGCCATTTTCATGTGCCTTTTACTACAGGATAACAAATTGGTAGAGTTATGGGCATTTTATAATATCTGGTCAGGTAGGAAAAATCTGGTCAGGTTACATCTATATTTGGTTGGGTTACAGACATGTTAAACTTTAGATGAAGGACCTGAGGGTATTTCGCAAGTTTGCATTATTTGCATAGCTTTATATAAAACGACGAGTAGGTAAGTTGCAAATGGCGCGAAGTCAGATAAGTGTCAAATTTGTATGAGAAGTTATAGAGTAATATTCTAACTTTTAGCATATAAGTAGGTACATCATCTTAGTATAAAATACAAAGAAATTCCACCTTAACTTGGTTTACAGAGTAACCTTTAATGTTTAACCTCCTCAAGTCAACGCAAACCTGAATGGAGGTATGTACAAATGTACACAAATGGTATACATACGCACGTAGCTATGTGCTATGTACACAACAATTGCCCAATTTTCGCCGGTATGGTCTACGCTTGTAGATTTAAAGAGTTAACTATTACCTGCAGTGTACTTTTTGGATCTCAGATAGTGTAATTTATTTGATACTATCTGTGCCAGCGGTGTCACCCGCGTTTATGGTTAATATTATAAAGACTATTTCCGTTATACATGATTTCTATGTAACTTTAACCATTTAGGCTGCACACGCGACGGAAGCTTAAAAAATGGAGTAACTTCTCCCGTTTTCCCAACATTTCCCTTCACTACTCTGCTCCTATTGATTGTAGCGTGATGAAGAGTATACTATAACCTGCCCAGGAGTATGAAGAATAATTGTACCAAGTTTCGTTAAAATCCGTCGAGTAGTTTTTGTTTCTATAAGGAACATACAGACAGACAGACAGACAGACAGACAAAAATTTTACTGATTGCATTTTTGGCATCAGTATCGATCACTAATCACCCCCTGATAGTTATTTTGAAAATATATTTCATGTACAGAATTGACCTCTCTACAGATTTATGATAAGTATAGAAGATTTGTTATTTTTTGGTGTATATATGTAGTTCTCTTTGTGACTGTGTAGACCTTCAGCTGTTTTTATGTAGAAAGACATGTTGATCTGTAGCTTTGTTAAATCGTGAATGAAGGACAAACAAACACTCTCGCATTGATATTTTAAGATCATGGCGTCATTTAGCTTTAAGGACGTTACATTTCAGTTATTTTTTGAAAGTAGTATAAAGTTTTATTTATTTGAAAACAATAACAGTGTTTTTGTTTTAAAGATATCATATTCCAGTTATGAATGTACCATTCACACTACCAGTGCATCCACGCCATACACTTGTTTTTTGTTTTCTGTTTCTACATCAGATTTCTTCCCCTTTAAAAGTAGATTTACAAAAGCAAAGTTTTTTTTAAATATTTTGACGTCAAATGTAATAATGTTGTAACAAAACGTAGAAAGAGCATAGACACAAAACAAAAACCCTATTTCTTTTTCCTTTAAAAATATCTATATTATTATAATTGAAAGGAGAAGGATATCAACATGCATATATATGAACAATGTAACTGAATTCGTAATATATAATTATATAAAATCATGTTTACATCCGATACAAAAATGCACTCTAATTAGTAATGCCTGCCTTTTATTCAGTCGACTCAAATGTATTAAATTAAATTCAAACGCTATAGTGGTATACATACACACACACACACACACTGGGTACACGCACATTCAAACATAAATCTTTACTTATATTATAATGAGAAAAGATTTGTATTTTTGTATTTTTATGTGTATGTTTGTAATGAATAAACTCAAAAACTCCTGTGCCGATTTCAAAAATTCTTTCACCATTGGATAGCTACATTATCCGGAAGTAACATAGGCTATATTTTATTTCCATATTCCTACAGGAACGGGAACTATGCGGGTGAAACCGCGGGGCGCTGCTAGTAGATAACTAAAATCATAACTCTTCCTTCTGTCTGGGTAAAAATAGCGCGCGTTGATGTCTTCTCATAGATATATTTATCGCAGGCGCTAGTCGCTGAATGTATAGAATTAACTAGCTGTGCCCGCGGTTTTACGCGCGTTTATGGATAATTTATCCAGTGTAATGTTATATAGCCTTACTTAATAAATGGACTATTTAACACAACAATAATATTTCTATTCGGACCAGTAGTTCCTGAGATTTTCGCGTACAACCGAACAACAAAACAAACAAACTAACAAATACTTTATATTTTGTAGTATTATCAATATTATTCAATAGCTGTTAATTTAATGTGGAAATATTGTTTAAATGAATACGGTATATAGATGACTCTTTGAGCTATATATTAAGGTCTTATATACAGAACAGGAAAAAAATAATATACGAAAGATTTTTAATATGCAATTAACTAACTAATTAAACATCACGCCACTCCCCTAGCGGGGTAAGTTTTATGCAATTAAATTATTTTAGATGTTCAGATTGATCAGCGTTTGCTAAGTCTAAATAAGATGTGTGTGTTTGTGAGTAATATTTACTTATTTTGAATGGAGAGCAAAAACTGATTTGTTGTCTGCCATTAATAAATCAGAACTGCCAAAAGTTACATGTAATTATGGAGTTTGAGACCTTTGAGATCATACCACTTCCGGTAAGGGTTGTCCGACAAAGTAGTAGCGTTAGAACGTGGCTTATTATTTTGTAGATCTACGTATTAATACATACAAAACTATGATTTATAAAAATATATTTAGGGACGTTGACACCATTATTATTTAATTTTGAAATATCAATTCCGTAAAACAATCGAAGTATGTTATTAATCTATGGATCTTTGATCTGATAATAAATGATTTTTATTATTATTTTTTTTTTATTAAACCTAATTGATTTTGAATTGTATTGATTCTAAGATTTTTTATTTTACATAAGCGACTAAATATTAGCGACTAAACAAATGAGTGACGTCATAAACTGACAAGCCCATACAAATTCTATGAAGTGATTGCGTTTTGACAGCTTTTATAAAGTATCTTTATTGACTTGCCGGGCAACATACCTATTGAACATTATATGAAGGGTTCATCTAAATAAAGTATTATATATCGAGAAATATTATATTCGTAAGAGGTGGGCAGAGTCCAAGGACCTGTAAGCTTCTATAACCACTTTAGCTGAACTCAATGAGTTGATGGACAATAGGGTATTTTACAAATTTTTGAAACCACTTTTACGATATAGGTAGGCACATATAAATTCTTTTTTTAAGCAAATGTTTAATTTAAAGATAAAAGGACATTTTAAAACAATTCGTTAAATTTTACCGCTTAATCGCTACGAGTTGACGTTTCAGTTTGCGCAGTATATGGTGCCGAAATGACGTCATATTCGGATCGGTTCAGTAGATAAAAGTCACATTCTGTCAAACCTGGAGAGAATTTTGGACGTTAAGTAGAACTTATTAATAAACTTGTAGGAAATAATGTCGAATGAATAACTAACAGACGTAATGACAAAAACGGCGTTTTTAGTCACGTGATGACTGCGCATTATTTGTAACTTTTTAAATAACGTTATCAAATTCATTTTTGAAACCGGATATTCGTTATTTTTATATTAAGTTGAACCTATTTAACATAATTCTTTAGGTATGAAGTGCTATAGTATAATATCCTATTGTGAAAAAGTAGTGAAAAATGGCTAGTTTGTCGTTTAGTTATCTTTTACGACATGCTAGGCAAGGGCACAGCACACAGAACAGCACTCTAATTTTCATACCAAAATGTATAAGAACTATATAACCAAGCGCCATATGACAGTAGTTATATATATGTATATAACTACTGTCATATGGCGCTTGGTTTTTACTGTTTACCCCACCATGGAATAGGCTCTAAGTTAGATAAATAGATAAATCAATCACAAATTCATATTCTCACCGTATCAACCCTATCTTCAGACATTAGATGAGTTGTTTTAGCTTAATTCCATATAAAAACTTAATGCAACACGCAACTTACTTCGAGTTACGTAACAATATTAATTGTGTACGCTCTCTTGTGGACTAAGTGGGTGGATAATAGGCACGTATATAACGAAGATCTAATGCCTAGTTAGCTTAGATGACGTTATCTAATCCTATTATGCTAGATCCACTTTCAGATATGAAATATTTGGGATACATTTATTTAGATTTAATTAGTTGAAAACTGACAAATTCCGGTTGTTACCTCAGATTGTTAATTGTTTAAATATATATTTGTGTGTATTTTTGTATATAATTTTAATTACTAGTCTATCTCTCCGAAATCTTTATCAGAATAAAAAATTATAAAGATTATTTCCGATCATTAATTTTTATCTTAATAGCGTTATCTTAGTCCTTTGCTTAGTCAGAATCGGCCTAGACCAGAGCCCAGGATTTCGTCAAACTGATAATGACGTCGAAGCCACTGCCTATTCGATCCGACCACCTTCGTATCTCTTAGATAGAGGAATCGTGTTGAAGCCATTGCCTATTCGATCCGACCACCTTCGTATCTCTTAGATAGAGGAATCGTACAAATTGGATTATGGTTACAAACACAGTAAATTTTTGGATGTGCAGGTTTTTTATCACGATATTTTTCCCTTACCGTCGAGCAAGTGGTATAAATACCGTACTTAGTTACAATTGAAATATCGAGAGGTGCGTGCCCGGGTTGAATAAGGCGCCTGTCCTTAGCATTACATGAAGCTACAACAGTTCCTAGCTCGTATTATATCTCGTACTTTAGTAGCTAGAGTGGTGCACAAAAACGTATTTGTACATATTCATCACATGCAATTTGTCTCTCATGATCATTTTCCCCTCTAAAATTAACTGAAAGCCCTGCAATTGTTGCCATTGTGCATGATCTTTATTGGTAATCGATCGGCGTGTAATTCAAATCGCCATTTCCATTTGCCAGACCATTAGGCGGGCACAATGCAGTCCGCGTATTGTCCGCGGATTGTCCGCGACGCCGCTAATCCGCCGACAGTGGACCAATGGCGATTGTGCTTTTGTCCGCTTTCCCGATCGACATGAGTGGTCACCGTGTGAATCGCTTTCAGTGGTGTTGTTTGATTGTCATTTTATTGCTGATGGTCCGTGGTGATTCGAGCAGGGAATTGGAATTTTGGACAGGCGGGACATTTTTGTGACTATATTTTGATGTCTTTGTACAAATAATTTATCACTTCTGCAGTTCCTGAAGGCGTAGGTAGGGCCGTAAGTCCGATAAGCTCCTGAAAACACATTCAGCCAAAAATTTAATTGAGTTGGGTAAAGTTAAAATTATGAAATCGTAATGATAGGTGGCCAGCTCGTCGCTTCCTTTATCAAATACTTATAAATACTACATACATAACATAAATAACAACACGCCCATAATCCCCATAGGGGTAGAGTCAAATGGGCAGCATAAAACTGGGCTGGGTTAGATGGAAAATTGGTATTACGGGTGTGATGATAAGTATCTATGTTTAAAAAAATATTCATTTGTCCTTACAAACTTTCCCGTTTAGAATTGCCAGATAAATAAGGTACAGTCTTCTTTCTGTATTATAAAAAAAGATACAATTAGCATCAGCATTCACAGGCACATCAGAATCACGTCTATTCGCTACAATGTATATTTTACAGGCGTTTATTGTTAATAAAATGTTAACAAAGTGTTTATTGCCCACTTATGTTAGCAAAAGTATCACTGTACACTATCAACTTAACATGACAATAAGAGGCGAGATAAATATCATGTCATCATCATTATGTGCACGTTAATAATCTTTAATGTTCACGTTCAATGTTATGTGTCAGGGACAAACGGTTTTCGCTTATATAACAAGATTCGAATTTAATCACCTAAATTGATATCATACTGGAAAACAAAAGAACTGATGGTTAATGAAGGAAAAATATAAATAAATTTAACCTCCATTAGTTAGTGAAAAATAAAATCCTGTGTACTAGCCTACAGAAAAGTGTTGTGTTTTTTTGCGCGATTTGTGTATTTGTAATATTAACTTTGTGAGGAAAGCTTACGTAGTGGATAAGTTTCATTAAAAAAAGTTTCCGACCAAACTACAAATTGATTCGTTTTTTATGCTAGATAAATTGTGTTCTATTAGTGTTCTTATAATTTTGACGTCAAATACGTAATTATAATTTGTACCGTCAAAATGGCTAGGAAAGTAGCATTCGGTCTGTTTATTTTGCATTGGGTATATCTAAATCTTCTGAGCTCTGAGCTCTGAAATTCGGCCATAGAACAAGTTCTAAGTATGTCCAAATTTAATCCCCCCACTTTCAGGTATTCTAATCAGAAAAAAATCTGAACAAAATCTCCACTCCAATCTTATAAATAAAGAGTTGGTTTATGGTTGAAAGAAGTTGACATACAGGTTCATTTTAAAAGCTACGTTTAATAGAGTCAATTGATATTAGAATCTTAACTAAACCTAATCATACTCCAACCTGAAATTCTAGTCAAGACATGTAGCAGATATTTAACTTTAGCTTGTTATCGTCGCGACACACAGTCTGAGGGCGGGCCGGTATCGCGCTAATGGACCGTGAAACTACATTTCTCACGCGCGATTTGCGTACGCGCAGCGCTCAGGCGTGCGGGTGACAGGATTGGGACGGGGCACACTGCGTGCTGGAGGTTTAACTGACAGGGATGACGGTACTGTTAATCATTAATATCATCATCATTATCATATTAATATTTTCGGAAATACTATTCCTTTTACTGGATATCGATATCCGCGATGTCATTAATATTGTGCAAACAATAAGTTATACTCTACGAATAAATAGTATTTTGGCTGTTATTGTCAATCATTGAATATCATTTTCTAATTGTGACCTTTTATAAAAGACCTACAATAGATACTCCCATCTATTGTAAAGCAAGAATAAATTAAATTTTTGACCAAATGCGGCTGCACAAAAAGGTCACTGCTTGATCAACAAAAAATATAATTATTAAATTTTATTGTATTCACAAATAAGTTTAAATTAAAACAGCAGTGGCACAAAAAATACTTGAATCATCTCCATAATGAAATCTTCGATCTTCGCAGATGTCGATATGACTTATGAATACTGAATAATTCATACAATAGATATGTTTCAGTATTTGTGATACATAGATAGCATTCATCAAGCGCTAATATTGATCACGATACACTGTCGACAATAAGAACTCTCATTAAAATGCATCTATTGCAAATATTCAAAATGCTAATGCCGAGAAAAAGGTCACACCACAATAGGTGTGTGTTGCCTATCTAGTAATATTAATTATGTTATCTGAGACGAACGTGAGTCATTCAGAAGGACTATGTCTTTTCATAGTTTCCATTTCCCGTGCACCTATGTGCATGTATACTAATAATAGGGACAATTCCTGGATAAAAATAATATGTGGTTATATTAACAACTACATAATATTATTAAACAATTTATGTATTAACGGAAGTTATTAAACGTCCGTTAATAGATTGTTTAAAAATTACAAACATAACAACAAGCCCCTTTTAACAATGCAGGAAGTCCCTTTAACCACATTCAGCAAAGAAAAAAACTAATATACTTAACATATTTTTAAAATAAATAATAATAAATAAATATCAGACTACATCACATACATTGATCTGACTTCGAGGTACGTGGCTTAAGCACTTGTGTTACGGATATCAGAATCAACAGTGGTATTATAAATAAAAACTAAAATATTCAATATTAACACCCAGACACAGGACAAACACAAGTATTCATCATGCGAATGTTTGTTCTGGGTTTGTTTGTTTTATAAAATCCAAAAAGAAATAATAAAACGTATATATAATACACATATACGGTATATGGTGTGATTAACCTCCCTGTAAGGTGAAATATCCACATAATGACGATCCTCTTCCATGCGAATAATGGTAATGTCAACAAGTGTACTTGTCTAAAACACGAAATATTCTGACCTTAATACCGGAAATGTTTATTTTCCAAAATACTTCGCCTTAATTCAGGACAAGGACGGTCTTCTTCTATTGCAGTCGCAGGCATCTTCACGACGTATCAACTCGATGTAACTCCAAGCAAGATTTGAAAAATACTAGCGTGCTTGGATTCTCCAAACTGACACACCAATTCCCTAGTTCCGAACTAAGCTTTTGCTATGGATACTAGGTAAACGGATAGACATACTTAAATACGTTTTAAACATTCATGACTCAAGTACAAATGTCCATGTTCATCACACGAAACATTTGCCCCTAGCGGGATTCGAACCTGCTACCGTCGATTTCGTGGCCAGGATCTCTGACTACTCGACCAACGGGCCAGTCAGTTTGATAAAAATTTTACCCACTGCAATTCAAATGGGTTACCTTACTATTGCCCATCATTGGTAGAATTATTTCCTTACAGTGTTAGGTTCCATGCTCCTAAATGTTTATTCAGATCAGTAACCTAACCAACCAATAACATGATTTTTAATTAAAATATTTCTACCTAGCTCAATGTGCTTAAATTTTATGGTCATTTGATTGCTATAGTGCAGATTTGACGCACGTAAAAAAGACCAATGGCGATTATGATGTAAGGTTGCGTATTATAATATCCGCGTGTGAGTCACCCGTGTGAACTATGCCCGGCTGGTTCCCATGCGCGCGCGCAGGTCATCGGGTTGCCAGATATTCAGACCAATACCGGACATACTAGCATATTTAAATAAACATTTGGGTACAAATATAATATCAGATACTAATCTGCTTCTGGGCGTATTAGTACCTTTAGCAAATTATCAAGGCTATTTTATAGAAGTAGTGACAAGTGGCTAGATCGTCACTAACACAATGACAAACCCAACACCTGACATGTACACCATTGGACGCCGTTTTTTTTTAATAAGGCAAGGAACGCAGTTGGCACATTTTTTTAATGTCCCAGACCGACCATGGGCGTTAAATGTAGGCGAAGTTAAAATAGTGAAATTTCTGTTCAAACTCGAATATTACTGATGGGGGGCCGCAGGATGAACAATTTCCCTCGTACCCGTTACGTTTTTGGTACATACAAATTAATGGAATTGCCGCTTTGACCATATAACTTAAAATTATAACTAATGGCCTGTAATGTATTACATGTATGTATTGACTGGCCCGTTGGTCGAGTGATTAGAGACCCTGGCCAGGAAACTAAGGGTCGCGGGTTCGAATCCCGCTAGGGGCAAATGTTTCGTGTGATGACATGGACATTTGTACTCGAGTCATGGATGTTTATAAACGTATTTAAGTATGTATATCCGTTTACATAGTATCCATAGCACAAGCATGAGCTTAGTTTGGAACAAGGGAATTGGTGTCAGTCTGGTAAAAAAAATAAAAAATATATAAGTATATATTTGCCTAACAAAATCCGGACAAGCCCGACACCGTCTAATACGATCAACCCGAAAAGTCTAACCTTGTCCGGCAATACCCGGATGCGTGGCGACACTAGCGGCGCGTCCGCGGCAAATGACTCAATTCGCGAGGTCGCGTTGCACGCCCATCTGCGGCCTGACGACATTGTTGGGACGGACCACCTAATTTAAATGTTCATTTTTATTGTGAGGCTGTATCATTATTCTGATGCACCTAATATGCATCATTGTGGTTCGAGTTTGATAATAATTGACTGACCCGTTGGAAGTTGAAATTGGTGAAAAAAAAAAAAAAATTATGTATGTACATGCATACTCATCTATCTATCACGTGCGTATTCTTCGATGGGCTATGCCGGATCTAAGGAACTAGGCTTTTTTAATTACATACATATATACATAACATGACGCCCATAATCCCCGAAGCGGTAGGCAGAGTCAAAGGGACAGTAGGGCCCCTTTAACCACATTCTTTTCTAATCACTTTAAACCAAAAATGAAATTGAGTTGGGTTAGAACCTAGCCAATGACATATAGGTACTTACATATATTCCATCTAACGGTTAGATGGAATATATATATCTAGATCGTTAGACAATTATAAACCCAATACGATACACCATAAATCACATGTTACGACGTTCTAGGCAAGGAACGCAGTTAATAAATAATAATAATAAATATTCCACAACATCACATACATTGATCTGACTCCGAGCTAAGTAACTTAAGCACTTGTGTTACGGATATCAGAATCAACAGTGGTTTTACAAAAAATATACTTAAATATTAGATATTATCACACAGACACAGAACAAACACAAGTATTCATCACACGACTGTTTGTGCTGGGTGGGGATCGAACCCAAAACTCTTAGCAAATGAGGTAGGGTCACCACCGAATGAGCCATTGAGCTTGTCTACTATACTTAATGTAAATAACTTTACTTAATATAAAAACTAAACTTAATGTGAGTCTAAAAACAGACATCCGAAACTGAAGTATACTTACTTTTCTAATTGACTGGACCGTTGGTTGAGTGGTCAGAGACCCTGGCCTCGACACCGAGAGTCGCGGGTTCGAATCCCACTAAGGGCAAATGTTTCGTGTGATGAACATGGACATTTGTACTCGAGTCATGGATGTCTATCTGTTCACCTAGTATCCATAGCACAAGCATAAGCTTATTGGGGACTAGGGAATTGGTGTGTCAGTCTGGAGAATTTATTTATTTATTTATTTTAATAAAGTATCAAAGTATGCCAAGTAAACTTCAAATCATCTACACATACCCACTTCTATTGTTATGAAAGCAAAGGTAGTTTAGTCCATAATGGTATTCTTTTCACGGAGGTATAATTTTCCTTCCATGCAGTTTACACGTCATTGTGCCACGTTCCCATGTCACTTGAAACCGTATTCAAAGACCCTGTCTAGCCTCCATTCACAAATCACAAAACAAAGTTTCAAGTCACGCAGAATTATGGTAGAAAAGTTTCATAATCCAGTTGTACTCGTAGATATTGTTAAATCGTTAAGGAATGCGCAATGTATTATGCAAATAGGTAGGTCTCGTGTTTTTAGGTACTTTCACAACATGTGATGCTGTCAGAGAAATTTCGGTTGGGCCGTTCCCACACCTTGTATCCTGAAATTTGAAATAATGAATACGTTTTCTCACGGTTTGTATTTCAAAATTCTATGACAGAAGTCTGTATTCTTATTTTTGAAATCTAGAATTGATGTTTCAGAGTTTAAACTCATAAAATACGCTTAAATACAAGTATGCTTGGATTATTCTAGATATAAAATTTATCCATATGGTCTGTAGGCTTGGTTCATGGATTTGTCGCCAATGTCATATTTGAAATTAAATGTATTGACTGGTAAGAAAGAAAGAGAAAGAAAGAAAAAATGTTTATTTGGTACCAAAAATACATGTGAAAACGAAATAATGGTAAGAAACTCGACGTAACGACGTACGAGACGTACGAAAAATAATAAGTAGGTAGATATCTTCCTTCGCTGGGTGCACATCTCATCGACCGCGATTCAGTTCTCTCAACATAAAGAAATACGAAGCAGACATACACGTACCTTGAATTTACAACATTGAAGTAAGGATATCTAGCAGAGATACGCTTTTGTTTTTTTGTGTTTCCAACTTTGCCTAGAATTGGGCTCGTTTTCATTTCACATTCTACAAAGTGTGCAATAGATTTTTTTTTAAATTTTCCATCTAACCTCGCTCAATTAATTTAATGTCCAAATGTGGTCTATGGAGCTTGTCTGTCCTTGGACTAGGCCTACCTCTATCGGCGGGGAATATGGAAGCGAAGGCTGTGCCGTGTCACCCACATCTCACCTCCACTTAGGCGATGAGGGGTATCGCGGTGTTTTAGTGGGTATACCCCGGCTACTTTTATCTTGGCAGGAGCAGGGGCCCCCTACTCAAGGGCCTCCGGAAGTCCCCCACCTGCTCCTCCGGGTAGGGAGACGGTGCGTAACGCATTTCAACGCATCAAAAAAAAAGAAAAAAAGCCTACCTCTGTCGCCCTTCTTACCTTCAGCGGCATAGATGGAAGATCCGGGGGTTTTTGCCGGTAAAAGTCCGACATAACACACGTCGCTCCCCGGCGAGGTGTGTATCCATGAAGATTTCCCCCGGAGAAAAAAAAGGCCTACCCCTTTGGGAAGTGCGGGCGTGATATATTATGCAATAGGTTTTCAACATACATTCTTGGGACTCGCAAGATGGTCAGACACCATGAAAGTAATTCTGCAATCCGCGTTATTTACACATTATAATTATTTTACGTAATGACAATTGTGTAATTGAGATTGCGACCGACAATGCAACGAAATACCTACACGATGCAATCCGATGGAGTGAATTGATGCGATAGAGGAGTAGGTGTGAAAGGGAAATGAAAATACCTGAAAGATACCAAATAGTGCTTAGTAGAAAGCTTGCAAGAGGCTTAAAGCTTACCACCACCCCCAAGAACACGATCTATTCCATCTCCCTGGTCGAATAAAGACAATAATATTTTCCTCAAAACAATAGCAGCGCCCCGTGGTTTCACCTGCGTAGCTCCCGTTCCCGTGGGAATACGGGGATAATATATAGCCTATGTTACTCGCTGATAAAGTAGCTTTCTATTGGTGAAAGATTTTTTTAATCGGTTCAGTAGTTTCGGAGCCTATTACAAACAAACAATCAAAACTTTCCTCTTAATAATATTAGTATGATGATAGTAGTTGAATCAGTTGAATAGTAGTTGGTTGAATGTGATTAAAGGGGCTTGCTGCCCTTTTGAATATGTTTGTTATGTTTATTGCAATTAGGTGTAGATTATTTTCTATATTGATCTTAATATTTTCTCCTTGTGTCGTGGTCAGATGGAAACGCATCACAGTCTGCATTAGTATGCCGGAGCCCTGCTCGAGCACGACCGGGATTTACTGTTATGGCGGCGCATCTCGCGGGCGCTGCGCCGGCGCAGGACGACGCGGACGTCTACACGCTAGCCGCACGACAAATTGGCACATTGATCATGCTGGGGCTTGAATAAGAGTTCATTAATGTGTTTAAAGGATTCTACATAAATCTCTTCCCAAATGATCTGTTGCAAGAACAAATATTTATATTAGAGGTTTATACCGCAACTTAGACCACAGATCATTTTAGGCATTGACATGCCTAAAATGCGAATCATTGACTGACGTCAATTCGACATCTCTGTGTTATATAGGGCTAATTAATATATACTTAATACGTACAAACTTAAAGAGACAGAATTTCTGTCATCAAATATTTCGATTATTCGGATATACATTACCTACCTGATAGGTGAAACTAAGATTTTTCAAATATCGTAAAATCACGTCTTAAGTTGTACAATTTTACTTTATTCTTATGATATTACGTTGTAAACGGCAAAGATTTTAAGAATTAATATGGCCTTGATCTTTATATAATTCAATCTCGCACTGATGAATGCTGATGTAGAATATCAAAATTGCCTAAAAAGGTATACATCTGTGATGAAACCATAAAGAAATTCATTGTCATCTAAAAATAATATCTATAGTCTGTTACCGTTTGATATTCGTCCTTCGCAACAGACGCTAACTGCTGGGTTGCGTATGCGCCGCGGGACGCTCCGCCTTGCGCAAGCGCAGCAGATCAATGGCGACTGCGCCCTGCATTGTTTATTTAATTAGTGTTACGAGTTAGCATAATTTATGTGTGTGCCAATTGTTAGCAGGATGAATGAAGCTAGTACATACGGTTGCAATGTGCATATTTGAATAGCTAATTTTATCTGTAAATGTATTAATTATATGTATTTAAATATCAATTTATTACATTGATTTTATATATTTTTTATAAAATAGCAAACGTCAAACCTGTGTATAATATACTGCACGGCACTACCAAAAATCCCACAGGCTTTGCAAAGAAAATTTTAATTACTATATACTATTATTTGGTAGGTTTAGATATTCATTCAATAGACACGACTATAATTAAATAACTGGTATATGACAACGAGCATGTATAATAATGATGCATTTAAGTTCTGCCATGGTGAACTAGATGTCGCTACTAGTTCGAAAATCAGGCGCAGGATAGTGTAATCGTTGTGCTTGCGTTGATTCTGGTGATGGACGGAGGACAAAAATAAAAACAATGTATTATATTTTACATTATTAAATAGATATAATTTATATAGAGCATTTGACAATTTAATCTTTAAGAACATACCTGATTACTGGATAGAAAACAAGACATTTAATCAGCATTTATGCAATATGCGTAGATATATAAAATCAGTTGCATCATGCTCAATTTAGTTCTCTATTTATCCTACTATTAACCATGTAATGATATCTACGCCCATGGAATTCAAACCAGTAGGCCGCAAAGGATTTAATAAAGATTTATTTCGAGATTTATAACTTGTAGAACGTCTTTATAAATCGTACAAGCAATTTAATGTACCGGCAAGTAAATATTGCCCGATAGTTTATTTATTTATGCGGTGATTGACTTGCCAAGATATGTGTAGTTCGGTGTTTCAAATCATTTTACATTGCAACCCAAATTGAAAGATTAACTTGTTATTTGTGGAAATAGAACTTGCAGCTTTGCGACTCAATACTTAGTCTTCTATTTCCTCGCATTGGCGAGCCAACATTGTTGGAAACATTTGAGATGGTTACGTGAGTGTATGATTTGTATTAGTTGTGTAACAGTTAGAGACTAACTAACTTCCCGCTACTTCCCTTGCGGGGTAGGCAGAGAGAAGCGAACGCCATATGGCACGATCCTTACACACCTCACTTGCTACTTCAACGTTTGACGTTTATTGGTAATCGCTACTCTACGTCTTGGGGACTAGTATCAGTAGCAGTCTACTGCTACTAGTCCCCAAGAGATTACCTCTCTTGTTTCTTCAACATTCATGGTCCTTTTCAAGTACTACGGTTTTTATGACTCCTAACATTACCCTCATACTTAAGTATGATATATTTATCACGCCTGTAATTTCCGAAGTGGTCGGTAAAACCCAATAAAATTGGGGTAAGTGGAAAATTGTGAACAAGTGGTGACTGGGTAGCTCGTTGGCTTTAGGAAAAATCACAAACACAAATCAATCATCTAAGACAACGTAATAAATCTATCACATGGATAAAAATATCCTGTCATTTTCAACTCCTTACAAAAAAATTTTAAATACATATATAGAAGACTCAAAGAAGCAATAAGCTCTTCTAAGCACTTCTAGCAAAAATAATTAAATTAAATGAGGGTTAAATGAAAAATAGTGAAAAAATATAACAAATCGTATCCTCGTCGTCTAGACACCCAATACCTGAGTACTCCTTAACGACATGCAAAATAAGGAACATACTTGGCACGCTCTCAAGTCCCAGACGGTCCCAACACGGGACATCTTCATGTACTCAAGGTTAATAAAAACTCTCGCCTTGTTTACTCGCCGGCATGAGGTCCCGGATTGAGCCGTCGGCTCCCCCGGCCGTGGGAACGTCCCCACGTGCGGCCACCGCGGACAAGTTGCGACAAGCCAGACCCACTTCTGCCAACAAACATGTTCACCTAATGAGATTTCTGGGACAATCAGCTTGATGGCTTTTTTTAGGTGTGAGATGCGAGTGCGAAAGTTGTTTGCGGGTTGGTTCCGTGGTGGAACTAAAAAAATTTAAATACTTAATGCAGTCGTCATTCCTGTGATACCAATTTTGGCAATCGCGTTAATGCAGTGGATATGACGTTCGATAGCCGAAGGTTTTGGGTACGGGTACCGTTCTCAATCAGTCTAGTCCTTTCTTTTCTAATTATTTCAGTTCAAATCTTCTTAATCTTAATGATCGTAATCTTCCTGGCGCTATCCCGTTCTTAATCAGGATCCGCCTAAATTATGATCCTAGATTGAGCGGAATGTCCGTAAAGTCAAAGGGATCAAATAGAGAGTATGAATGCTTAAAAAAGTTACAGAAACATTGCGATTTAAAAAGTTTCTGGTAGGATATGCGCATTAATTTTTTGTTTTCTCATGTAAACAATGGTCGTAGATGACAAAAAAAATTAAGAATATTAACTTTTCTAATATAATATTCGGAGTAAAATTAATTACATCCAGATCATTTTCAAAATCGGGCACGTTGTAATGGGTGTTCATAGAGAATGAATTTAAAAGGTTTGTTACATACATATACACTTTCTATTTTTTTTTATCGAATGATAAAGAAATAACAGGTATAACTTCAAGGCAAAAAATAAGGTGAACAGTATCTTATGAAATTCGTAAAGAGAGTTCAACACTGCCCCTTGGCGGTCCTCGGTCAAGGTTACTCGGAACGCTTCAGAGGGGTCATCGCCCGCGGTTCCCGCCATCCCGCCGAAATCAAACATGGCGCCGATGTGTTTTTGTCACGCGAGCCGTCACATGTGCCCGCCGATGAATTATACATGATATTAATTAGTGTTTAACGTTGCGATTTGGCTTTATTTTTGCAAGACTTGTGCAATTAAGAAGCTCACGTGCTTAATGTGGATCATGATTTGGAATGGCTTCTCAAAAATACGTTTGTGTAAAAAAAAATATTACTTGTCGCGTTTCATTGATATGGGCTGGGCGGGATTCACAGTTGCAATATTTTGATGTTGTTGATTGAATTTGAATCAGTTGAGCTTACAATATGTCACTTTAATGTTATATTGAAATTATTGCATATTGTTTTTTTTGAGAGACGTTGAATGTTTTAAATGGGCGCGTAGTATATGCGTCATTATTAGTTACGATAATCTAGTAGGTTTAAAAGGGCAATTAATTTATTATAGCATATATTTCAGATGTCTGAACGCAAATAATAAAGTAAAGCAATAATGTGCTTTCAAACTTTTTATAATTTCTTGGATAACATATTAAATAGCCATGATTATTTTTATGGAACGACTATTTCGTGACTTATCGGTTTATCGCCAAATTTTATATTGATGTGCATCTATTGCATTTTATGGCTGTCATCGGGCATGCAGGGTGAGTTGTGCAAATCGCTAAGTCCCGTAGAAGCATTGTGACCCACGTACAATAATTGTGTATATTTATGGATGAATTAGCGAAATTGAACATTTTACGATTGCAGACTTATTAATATCTAGATACGAAAAAATTATTAAAGTCATGTTCATGATATTTTTATAAATCAGTAGGTACTTTATTGTATAACTGTCTAGTACCTATATATTTAAATAATTTATGCGTACAATTATCATTGTGTAGGATCTATATATACATGTTTTAATTAACTGTACTGTATGAGTGTACTCAATAGATCGGTTCAACATTAGAAATGCGAAAGCGGCTCTGTCTGTCAGTTTATCAGTTATGTGAATTCTACACTCGAGAATTAAGCTAGCAAACAAATTCAAATATTGAATTATATCGTCTTAAAATTAAGTCATGTTGTAGGTAACATTCTGAGGTATCATAAATCCAGGAGCGTCAATTCATAGAGTTTTGTTCACTGTAACTGTGTCTAGTCATTCTGATGCCGTGGCATTAAGTTTATCACTCTTTTGACATATGGCGTTAGCGCAAATTCCTGTCTGTCACCAGTTGCGTGTGCGCAGACGGACGCACTCGAATCCGTAATCCGCGCATTTGAGAACGGCGCACGTTCGACCCCTCGTTAGATCAGGGCTGACAGATTGGAGGGTGCACATTTTCAGATAATATCGTGCATGCTGGATTTATGTCACCTACTAAGTTATCAGTTATTATTATGTACGAGTATGTCTCACAAATTGCATTCTGAAACACGAGTAGGATATCCCAATTCGATTACACAATAGTAAAGTAGGGAAAGCCGACGTATGTTAGTTTCAAAGTATAGGAATATGAAAATGCAGTATCTTGTTTATACTGTCGTAACTCATTTGACAAGGACAGCACCTCACGTGCAAGGCATGTTCAATGCACGCACACGTTGGTACAAATCCGAGCGCATACGTTTGGATTACAATTTGTGAATTTATACCACTTGCTCAGAAAAAGAAAACTTTCATAGATAGATATTATTATTAATGGGGTGTAACTATGAACCAATGTGTTTGTTTCCTCCTCTGTTTAAGAGTTCAGATCCGGTAGAACTCTCTTTATACTCGATGGTGTGGCAAAACATCACGAGGATGCACATTCAAATGACTATCGATGTGTCACCATGATCCAATCTGGTTCCTCTGTTTAAGTGTTACAAGGTCAGATGTAAGTTCCTCCTAGCAATAACAAGGTTTACCAAATCGTTTTGTCACGGTCACGGACTAGTAAAAAAGGAAGGACTCCACGCTGTCATACTATAGCGTGAAGCAACGTTTATGCATGTGTGAGTGAGATACTTATGGACACCAGATATCAGATATCTGTCATTTGGAGGATTTATTATGGAGCTTCAATGTCTAGTTAGTGGCGCGGAGTCCTTCTTTTTTTACTAGTCCTTGATCATGGTCAAAGCGCACCCCGACTAAGAACATTAGAAGAAAGACTTAAGTACCAATTAGTTAACTGGCTGCAACCCTAAATTCGTTCCCATCCCTGAATACAGCCTATAGTTTACTAGTCACCTCGTTTTATTGATAGTAAATTCATTTTACTGCTGTTTTATGTTGCATACTGTGATATGAGTATGCCTAATGTGTTGTTAGGCCGGGCTTAGGACGAAAGGTCACGCGCGAGGTGCATTACTTAAATTATTCACTTTAGTATTGGCATATGTGGTCATAACATGTCTTGGATGGGTAACTGTTATGTGATAAGACTTTTAGAGTTTATTCATTTATTTTATTGGAATGACAACATAAGATACAGGACATATATTAAATATCATAGGTAAAATATATTAACAATTACAAGACTGATCTTACAGGTACAAGCAAACACATCATGCGTTAAGAAAAAAGAGAGCAAAACATATTGTATTAAATCTGTACCGGAGTTAAGTAGCTTAATTACTTGTGTTTCGGTTTTATGAATCAACGGTCGTTTTAAAAATATACACATATTAGATATTATCAACTACATAGATACAGATCAAACACAATATAAGAAAATTTTTATTTATATAAATAAATGTTGTAGAACATGGACATTAAACCAAAAATTCTTCGTTTAATCTACATAAACCAAGGACGTTTTCTCTATCAGCTGACAAAAGAGGATGAATCCGCCAGTATAATATGATTTATATATCATGTTTAAAATAAAAAAGACTATGTGATACACTTTAAATACATATTTTTATAAATGAGATAACATTAATAATCTTTGGAAGCTTAAAGCTAAGTGATTATATATATGATATTTATTTATTACGCAGTGTTATAAATTGAATCCTAATTATTTCACATGAGGCGTTTTGAGTATAAATCGAAGCTAAGAAGCGTAATTAGCTCTCAAATTGATAAATGGTGCCATTAAAATTTTAATAAACACATACGGAAGACGCCAGTGTATAAATTTAACATTAGGGCAGTTCCATATGAAAAATCTTTTGGTGATAATAGGTTCAGTTTGGGTCATAAATACTGTAGGTATATATTTTAGGTCTATACTATGTTGGTGACCTACAGGTCATAGGTCATAGGTATAAATACAGTTTTAAACATCTTCTTACATTTTTCATCAGTCTCATTGACTATCAAAACTTTTCTCATCAGAAACCATATTACAGGAGCTTAGTATCTAAAATTGGGTAACTTATTATCTTTATACACACATAACATCACGCCCGTAATCCCCGAAGGGGTAGGCAGAGTCAAAGGGGTTATTATCTTTATAATTACCTTAAATTAAAAATACAGTTTTGAGATATTGTTGGGAGTTGAAATAGCAAATACGTGGCCAACGTATAGCGTTTGTGAACTTTAAAATTAATTGATTAGACAAATGAATAAGCGGTTAAATTTATTTAACCACTGTATATAACTTGGTCTTAGTCAGTTTGTTATATCACCACAGGTACAGCTCAAGACTATTTTGCAAGCTATTTATGTAAAGCCACCGAGAGCTAAATGTTGGTGCAGTGGCTTTTCAATTAAGGTCTTATTTCCGTGACAAATATTGGCACTTAAGTGAGAAATAGATCCTCCGTATATGTGACAAGTAACTTGATAGCTAAAGATTCAGTACAGGTAGGTGATATTCTTCATTAACTACGTCGTCTTTGGTACCGTTAACCGGAGAAAACAAATTGTAATTTCAATGTGGAAATGTTTACCAAAAAGGTTTATATTATTTTTTGTTTATAAAAAAAGTAGCTTACATTGCATCATAGAAATCTATGGAAAATATGTAGGATATACTTGAAACGAAATAATAGTACCTACATTGTATTATGTATAATGTTTTCTGTGCTCTAAAATTCAATTAAAAGAAACTGTTATTTAAAACTAATTTCTAAGTAAAATACGTTTTAGCTAGACTTTACAAAATCTATATCTTCCATTAGAAGGTCGTCGAACTGAACAGCACTGCGTATAATTCAAGGTAATCGTTATTTTTACATGAAACTTGAACAAGATTAAGCTTTGGTCAATCAAGTATATACACCCATATTTTACAGTTAACATTTTCCACTTAAGATAACACGTTCAACATGAGACATGAATGAAATTTTACGAGTCGAAGTCACGGTACTTTATTTTTTTAATCAAATGTTTTGAAAGAATTCATTACTTTTTATTAAGCTCGCGACCTAACACATGACCAGCCTATAATAGTGTCCATCATATACATACGAATGCGTGTTTTCGGCGACATCTAAAATATCTTATATGTGTTTCAACACCTTGCTTATTAATAAAAAATAATAATAAAATACCTCCGTACTATACAGGGTTATTAAAAAAGAAGCAATCTCGAGTCGCCGGCAGAATAGAGGTATTTTATTAATACATTTGTCATCGGTGGGTGCGAAGGCGTTTTCAATAACCGCTGGCTTCTTTTTATAAATAAACATCGTATTTGAACGTATGCAAATGCCATAAAGATGCGTGGTATATGTTCATGTGGTATCATGTGTTTTTTCATATGACTATGTGTGATATTACTAAAAAATATATTTAGTATTTGCAGCATTTGTCTATCTAGTTAGGTCTTAATTCTGAAATATATTTTTTTGTCGTATTTTTTTAAAATTAAGTATCTAAAAATCACTCACTAGATTAATTCGAGTAGGAGCGACTGTGTAGGCTTAGTAAGTCTCTCTGGGCAGTGGCGGACTAAGCCTGTTCTAGGCCTGGGGCGGCAAAGAGTTGTATGTACGAGGTCCTTATACGAGCAGTGTTGCGTGCCCGAAATGGGGGAGGGGGGATCCACTGTTTAATATAGGATGCTTACATGAACTTGGGGATAATATGAGGCCTCCCAGGAGCACAAGCCCGGGGCGAACCATAACTTTCGCCCCCTAGTTAGTCCGCTACTGTCTCTGGGAAACATAACCTTTACCCCATCTCTCTTCGTCGGCATATTTAATGTCCGTCTGTCGTACATGATTCAAACTATTTATATATTTTGGAAACCAGTAGGAGTAGACTAGCGATTCCCTAATAAACGTTTTATCTATCTTTAGTTCTGGAAAGTGCTTGTTCATATTAATTTTCTCCTACCTAGCACTGTTTTTTTAAAGTACCTCATCGTAATTTTTCAAATCGTTGTAACGTAAGCTTAATCCAGTCTCGTATATTATGTTTTGTGCAGTTATATTAAATAAATAAATAAACATCAGACTACATCACATACATTGATCTGATCTCAGAATCAACAGCGGTATAACAAATATATACTTAAATATTGGATATTAACAACCACTCACAAACAAAAGTATTCAACATACGAATGTTAGTCCTGGGTGGGGGACCGAACGCGTCACAACTCTTGGCGGATGGGGCAGGGTCACTACCGAAGGCGCCATTGAGCCAGATATTAATTGTTGATGTTCGTTTTAGTCGCATCGCTGTGACAGCCTGCGGTCGGCGGCTGCCCGAGACGCCTGGACCGTAAATAATGCACGTACACTTCCAATACGCGTGTAAGTAATTTGTTTAGCGTCCGGATACTCTTGCGCATGGGTGTCCTTCAGTGGCTTCAGCCGGACTAAAGTATGGTTGGGTTAGGTTCTGGTTTTACAGTGCAACATAGACTAACTTATTGATTACATACAAAAAGCGATCTAGCATTTCTGAAGAAAGTTATTCAATTAAAGAAAAGCATAGCCTTTTCTTTTCTTTCTAAAACAGATTTTTATAATAATGTAGTGCCAATATTTAAATATTTCAACGCCTAGCAATTCTACTTCTACGTGATGTCTAGGTTACCTAATTCTAGGAATAAAAAAAATATTTTTACATGATTAAATATTATTAACAATATTTTCACGAGGTTGATTGCATTATCAAAACAGAAATGTCATAAATAGGTCACAGTGACAACACGTCAAGCTTTCATGACCCAAATGTTAGCTCACGGAATACTCTGTTTGTAGTACCAGGCTGTGCCGGCACACATAAGATGACACTACTGTGTATCGTCATGGTTGGGTATCGATCGAATGACGAAATGTTAAGTGGCTTTAGTGACATTATGAATGAAAGATTCACAATCCTAGTGCGGCAAAACTGAAGAGCCTAAGTCAGAAATGAATAAACAAGTGCTAAAACAGGGCGTTTTAGTAGTTATATAACGAAAGGCCACGGGTTTGAATTCCGATGGGAGCGAATGTTCGTGTGTTGAACTGGCTTGATGGCGCATTCGGTAATGACCCTGCCCGATGCGCCAAGAGTTGTGGGTTCAATCCTCACCCATTACAAACGTGTGATGAATACTTGTGTTTGTTCTGTGTCTGGGTGTTGATATCCAATATTTAAGTATAAGTATATATTGTAATACCACTGTTGATTCTGATATCCGTAATATAGGTGCCTTATTAGCTACTTACATCGGAGTTAGATCAATGTATGTGATGTAGTCTGATATTTATTTATTTATGAACATAGTCATATGTAATGAGTTTTTATACGTACATACATACTATCAACCCCTCAATTCCTGTGTTAGGCAGAGTCCAAAGAGCGATAAGTTCATCAGACTATATGAGTGTATAAACGCATTGATGTCCCTATATCTATTAGTAACTATCCATAGTACAAGCACAAGCATATTAGTTCACACACAACATATTTGTGATACAAATTCATTTGGTACGGCTAGGTTGATATTTGAACCCATTTTTTTTTATGTGAAAAATCTATACGAATCCATTTATGTTTAAAATCGATATTTGAATAGTTGGCGAAAAAAGCATAAGCAGCAATTACGCCAGGCCGCGGCACCAGCGGCGCGGGCGCCGTGTCGCGTGGAGCCGCGCTGTCGATGCTATCGGACGCTCGGATTCCACCCTAGCCGCGCCAAACGTTAATGGCCGAGGAGACTATAAACGTTTTATGTTTTTTTTTTTATCCAATTCTAATTTCAAAATTTGAATTTGAAATCTCATCATCATCATCTCCATCATTGAAGTCCGATTTTAGTAAAGCGCACGGGGACTTTGCGCGTTTTATTTTTTTTTTTTACTTAAACGTTATTGCAGTATTTTTTTTTTAATTCAATCGTTCTTTTCTTATGGTTCATACTTTTGACGTACCTACCTTTACAGGCATTATTTGAAAGAAGACAGATTTTGTTGTCTTCAATTTTTAAATAATAATAATGGGGTCGAATTCCGAACATTAAGCGAATGCAGTCTCAACAAATCCACTTAACTGGCCAATATCCGGCGCCCTCACAACGTCTCATGCAAAAGGAGGATTTATTTCCTCAAATAGTTTATAGAGAGGCGGCGCGGGCGCGGGACGCGTTATAGCGAAACACTTAACATTATTCAGGGCCACAATGCGCCCGATACGTTACCGCTCCCAGGCGGCCGGTCACGCTTTTCGGCTCTTCCTTGTACGACCGAATCTGCATAATGCGGGAAATGCATAATGGAGTGATTACAATTGTTTGGTAACGATGAATGCTTAATGTGTGCTTGCATAGAGAAATAAGTAAATTTTATAAAAAAGACGACCTTTGTTTTTAACTACAACAGTTACAATATTGCTTTGTTTTTTTTTCAGGAAACGGAGAATAGTAACCTGAGTTGTTGTGTCCCCACGAGAATTGGCTTGTGTGTTAAAATCGAGTTTTATTAAAAAAATGTCTGTTAAGATCCAATCGACCCGAGGGCAAATCTTTATTTAAATTAAAGAAATACCTACTTATACGGAACGATACATATTTTACTGCCAATTTATGATAGTTATGATAGTTTTGGGGATTATAGGCGTGATGTTATGTATGTATGTATGTATGATAGTAGTTATAGCGAAGTGTAAACCATCACATAAGACTGATTTCGTCGTTTAAACATGTATGCAGTAAAATTATAAAAACCAGACATTCCAAAAGTTAGCATGCATTCCAACGTAACAACCATAAAAAGCTCTGAATACCTCTACTCAATTTTTTTACAAAAAACAAAAATCTCAAAAAAAAAATTTACCGGCAATTAGGAAACGCGTTCGAATATCAAAGAGACACACGCTAGTGTCATTTTTCAAAGCAACCAAGGAGTTCCTTTAGCATGTTTTTTTAAAAATTCAAAAATAGAACGTTAATATGAATTAATAGGTGCGCATGTTGACGCGGTCTCTTCTACGCGCCACAGATAATAAAAAACAATACAGATTACGTACGCTCCAAATATTTTGTTTTTCGACTGTGAAAAATTGCGTTTTCGACGGTTTGCGGTTTGTTTTAGAGCAATACGAATGTGGCGGCATTACGATTTCCCGGTTCGGTAGCAGCTGCTGGGCACACGTGATTTTACTTTCGTAATCCATTTGTAGAACAAATTGAGTTTCATAGGCACGTGCAGTTTGTTTTTTAATTTTATAATTTGTCAAATAAATAACAGAAGTGTAGGAGTTTTTGAATATCGCTTGTTCCTTTGTCTTACTTAATAAAGGTATTGTGTTATCGGCCTGTTGGTAAGTTAAGTAACTTTGTCTATCTATTGTCTTTCAAAGTGGAAACTCTGACATCCGGAATTAGGCTCCTTTTTGTTCGTTAAATGATAAATCCCCCGGTGCATACGAAAGAAACACATTTGAGGCGGCAGAGCCAGGACAACGTTTCCACAATATATATAATATTACATACATAACATCACGCCCATAATCCTCGGAGGGGTAGGCAGAGTCAAATGGGCAGCATGCCCCTTCAACCACATTCAGCCAAATGTATAATATTAACGAATGCAAAATCTACATACATATTTAATTCCGTTTGTACATAACACCGTCAGAAAAACATCCAAACGAGGTCTGGTCGCCATTTAAAAGAAAAAAAAATCCCCGTTTCCGAACGTGAAAGCGATGCAACAGATCGCATCCATATTTTGCGCGCGTCTAATTGCTTCCTACCACTATAAATACGCCGTGAGAACGTTTATTGGTCGTAAACTCGGCCAGTGCTGCTAAACTGTCAACATACGTGTACGGAATGTCGGCTGTGTTTGTGGGTTCGTGGTTAAACTCGAGTAAGTTATGGCTGTTGGCGTTTGGCATGTCATCAATACGTGCGTACACTTGGGGTGTGATAACTTATCGCTTTTCCTCGGACGCCTTGATCGAATGCCAGACAAGCTAATTTTTCCATAAAAATCTATGCATGTAGATATTGGTACATATATACACATATCATAACGCCTGCAATAACCGAAGAGATGGGCAGATTCCAGATTCCAGGGAGTAATGAGCACTTTTAACCACATTTAGCTAAAAATCGAGTTGGGTTATATGGAAAATAGTGATGAGCAGTGCCAAGTGGCTTGCTCGTAGCCTTCATTATCACAAACCCTCATCTTATACAGCATGCTAGACAAGGTACACAGCTGGCGCTTTATTTACGAGTCCCAGACCAACATGGACGTTGGTAAATGCCTTATGTGGTACAGATCTTGAATCATAAACCTTAAACTGTAATTACAGTTGAAATTCTACTATATGACTTTTGCAGTTGTAACTAGATAGAAGAATATATGAGTAACTAAAATTCTCAGGCAGACTGTACTTGAATCCGTTAGTAGAATAACAAATTTTACGGCGGAAACCACATGGAAATATGAAAAGTACAATAGTAGTACTACTTTATGTTGTAACTTAAAGTTCATTCCCCAACGTTAAGTTAGCGATAGGTACTAAAAGTACTATCTATTAAGAGGGATGCGATGAAAACTGCATGCAGATTTCTCCAGGAACAATAATTATAACAAACAAACATTATAGCATTACACCCGCAATCCCCGAAAAGGTAGGCCGTAGGAGTTGGGCTGGGTTAAATGGAAAATTGTGAAAAAATTGTGGCTATTGGCTACCTCGTCGCCAACACAATCCAAAACAGGATATATCATTAGTCGCCTAGGACATGCTAGGCAAGGAACACAGATGGCACATTCTTTTAAGTCCCAAACCAACATGGGACAACAATAATTATTTTAAAAAATAAAGTCTTAAGTTAATCACTGGTCCAGTATTAAAAATTTGAAGACATTTAAAATGGAAGAAGGTATTATGTACAGGTTCGTGATTATGATATTGTTTTAGGTAATAGCTGTGCCAGTTAGTCCCAGAACAACAAGGGCAGTATAATAAGTTTAAAATAATAGTTTCTAAATTTAAAAGATGTATTTTTGGCCATTGTGTTTTGACCTTTTGTACACAATTAAAAACATAACCTAGAATTGCAAGGTCCTAGCAAAGTTCATGATTTTAATAATTCCATTAATATCCTAAACACGTACATTTGTGACGATAGCTTTCTAGCTATCGTAACTACTTATGATTCAGCAGTCCTTTCTCATGGGTAACTTATCTATACTTACTAATATTATATAGCTGAAGAGTTTGTTAGTTGTTTTGTTTGAACGCGCTATACTTAGAACCTACTCGTCCGATTTGAAAAATTATTTCAGTGTTAGATAACCTATTTACCGAGGAAGGCTATACAACATTAACCATAAACGCGGGTACAACCGTTGGCACAGCTAGTTATACATACCCCCCCGCCGGGGTCCTCGGTTTGTCGTACCGGGGGGGCTCAGTAGGCCCTGCCATGGCAGGGCTGAAGCGAAGAGGGACCCCGAGGTGAGCCGCGACTGCACGACTTGCATCCGGGCAGTTGCGGCGGTCCGGCCGTATGGCCGTACGGCCAGACCCTTTGCGGCCGGACCAGGGTTGCCGAGGAAGAGGAGGAGCGGAGTGTTTTCGTTGCTCGCCTCCCTATCCTCGGCAACCCGACAGGGGCGCGCTGGGTCGCGTCGTGGTGGGTCGCAGAGGGATTGAGCGTCTCGATGCTCTCCCTCCGCGACGACAGGGCTCTGCCCTCAATTTGGGTCGCCGGGCGGAAGGCGGCCCCCTCTGGCGAGACGCTCTCCGCGTGCCCTCTGGCTTAGCAGAGGGCACAGCGCGAGAGTGGGCCCACGACGCCGGTCTCGGGGACGATCGGCGTCTGAATCCTGGGCGGAGTAGTTGAGACATGCTGGGTGGCCTGGCATGTCTCGACGCGCGCGCGTGCTCGGTGCTGTGCATCCGACGACTGGCGTGGGCTGCACAGCATCGACCACCGCCGCGCGAGGTGAGCCGCGTAGCGCGGCACGCGCACTACCGGAGGAGCTGTTGTATAGTCCCGACAGTGGGGATACCGGCTCCTCCGGAACTGCGCCGATGCCGAGGCCACCTTGGGGTTTAGTCGGTTCGAGTCCGACACACCGCCCTCTGGATCCCCGTCCGGAGGGTGACGGCTCGTGGGAGTTCCCCAAGTAAAAAAAAAAAAAAAAGCTAGTTATACATAAGAATAAGTTTTTCTTTTAATTTAAATCATACATCATGATGAGGAGGAGTACAGGTGGAGTCATAAGTTAAACTTAAGTATATCATGTTGCCCATTTCGGCATGGCACTTCATTATGTAAGTAACAAGAACTGGATGCAAAAAGACACTCGTATCATCGCATCATTCAAAGTACTGTAATTCCAATTTGTGTGCAAGATATATTTTAGAAAAAGTTAGATCAAGAAATGGGAAAGAGGGATTGAGAAATATTTTGAACAGAAAAACGTAGTACATATTTTTTTTTGTGTATTAATACTTATGAGACGGCTGATGACAGGGTACACGTGTCTCCCCCTTGATAAATGCCACACCTAATTACGTTTGAAATTTCTCTCCTTTCCCTACTAACTTAACTTCACTTTTATAACAAACCCCTGATACACGAAACTGCTATTTATGGTGTTAATTATGAGGTTCATTTTTGGTTAACATAAGGTAGAAGTGTGGAGAGCTTTTTCACTCCCAGAGGGGCGGAAGATTTAAGACGTGTTCAGTGCGGGCGAGATGTGTTTAATAGAACGTCTTGACCTTAAGGAACTTTACTTCATTTGATAATTACGCTTAGAATTCAAAAAAATGTTAATAGATTTTGTTATTTTTAGGAAACAATAATGATTCACTTTGAGTTCAAAGTGAAAATATATAATTTTCGATGATCAATTAGATCTTTGGAATTGGTGCCCGCCATAGACTGAAAAGTAAACAGAATACTCAGACAAATATTCATTAATAGTATTATTGATATTACGCGGCTGGTACCGGCTTCAAATAGAATAAAATTGGTTATTGTTAGTATTTAAATTTGTTCGTAAGTATGTTGTAATTAAAAATACCCTTGATTTTAAGAAAATTGCGAAGTAATGGTGACCTTATATTTGCTGTTTTTTTATTTATGAATATGCAGGTTTCTTTACGAAGTTTTCCCTTATGGCTGAGCTTGTGTAATCTAAGTACCTATTTATATACGTACTTAGATTTGAATAATACAGAGATACGTGCTCGAGTTTGCACCTACATTCCGACGTGTCTGTTTTACCACAGGAAGCAGAAAAGCAAACGGTTCATTTGATGATAAGTCACCACTCAGGCATCACACATGCGGTGCCTTTAACAAGCTAATATGTTCGTGTCCTTTGAGAACTCACCGCTCAACGTTAAAGACCACTACCACCGCTCAAAACAATAACATATAAAACGATTTTTTCTAATCATGTAACAATTAACACGCGCCGCGCTCACGCCGGCCGCGCACGCGCAACGCGTCGCGCGTCGCACGTCGCACGTCGCACGCGCGACACGCCCGATCGTGTCTCCGCCGCGTGAGCGCTCGGGTTATAGGGAAACTATTGTTTTGATGGCTTGTACATAATTATTAGCATCTGTTGTTTACAAGAAATATCTTGGATGACACGCGAGGCGTGTTACCAATATTCGAATGAATTAGATTTAATTAAAAAGGAGTAATGTACGTCCAGTGTCGTCATCACTGATAAAAAATCAAATCATATGATAAATCATTAACCTCACATATCACATAAAGGCCAATAACTAAGCTCTAACAAAACTTACAATAATGTACCTAGTTCTTTGAACTTTTACTTATTACATACAACCCACATAAAATTAGCCCTATTTACCCTACATAAGCGCAAAAAGCTCTCGAGTAACAACATTAAGAAAGTTTCGCTACAGTGCTTTTTAAGACGGCATAAAGAAGATAATGCTGAACAAAGCAAGCGAACCGTGGAGCCGTAATTTGTATGCTAACCTAATTATGAGCGGTGTTCACACATGCATGAGCGCAGCGGACGAAAGCTCTTGCAAACTTTATACCTTAGCAACTACTTTGAATGAGTAAGTGGAATATAAATGATGTGCAGCGAAATTCGCTAACAAATCCAGCAAGAAATTAGGAGTAAGTATTGTTCGAAGTTCTTTTGAGAAAACAGAAAATAGGAAAGTTAATAGGAATATGACACGGACTCTACTAGTACGACTAGAAATAAACTTCTTAATATATAAATATAAAGATATATTCGTAGACACATATACGAGTACACTTGGGGTCTTTCTCCATTTAGCAATTTAAATGAGAATTATTTAAACATTTGTAGGTGAATAGTTTGCATATTTAACAACAAATTATAATAAGCATTCAAAATAATTAGAGAAAGTTGGTTTAAATACGAGTATATCCATTTTAATAAAAATGAGTAACATTTTCGCTTGTAATTTAAATAAAAAAAAATATAGGTATATTGAAATAAGAAAAATCATCGTGTCTATGAAATGGCGGAAAACGTCACAAACAGTTTTAAACGTTCTTTTAAGGGGTGCAAAGGAATCGACACAGACAGCCGTTAACAGTTACTATGACGAATCGGCCTCCTAGTAAGACGTTAATATATTTTTACTGCGAAAATAAATGCTTTATTTCGTGTTAAAGTGACGTTGGTCGCGCAAGGAAGTTGTTTTAAACAGTTCATGATATTAAGACATTCGCGAGAGGATACATTTATTTTGCTAAATTGCTAACACAAGCCTGTTTTTAATGAGGCAGTCTAAAGTGATACACGATTGTGTCCCATAAGAACTGTCAAAAAGTTTAATTGTCTGGAAACACGTAAGTTCGTGCGTAAGTAGAATATTTAAGTCACTTTAGACATCATTATATTTAATCGTCAGAAATTACTATCACCAAATATCATAAGAATAAAATAAAAATAATCAGCATTCTGTCCTACAACCTTTAAATTCGTAAACGACTTATTATTTATTTTTTTGCTGATTGAGAAAAGAACCTCAATACACATATATACGTATACATTATGTATATACGTACATACATTATTTATTACATATGCTTACATTCATGTATGATAATGATTGTCTGTTACGACTTTTGTTTATACCACTGAAGCGATTTCAATAAATAGGTATAAATGTACTGTAAATATTTTTATTTGTTTCTTTCTTTCTTCTTTACTGTCGATTCCTAGGTAGTACGAAAAGTGCAGTCATCATCATATCATCATCTTCCTAGGATTATGTAGCGTAGTTGAAGTTCGCTTCGTCTATGATTACATTTAGCGAGTCTGGTCAAGACATTGGATTTCTTAAAACTAAGATAAGTCAACCAGACCAATAGGATCATATTTGTGTAAACCTAGTAATTTTTTTTATAATTTTATTAGAAGGAAAAACAAACCCATTCATACTTGTTTTCTTACGAAGCTTTTCCTCAATAAAGCTTGTGTTATAAATAGGTAAGCATAGGTTGAAAACAATTCCAGGAATACTTTACGAGCATTCATAAAGAAGCCATTTTATAATAGACCAACATTTTTTACAAACTTTTAATCCAAATGTTTGGAGCTGTCATCAAATATTGGACTTTTAGCAAAATATTAAAGGTTAGTGATAGAACCGTTAATAAATAGAAATACAATTTTCTTCAAAATTTACACTTTATTGCAAACGCCAATTAAATTTCATTAGGTCCAATACAATTTAAAACCTCATCACGTCATTTATTTTAAAAGTGTGAATAATTCTATTCGTTTGAATAGACACAGAGATTGCCAATCAAACTGAAATTAACGAACAAATATTTATTTCATGTCTAAAAATAAAATGTGCCGATCTCATTGGTATGCATAGTTTTCCGAATAGGAATTCTATGATAATGACATCGATACACGTAATCAGTCGCCCCAACAGTGGTCATTACGGGCCTAAGATGGGTCGCCGGGCAGGCTAGGGATGAACAAAGCCGGGAAATAACGATTTCATGGTCACTCATTTTAACTAGATTCTTTTCTTTATTATTTTTTTATATATCAATACATACATACTTGTGTATTTTATTATTCTTCGTTTATTCATAATGTAATTTTGTAATTATAATGTGTACCTAATGTTAATTGTTTAAATTAATCATTGGTATGTACTTCTCAAGTATGGCAAATTTAGAGATACCTTTGAAAACATTTGGCCTGTGACTTAAAAATAATGTGCCAATTGTGGTTCTTGCCTAGCATGTCGTAAAAGGCGACTAATGGTATATCGGGTTTTGGGTATGTGATTGTGTAGGCGACAAGCTAGCCACTTGTTACTTCTTGTTCAATTTTCCATCTAACCCAGCCCAGTTTTATTTTTGGCTGAATGTGGTAAGAGGGGCCTGATTATGGGTGTGATGTTATGTATGTATGTAATCAAATATTACATCGATATCGGTAATTATACAATATCGACGTCTTTGACTCGGTTTCTTTTATCGCCCACCCCTATGCTGACCTCACAATCAGGGCGCTATAACGAGGGGCGCCATTAGCCGTGTGTTACTGCCCTAATGCGCGCGCCCGACGTGTGTAATGGTCCTTACGTCTTACGACCAATTACATCTGGCCTGCTGTGGGAATGAATTGTAATTGTTATTTTTTGGAGGATTATTGTTTTTCACTCGTGGGATCGTTCGGAGACTTCAACTACTTAAGCCTTTATTAAAGGATTAAGGCTGAAATTCCCGTATTGTGTTAAGATGTTTTCGGTAAAAATTGCAACAACGGCATAAGATTTTAAGACTGATATGAACCGTGCCAAGAATTCGCATTATATTTACTTCCGTATATGTTACAGAGTTTTGCGGAAATTTTATATATATTATTACTAGCTTCTGCCCGCGGCTTTACTCGCGTGCAACGTCGATGAAAAATAGCCTATATGTTTTCGGGTGTATGAGCTATATTATTCTAAAGTTTCAGTAAAATCTATTTAGTAGTTTTTTTGTGAAAGAGTAACAAACATCCACCATACATACAAACTTTCGCATTTGTAATATTAGTAGGATTTAATAAAATTCATGTCTCTATCATGAACATAGGTAATGTACAGGTTTAAAAATGTATGTAGGCTTTTATGCTACTACTTCACTAATAATACTTTAGTGTCCTTAACTAAACTGCAGCGGTCATAGACAAAGCAGTCGAAGACACGCTTGCTCTAGAGGATGTCTTATTAATTTAATAATTGTGAACAAAATGATAAATATTAAAATGTGGCGGATGGAGTGTTGTCGTGGGCGCACGTGCTAGACATTACCATACGCGTGACGGACACCGCGTCTAATGTATAGCGACGCGTGCGCGCGCGCACCTCTGGGCGGGACAGGGACGTACTAGGGAATGTGTGTTCGTTGGCGGTGGATAAAAAAAATCTTTTAAAAAGAAAAAGAAACTGGATTTGCTTGCTGATATATAATTCATATAGATGCCACAGTAAGAATAAAAAAAAAGTGCTTGCAAATTAAATAGACATAAACACTGTTACGTAAATAAGTCAAAAAAATCAATCCGGTTTATCCGATTAAATGATTTTTAACTAAACAATTTTTAATATATCCATTGCTCATCAACAATGATTTAATGTAGGTACAAAAAAATATCAAGGTCTAATCCGCCCCTGCCTAATAATGATCGCAACGGGCCGAGCAGCGGTCGCTGGAGGGTTTTTTCCGAAATTACCGGTGGCACAATAGACCTGCGACAAAGCGGCGAGGTGTCAAAGGCGCCCAACCCTTTACCGCCGGGGGGCGACATATGTGCACCGCGCGCCCTTCCGGTCGCGAATGCAGTTTCAATTATGTGCTTTCAAACGAATGTGGGCTATCTGTAGATCGGCTTCGAAGAAAAGGCTGTATTAATTTAGTTAATTACGTTATGCTTTGTAATTGAATCTGTTTGTTTTGGATTAAAAGTTAATTAATATAATTAAGTAGCGGACTGTAAGTCTGCTTCGTCAGCGTGGACTTTCCACCTCATTACATCTCTTGAGGGGTTGCAGTTTTGGAATATCCTTCTTATTATCCTATCCTATCACTTCACGCAAATATCTGTGCAAAATTTTAGTTTCTATAAAGGTGTTTCGTATGGGTCCGAAATTTGACTCTCAGATCTTTTGGTTAGAACGTTATTACTAAAAAAGCATATAAAATGGATTACTCCTACTATGGATTTTAGTCAGCAATCGAGGGTTAGACTCTTAAAGTTAGTAGTAAGAAAATGTAACATCAGTTAATTTTATTTATATTAATTTCTGACGAATTAAATTTAATGATGTCAAAGACTTAAATATTCTATTTACGTATTTATAGACAATTTAACTTTTTAACAATTCTTATGGTATATAATCATGATTCAGTTTAGACCGCTTTATTAAGAACAGGCGTTTTTTAGTAATTTAGCAAAATAAATGTATCCTCCCGCGAATGTCTTAGTATCATAAACTGTCAACGTCACTTTGACACGAGCATTTATTTTCGCAGCCTTTTGAGCGCGAAAATAAAGTCGGTACGACCATTAAAACTTTCGTTTAAAAAAAAAGGGAACTACTAACTCTTTTACTAGCTCATGCCTTTACCAATTACTTTGTTCGCTAAAGTAATGGAAGAAAAAATAAAATTTTATATGGTTTTATATGGTACTTTTCAAGAAAGAGAGATGGTAGCTCAATGGTAAGGGTGTCCTTAAATGTCAATGGTAAGGGGTGTGGGTTCAAACCTCTGGATTTTTTAAATCTATGTATGTATTTATACCACTAGCTCCACGGTAAGGCAAAAAATCGTGATGAAATCTGCACATTTTAACAGTTATGGATGTGTAACCATGATCCAAAAATTGTCTAGTTATAAATAAAATAGGATTACGAAGGTCAGATCGTCAGTCGCTTCAACGTAATTACCAAACTCGCTGAATCCTGGATCATGGCCCAAGCGGACCCGCCGCACTAGGATGATGATGATGGTATCAAGAAAGTCCATCCTAGTTGCTGGTGATAGCATTTTTCGAATCGGATGAGTAGTTGCAGAAATTACCTCCTACTTTCAAACTTCATATCTATCAATATTAGTTTAATTTATAGTTTCGACTGTAGCTTAGGTATTTTAGTCAACATAAGCTTATCAACAATCTAATGTCCCACTAACACGGCTACACATAAGCGCTCTTGAACTCCCAATCTTGGGTCCCATTTGTGAAAAGTGTCGTAACGGTGCATATCACTGCCAAGGTGCACTTCCTCGTATAGCCACAGTGAAATATAGAACAGTGAGGTGTTTACGTAAGTTACCATATTATACAGTACGGTAGTGTTCTTAGTATGTGAAAAGTATATTGTTAAATAATTTCGAATAAGCGAATTTAATATTTAAATGAATTATAGTCCATCCAACCCAGCCAACTATCCCATGTTGGTCTGCGATTTAAAAAGCATATGCCAACTGTGGTTCTTGCTTAGCATGTCGTAAAAGGCGACTAATGCTATATCGGGTTTTGGGTGTGTGATTGTGTAGGCGACAGGTTAGCCGCTTGTCACTGCTTTTTCACAATTTTCCATCTAACCTAGCCCGGCTTTATTTTTGGCTGAATGTGGTTGAAGGGGCATGCTGCCCCTTTGACTCTGCCTACCCCTTCGGGGATTATGGGCGTGATGTTATGTGTGTGTATGTGTGAATTATAGTCGCATAATATATGGATAGTATAGGTAGATTTGGATACACAGGGAGAACCAGTAACTCGTACACTTAAGTTCAGCATTTGAGGATTAATTAATCTGCAGATTATGATATAATGGTTAGAGTGTAGAGACGAGGTTTTTATATTCTTATAATCGAATATATTGTTTATATTTTATTGCTACGTGATTGAGAGCGGTGGTAGCTCAATGGTAAGGACACGCGCCTCTTAACCGAGGAGTGCGGGTTCAAACCCGGGCATGTACCTCTAGATTTTAAAAAATCTATGTACATATTTATACCAGTAGCTCGACGGTGAGGGAAAACATCGTGATGAAACCTGCAAATTCAAACAACTGTGAATTTGTAACCATGATCCAAAAATTGTCTGGTTCCCCTATCTTAGGGTTACGAAGGTCAGATCGGCAGTCGCTTCAATGTAATTACCAGACTCGCTAAATCCTGGATCATGGTCTAAGCGGACCCCGTCTAAGCACGGGACATAACGCTAGGAAGATGATGATGATGATTTTATTGCTACGTACTTACTTACGAGTTTGATTACATGCTTATAATCTTATAGTGTTTATAATTTAATAACTGTGTAATTGACTGGCCCGTTGGTCGAGTGGTCAGAGACCCTGGCCACGAAACCGAGGGCCGCGGGTTCGAATCCCGCTAGGGGCAAATATTTCGTGTGATGAACATGGGTATTTGTACTCGATTCATGGATGTTCATAAACGTATTTAAGTATGTCTATCCGTTCACCTAGTATCCATAGCACAAGCATATGAGCTTAGTTTGGGACTAGGGAATTGGTGTGTCAGTCTGTAGAATTTATTATTTATTTATTTATTAATTGCTATTGTAATGGATTTGGTGTATGCTTATGTACGAATACGCGCAGATAATTTACAGTATGCACCTCTATTATATAAAGAAACATTAAAATATACTTATTATATAACCATTTTTAATTTTGAGGCTCACTGACGATTACTGCAATATCTCCATGGCTTGCGGTGCAATGAACGAGTTTCTCACTGCACTTCTCCACACTGTAGCCAAGGTGTATTCGCAGTCAGTTGCGCACGCGCCGCATACGACGCAACCGAGCGCAATCTGCATGTTGCACATTTCGCACGCATTGTCCGATTGCGCCGCATTGTTCGGACACGTCTGTCTTGCACACCTTGCCAACTATAAATTATGTGTTTAACTGCGGTCTCAATGAATGCGGTGTATGAATGAAAGTACCTACTTACTCCGTCCAAATGCCAGGGAAGAGTTGACTCGTCAATGTGGAGGAGATAACAAAAGTGACAGCTTCAAAATAAATCGTAACACTCGCGATGCTTTCCTGTTTTTTTTTTTTACAATCGACACTGACTTGAAGAGGAATATCAATCAATGAGCTTGTATAACCAAAAGGTGTCTGGAATACAAATCTATACAGCAATACTAGACGAAAGTTATATTTGACTAGTTTGTTGTTTACATTAGTTAAATCAGCTGCATGGAGACTAAATTTAAAAATCACCGATTCCTTTCTGTTTTATAACGCTGAGATGTTTGCCCCCACTATTTTTGTAAGTGCGTAATTATTATTGAGGTGGTTTTAAACTATAATTAGATTAATCTGCATGCAAAAAAAACATAGCTAGTTGTTGACAACAAACGAATTGAGACGTAAAGTAAAAATGTCGTGTCATCGTTCATCGATCTCAGATGTTTTAACAGATGTTTTGAGACGTCACCATAAAGAAATCGTTTATAATTCTAGTAGATAATAATAATGCTAATAGCAGTAGTAGCTCAATGGTAAGGACACGCGCCTCTTAACCAAGGAGTGCGGGTTCAAACCCGGGCACGTACCTCTGGATTTTTCAAGTCTATGTACGTATTTATACCACTAGCTCGACGGTGAAGAAAAACATCGTGATGAAACCTGCAAATTCAAACAACTTTGGATTTGTAACCATGATCCAACAATTGTCTGGTTTCCCCGTCTTAGGGTTACGAAGGTCAGATCGGCAGTAGCTTCAATGTAATTACCAGACTCGCTAAATCCTGGATCGTGGTCTAAGCGGACCCCGTCTAAGCACGGGACATAACGCTAGGAAAATAATGAAATAATAATAATGCTAAGAAATAAATACGTTAGAACACTTGTCAAAATGTGTCTAATCTGGCATGCAAACTGAACGTCCGTTAAAATAAAACAGATAAAATAGCACCTTCCTTCGCTAGTAGCCAACCTGTTGCAACTTACCTAGGTGTTATGCACAATGTGTCAATCCTAGTCAAATAATTATTTTTTAATAAAAAAATATGAGTTGTATGTTTTTCACTAATTTGTATTTGTAAATATGTTACTAACTATTTTGATGAAAGTTTCTAGTAGTCTTTTTGAGTCCAATGTTGGCGTGGGACTTAAAAATAATGTACTGTTTTCCTTACTTGTCGTAAAACGCTGAACTAGTGGTGCATCGGGGTTAAGTATGTTATTGTGTAGTTGATGCTAACTAGCCACTTGTTACTACTTTTGCATAATTTTCTATTTAGCTTAACCCAATTTTATTTTTGGTTATTTATAAAAGTTATTAAATAAGCTTACTGAGCTTGAGCTTGACTCTGCGTTACTGCGTTATTGCGTGCGTGATGATACGAAGGTTGTTTGTTTCTCTTTTGCTTTATTAAGTTACACAAGTTTGAATTGGCAAAATGGGATTAAAATTTACGAGGATTGAGGTACGCAAGGAACGTAATGTAAACGTCAAACGCAAATTCACTTGGCTTTAGTTTAATGACTGTAGGTAGATTTGTTTTTGTCTATAGAAAATAGCTTCTTGGTACGCTGTTGCATAACTCAGTCCACGTGTAAATTATGCCTAGAATCATAATTTGGACGGACTCGCTCACCCCTTTCCAGCACCCCTTTACGACTAACGACGCGACGATCTGACGTCGGCAAAAAATGACCGTTGGCCCTGGTCAGATATGTTTAGATTTTTTGTCCACAATTTTTGAGTTTCAGTTGGAGGGTTAAATTGACCCTTTCACTAACCGTCTTCGAATTGTTTTGTCTGTTGCATGACTGTGGAATTTAAGAGTATTCGATTCATTGGGAGATGTCTATATCCGACAGACGAGTATAAGCTAATGATGAAGATAGCATTGATGTACTTTTGCTAGGTATATACTTAATGAGTTTGCAGGGAGTCGGGCGTCCCTATTTGACAAGCTCGATGGCGCATTCGGTAGTGACCCTACCCCATGCGCCAAGACTTGTGAGTTCGTTTCCCACCTAGCACAAATATTTGTGTGATGAATACTTGTGTTGGTTCTGTGTTTGGGTGTTAATATCCAATATTTAAGAATATATTTGTAATACCACAGTTGTTGCTGATAACACAAGTGCCTAAGCTTCTCACTTCGGAATCAGATCAATGTATGTGATGTAGTCTGATATTTATTTATTTTATCTCATTCACCGAGCGAAGCATTACGATTAACACTTCTACTTTACGCCAATCGATCTTTTGGTACAGGGTGATACTTTACTAGTTTAGGTCGACTTATACATGCTGTAGGTAGCCAGCGCTTTGGTATAGAATGGCCTTACTATCGCGCACACTGACAAGAATAATTTGTTGAACTGTAAACATATTCCTGAAAGAAGTTTTAGGCTCCTTGAATTTAAAAATATAATATTATCTTTTAGCCAAGGACAACATAAAGTTTTTAATTTGTAAAAAAAAAAAATGCCACGACGAAATATTTCAATTTAACATCGCCATCACAAATCCAATACATAGTACACCATTAGTCACCTTTTGCGGAGTTGAACGATATGATAGGCAAGGAACACAATTGGAATATTATTTTTAGGTCCCAGACCAATATGTAGAACATACGGTTGAACGATAAAAATCAGGACATTTAAATCTTTGGACTCGAAGGTTCTTATAATATGCGCTGTGATTGCATGAGGGTCGCATCGTGCGTTCAGCGCATATCCGCATTGTGTATTGCGTGCAGTAAACATAAATTTGCGCATAGAAATTAGGTTTTTATTGTATTTCCACAATGATATTTCTCTAAAAAGCTACTGGCGTGTCGAAAAAACCTTATATAGTATAAGCGGTTAATAAGTAATACGAAATAGTGACTAATAAGTACATACATACATACATACATACATACATACATACATACATACCATCACGCCCGTAATCCCCGAAAGGGTAGCAGAATCAAAGGGGCAGCTAGCCTCCTTCACCAAATGCACCAAAAAATAAAACGGAATTGTGAAAAATTTGTGACAAGTGGCTAGCTCGTCGCCTACACAATCGTACACCCAAAACCCAATATACCATTAGTCGCCTTTTACGACATGTCAGGCAAGAAACACAATTTAATTATTTATTATAATACTTTTTCCACACTGACACACCAATTCCCTAGTTCCAAACTAAGCTTATAAGCTTGTGCTATGGATACTAGGTGAGTCGATAGATATACTTAAATACATTTATAAATATCCATGACTGGTGGACAAATGTCCATGTACATCACACGAAACTTTTGCCCCTAGCTGGATTCGAACACGCGACCCTTGATTTCGTGGTCAGGGTATCTGAACACTCGACCAACGGACCTTTCAAAAATTGGCACAACTTTTATAAGTCCCAGACTAACGTGGGACGAATTAATAAAAAGAAACAAATCAAAGGACTGGAAGTTGAAAGTTATTTTAATTAGGTTTGCTTACGCTTATTTCATTCCACTGCACAGCAACACATAACTAACTGTAAATGTTATGAAATATATGAACTGTAAAAATTATAAACTAAACTATCTTTCCGCTATTGCCCTCGTGAAATAGGGGTACTTATACATATTACATACATACATATAACATCACGCCCATAATCCCCGAAGGGGTAGGCAGAGTCAAAGGGGCAGCATGCCCATTCAACCACATTCAGCCCAAAAAAAAAGGCCGGGCTGGTTTAGATGAAAAATTGTGAAAAGCAGTGACAAGCGGTTAACCTGTCGCGTACACAATCACACACCCAAAACCCGATATACTATTAGTCGCCTTTTACGACATGCTAGGCAAGAACCACAGTTGGCACATTGTTTTTTTTGTCCTAGATCAACATGGGCTAAGTCCCAGACCAACATGGGACTATTGGGTACTTATAATAATCAAATATGTAATATGAAATAAACAAACATTAATAATTAAGGCGAACCAATCATAATTAAGTGGTTATAATGTCAATAACAAAATCAGCCAATTTGTCTACCTTTCACATCGCGGTCTAATGAAATAGTTGCGAAAATAGCAAAATAAGCCGTAATGACGGCGTCTAGACGATAGAGGACAATGATTATCCAATTACGCCAATTTGCGTTCCGATATGAGCCACTGACTCTTCGCTGGAGCTTGTTTCAATGGGACGCTACTATTGAATATTTGTTATTTAAAAATCCTTTGTATCTCTGTTTTACAACAAAAAGCTAAGCTACAAAAAAAGGGAGGTACATATATTCCATCAGCCCCGCAATCTCCAAATGAGTTAGAGATTTGCCGTCATTAATTTTTCTTGTCATACAACTATTAGAAAGAAAAAAAATATCAGACTACATCACATACATTGATCTGACTCCTCTCGAAGGAGTCCACTCGAAGTTTAAGCACTTGTATTACGAATATCAGGAGCAACAGTGGTAGGTATTACAAATATAAACTTTAATATTGGATATTAACACCCAGACACAGAAAAAACGCAAGTATTCATCACATCATGAATGTTGTCCTCGGTGGGGATCGAACCCACAACTCTTGGCGCATGGGGCAGGGTCACTACCAAATGCGCCATCGAGCCCTTCAAAATTAGGTATAATTGATTTTTTATTCATTTAGGTATCCCATTCATGTATACGTAGTATGTAGTAGGTACATATTCAATCAATAATTTAGAAAATCTTTTAACTGTACCAGATTAAGGTTTGTGTGAAAAAAAATTGTATACCTACTTGTCATTGCATTTCAGTGTGATAGGACCTCCAGCTCATTATCTTAATTTCAACCATTGCAATTCGGAAAATTTCATTAATCTTTATTCAGTACAGGCAATTCCGTACTCATTGCGCGCAACATTAAAAAAAAAAACTAGTTCAACTAACGTCGCATAGATGGCGTTATGTGCTAGTAATTATGTTGACCCGTCGTCGGTTTCTTGAAATTTTCAATTAAACTTAACGGAGATACCTAATCTAACAAAACATGTTAAGCGTGAGTTGGTCTAGGTATTCGTAATACTACCCCCCCCGCCGGGGTCCTCGGTTTGTCGTACCGGGGGGGCTTAGTAGGCCCTGCCATGGCAGGGCTGAAGCGAAGAGGGACCCCGAGGTGAGCCGCGACTGCACGACTTGCATCCGGGCAGTTGCGGCGGTCCGGCCGTATGGCCGTACGGCCAGACCCCTTGCGGCCGGACCAGGGTTGCCGAGGAAGAGGAGGAGCTGAGTGTTGTCGTTGCTCGCCTCCCTATCCTCGGCAACCCGACAGGGGCGCGCTGGGTCGCGTCGTGGTGGGTCGCGGAGGGATTGAGCGTCTCGATGCTCTCCCTCCGCGACGACAGGGCTCTGCCCTCAATTTGGGTCGCCGGGTGGAAGGCGGCCCCCTCTGGCGAGACGCTCTCCGCGTGCCCTCTGGCTTAGCAGAGGGCACAGCGCGAGAGTGAGCCCACGACGCCGGTCTCGGGGACGATCGGCGTCTGAATCCTGGGCGGAGTAGTTGAGACATGCTGGGTGGCCTGGCATGTCTCGACGCGCGCGCGTGCTCGGTGCTGTGCATCCGACGACTGATGGCGTGGGCTGCACAGCATCGACCACCGCCGCGCGAGGTGAGCCGCGCAGCGCGGCACGCGCACTACCGGAGGAGCTGTTGTATAGTCCCGACAGTGGGGATACCGGCTCCTCCGGAACTGCGCCGATGGAGGCCACCTTGGGGTTTAGTCGGTTCGAGTCCGACACACCGCCCTCTGGATCCCCGTCCGGAGGGTGACGGCTCGTGGGAGTTCCCCAAGTAAAAAAAAAAAAAAAAAAAGGTATTCGTAATACTAACTCTGTGGAGATTTCAAGCTTCTTCTCATATAGGCATTAATAAAATCGAGATAGACATGAGAAAAAGAACAATCTTTTTTTCGTTTCCATTTTATATAAAATGTATTTGCTTTCTGTGCAATAGGGATGATGACTGCATTAAAAAAACTATAATTATTTTTAGTCCGTCAGTTAGATTACACAAAAATACAAGACACATATTTTTCGCTTTGTCAAATTAACAAAAAATCACAAAGATAAAGAGCATCAAAGTTTTGGAGTGGGGGCTTGCGAAGTCACTATTTAGTAAAACTTTTACGAATATGTGACGTCAACTTTATTGCATTGTATGTTCCCCAATGTTTGCCTTGACAAATAAATAAAAAAATACATGTTTAATATTTTTTTATAATCTAACTGACGCACTAAGTAGATTTTTAGTCATCTTCCCTATTGTCGCCATCACATCTGTTTATATAGCTCGTAAACAATTCAAATTTTTTAATGCATGTATATTTTCACTCTCGCTATAAAACTATTGATATAACATGAAAATTGAGATTTGGGGATTTAAGAGACGTATTTCTTGGCTTGGAGAAACACTTTAAAAGTCCAACTCGTACTTGGCCGTTTTTTGTATTATACCCATACAGGACGGTTGTGTACTATCAAAGTAATTTGATAGTGGTCCAAAACGTACACTATGGTAGAGCGGAGTGATAGTGTGGGACAATGGGACAATAGACACACTTGTTTTATTCAGTGGGAGGTTTAACGCTCCGTGGTTTCACACGGCTGATGGTAATGTGCCTACTTGTCTATGGCCGCTATTAGTTGCCATATCGTCTGTCTTGGAATAACCAGCCATAGAGTTAAGCTGGTATGCGGGTAATCATTTAATCGAATTCAGTCAGTAGCAATCATAGAAATCGGCTGAGTGCGATTCCACAGTTATTATTTTATTTATCTATCTTATATTTCTATATGGTTCGTAAGTTTTTATATCGGCTGTTAGCTATTTCTATATCCTTTTTTATTTTATTTTATGTCAGTAGTTAATTAGTCGACGTAATTTAAATACCAAATTACAACTTTCAAATACTTACTTATACTCTTTAAGTTCGCCACAGATAAACAGACAGATATGCCAAACATAAAACAAAACCATAGATAAGGTAACCATAGATAACCTATTGTTCACTACGGATCCTTAAAAGCCTGATGGATCTGTTTTAATACCTACATGTTATTGTTGCTGTTAGGTACTTCTGCTGAGTTTATTTCGTAAAATAGTAACAGTTGCTATTTGTATTCCTAATGCTGGAATGTGAAGTATTAGGCAATTAAAATATTGCACTATTTATTACATCAGCTTCTAACATCACGCGTGACCATGTGAAACTTTAGTCTACGGTTAATAATAAGTAAGGGAGCAGCAAACAAACCATTAGTTCTGCCAAGAAAGTCATTACTTCATAATTCATGGTGACCACAAATGCGAAGAAATTCCAAAGAGCATTACATAAAATTTGATATATAACACCATTCGGAATTGAGCAATTTGCTCATAATACGCTTTAGCTTCTAAATTGACGTAAAAAACACAAACGCGCACTTGCCAATTTATTTAAGTACAAGTTTGGTGTCAAGTAGACATTGTTATTTTTTTATGGTGACTTAATGTTAAATTGTTGCTATTGAATGTTTGACATGTTTCCATATTATCAATTTATGTTGTTTAAATGCTAGGGGGCCACCAAAAGCTATAATTACCAAGTAAACCATTAATCATAAAGTGACAATAAGCACAGCGTCTATAATTATGCGGTATCTCGATAGTCTGCCTTAACAAATACTAAACAATATATTTTGAGTGCGATATCCATACTTATTTCAATAAAATATTTTGGGAAAGGGGTCCTATAAGAGTATGTATTAACATTTTTATTTGTTTTGACTTACTTAAACTTCATGTATCTATTTTTTATTTGACTTGAAATCTAATTTCAAATTCAGTTCGCTAAATGTCATCATGTTCCTAGTGTTATGTCCCGTGTTTAGACGGGGTCCGCTTAGACCATGATCCAGGATTTAGCGAGTCTGGTAATTATATTGAAGCGACTGCCGATCTGACCTTGATAACTCTAAGATAGGGGAACCAGTAAATTTTTGGATTATGGTTACAAGTCCAAAGTTGTTTGAATTTGCAGGTTTCATCGTGATGTTGTCCTTCACCGTCGAGCTAGTGGTATAAATACGTACATCATAAATTTGAAAAATCCAGAGGTACGTGCCCGGGTTTGAACCCGCACTCCTCGGTTAAGAGGCGCGTGTCATTACAATTGAGCTACCATCGCTCTCAGTTCGCTAAATGTATTGGACCAAAAACATTTGCTATCTAATATATGATAAATGTTTCTGTTAATCAAGTATGTAATCAATTGTCATTGTACTATTAACCGCAAATTACCTGTTAATGTAAGCCTAAGGGTAATTTGGAACCCTCATTGCGTTAACGTCGTACGTTTCAGTTCTAATTCCCTCGACCCTGTCTTTGACCTCACGTAGCGCATTGACAAATAGCGAACAATAAACCTCTTGTGAAAATGTATCTAATTACTCCACATTTATTATCTAGCCGATGTTTAATGAAGTAATTTCATCAAAACCAACAGGTGGGGTATTTTAAATGCTCGCTTGACCTGCACTCTAACGGCGGCTCTTATCTGAGAGATTATCAATGTTATTTATTCTCAAGCTCCAATGAAAAACACACTTTAAACTAGACAAGAAAAAGTTCATTTCACTTTGATATTTACTATCGAAGTATGCTGTCAGAAAGATAATCAAATTTCGACTAAATTCCTAAGTTGTTTAGGTTCATTTTACATTGCTGAGGTGTTTGTGATAATTATACATTTTGGACAAACATTAAGACTTAGTTACGACGTCAGCAAAGACTAATTTCGTGGTTAGATTCGGGGAAATCATATGTGTAATGATAATAAACAGATGCTTATTAAGTAAATACGGTCCTCAACTTTTTGTAATTGAATCGGTCGGAATGTGGTGGAGATAAGGAATAGTTGGGATGTAGGAAAGTGCCCAATAAGTTACAGATTCGTTTAAGAGCGTTGGTTAATGTTTCATCTCGATTAACCGTTTTGAGGGGAAGTTATCTTTATGAAATATTGTTTATTTTTATATGTGTAGTGTAATTAGAAACTTGGTTTGAATGTACCTCTTTCGTTTTGAAGTAGAACGAAACTGGAATGTTAAATAAAGTAAATGATAAATGAAGTTGGTCCAAATACAAAATGATTAATTTTTTTTGTATCTAGATTTACTTAATCGATAAGTTAACAGGTGATCAGCATAGGGCCTGCTAGGGTGAGCAGTCACACGGAGAGACGCTCGATGGAGCTTTTGAGAAGGGCCCGAAGGGGCAACGGCACGGGAGGGGTTTTGTTGGAGCGCGATGTGATCCCAGGCCCCCTCCTACTGCGATGCGACGGAACACCGCAGGGTTTTAGGGGGTATACCCCGGCCACTTCCATCTTCGGCCGGAGCAGGTACCTCCTTTCCCTGAAGTCCCCGGGAGTCCCACACACCACCCTACACCCCCTGGGTAGGGTGACGGTGCGGAACGCATTTCCCCACATAAGAAAAATAAAAAAAATGGTGAACAGTCACTTGTTCACCACCTACAAAAAAAAGGCCAATGTATATTTGCAACACATTAGTCATAACAAAACCATGTTTGTAAAACATTGCACGAGCATCGTTGTTACCTTTTGCTAAATCAAGATCTATTCAGTCATAATCAAGGAGTTGTATCGAGTCTTCACATCCAATTGGTATTCGATTGAATTGTTTAACTCGCTACCCTTTTCGTTTGCATACTTGTGCAATTAGCCGTCTTTCGAAGTATTTTCAGTAGATGACTAGATACAAAGGGATGTTCTTTAGGCGGCCTAAAACTATAATAAGTTTATGTATTCAAGATAAATGCAAATGTTTTCAGTAAACAATACGTTATGTTAAATGATGTAAATGGCATACAGAGCCTTGACTTGCTTCGGTGACCAGGAAGTCGGTTACGCACTAAGTTACGGAATTGTGTTAGGCCCTACATACATATTTTTGAATGTATGATGCGATAGGAATATATAACATTGGGGTCAATGGTACTTTAACAAACCCGCATGTTTTTACCGTGAAGGTTCAATTAAAAAAAAGAAGATAGGGTTATTATTTTTTTAGGTAACATGTCGTATCATACATACGTTATCATGACGCCCGCAATGCCCGAAAGGGAACGCCGAATTAAATGGGGCAGTAAGCCCCTTAACCGTATTTCGCTACAATAGAACTAAACTAAGTTAGATTCTACATACATACATACATAACATCACGCCCATAATCCCCGAAGGGGTAGTCAGAGTCAAAGGGACAGCAGGCCCCGTTAACCAGAAAGATTTTTTTTAGATGGAAAATTGTGAAAAATCAGTGACAAGCGGCTAACCTGTCGCCTACACAATCACACACCCAAAACCCGATATACCATTAGTCGCCTTTTACGACATGCTAGGCAAGAACCACAGTTGGCATATTCTTTTTAAGTCCCAGACCAACATGGGCCAAGTCCCAGACCAACATGGGACAACAATGTCCTGGACTAATTAATATAAATATATGATTTTAAACTTTTGCGTTGCATTGTTACTTACTAGAAATAATACTGACGGGACTAAACGCTTGTGACCGCGGTCGTTGCAACACGGCCGAAACGTCAAGCTGTAAGTACTCATGTACTACATAATGCATATCGCGTTTAGTCCCGTCAGTATTATTTCTAGTCATTAATAAATACATATTTTGGTCTTCATTAACTTGAAAGTGACAATCCTTTGGATCATATTACATTTGCTCCAAGTAAAATGTAAAAAACGGTACTTTAGGTTCAAACGGAGTTGCAATTAATTATTGTACTCGGACTGCATTCTCACGATTTCAGCAAAAAATAACGAAAAAACATAACTTTTGTAAAGTAAAAATCTAATAACTTACATCCTTTTATTATTAAAGACAATTTAAGTTTAAAGATCCGGGCAATTACGAGTATTACTGTATGTTGGTGATTCCGTACATATATTAATAATTTTATCATGTAAAATAGTTTATGTTAAAATATATATAAAATATATTTTTATATATATTTAAACACAAACTAAAACTTTAAATTGGATTCAAATAGTTTCAGCAGTACGTTAGTTATCAGATCAATTATTGTTAATATTTTTAGAGCTTTTTCTTTAATTCTTCAGTAGTACCTACCAATTTTTTTGCCAAATATGATTTTAATTTATCAAGCGGTGGTAGCTCGATGGTAAGGATACGCGCTTCTTTACCGAAAAGTGCGGGTTCAAACCCGGGCACGTACCTCTGGATTTTTCAAATCTATGTACGTATTTATACCACTAGCTCGGTGGTGAGGGAAAACATCGTGATGAAACCTGCAAATTCAAACAACATTGGATTTGTAACCATAATCCAAAAATTGTCTGGTTCCCCTATCTTAGGGTTACGAAGGTCAGATCGGCAGTCGCTTCAATGTAATTACTAGACTCGCTAAATCCTGGATCATGGTCTAAGCGGACTCTGTCGAAGCACGGGACATTACGCTAGGAAGATGATGATGATTTTAATTTAACAAAAAGTGTGGAGTGTATGATGTGATTTGGTGTCAGACAAAAGCATTTCAATTTATTTCATTTAATATTAAAGTGATCGTGGAATTCCATTTTTAACATATAGTAAGGACTCATTCCATTACTTAGTTGGGTCTTCTCTGAGAGAAAAAGGGACCACAAAGCATTACGTTATGTGAAAGATTTTCCCTTTGAGAAGCGAATCCCTAAAAATCTTAATTACCCGTCGTAAATACACCCAAGTTACGTTTAATTAGAGGTTGTATTACAAGGACTGATTATGGAGATGATAGAAGCAACATAAAATTGCTAATTGCAATTATTTTCGCTTTTATTTTATAAATGTTTAATTTTCCCGGCTTATTTATTATTTAAATAATTGCTTTCATTATTATAATTACAATGGATTTGCTCATTTGTGCTTTGGATTGTAAACGTGAAGTGGCATTTTGTGAAACAGGTATATTATAATATAAAACAATTTTACATAATGTTATAATAAAATATTGTAATAAATTGTGTAATAATGTTGGATGCCGCCTGGGAATGGAACATAAAATCCTGGACTGTGCCGTGGGATATTTGATAAGGTTCAATTCATTGAAGCTTAATTTACACTTATATTATTCACTGTTAATATAAAATATTATTATTAGGTACATTGCACTTATTACAGTTCCAGAGAAAGGTACAGTTGACACATAAAAAAATTAGTTGAATTGAGAACCTCCTCCTTTTTTTTGAAGTCGGTTAAATACCCTTTTTTCAGTAGTTCGAGTAGTGAAGCCCTGTGGACGTTGACCGAAGGCTAAGTGATAATGATTCCCTATGGGACGGAGCCCCAAAAATAATGATGACCTCTTAATTAGATTGAGATGATAACCAAATGGATCCTTATAGTTAAATGACCCGATTATAATTTTCAACATAAGCGGCGCTGAAGACACAATGGAATTGCTGCAAATAAGTGCGTGCCGCAAAATATCTGAACTTAACTACGTCTTTTTTTGGAATGGTAAAAAAATTATCAAAGAGGCTACCGTCTTAATTCGCCTGAACGAACCAGCAAGGCAAACGCTTCCATAGGGCTGTCTGTTTTCGTCAGGGTATTCATACTTACTTTTTTTCTTTATAGAAACTATCAATTATCAGATAACCTGGGAGAAGGACACGATAATGATGGTAGAAATTATCAATTTGTGTCGTTGTTCTCGGCTCCAGCTTTGTAAAAATAATTGTGTGTTTTTATTTTCGCCAAATTTAACGTTTGTGAGATAATATTCTAGGATGAATATTTTTTATGAATATCAAAAGATTTGTCAGTAAATAAATTAGTTAGCTTTACATATCAACTCCGTAGCTCCAAACTAAGTTTTAATAAAAAAATAGTGTACTTCTCGTATAAATCTGTACATACATTTCGAAAATATAGTACATGCTTGGGATTGAACCAAAACTCTTAATTTGCGAGGCAATGATAGCCCTACTGGTGACCTTTGCAGTAAACTGATGTAGTTAGTAAATAAACTGTTATTTCTCCATTACCATCCGCTGGTCTGATTCGGGGTTTTTTGTCGCTCAACGAAATCGCCCATTATGTCCAAGAGGTACCGTCAGAAGCAATAGCTCAACACTTCATGGATAACTGGAGTTATGCATACATTTTAAACAAGGGTAATTCAAGTCCTTGTTCGACTGGGACTTAAAAATAAAGTGTGTGTGTTGACACATTATTAAAATTGGATTTTCAATACCCATTTTTTTTTATTTACCGCGCAACTTTTTATTTTTTTCTTTCATAAGAACCTTCAATTGACAATAACAAACATAACTACAAAGAATTAGCGAAATCAGTTCAGCTGTTTTCGAGATTTGCGATTAGCAATACATTCAGCGATTCATTTTTAATTTATAGATATGTTGCTACTTTTTTTGCTGGCAGTATATTTTATTTATAACATTCTACACACTTAACTTTTATTTTAATACAAATATTATGGCTATTTGCTCTTACCTATAGCATTTTTATATTATCGATAATTGTTTATGTATATTTTTATCTCGTCAGACTTCTGATTTCGAAAATGAAACCGTACATAGATTTTTAAAAGTCCACAAACATCGAGTTTTTGAGTTCTTATAACTTTGCAATTTTGACAAATGTGATTGCGTACTTATTTGTACTTTTGGAAGCGTATGTTGTTTATAGATAAATGACTTTGGTTTCAAACACGCAGGTGAAATCGCATGTAGGATAAAAAATATATTAGACTACATCACGCGTATTTTTCTAATTTCAAAAGCACGTCAGCCCTTATAGGATATCAAAATCAAGAAAAACGCCTCAAGACGAATCCGTTGTTTATTTAACAACTATTTGTCCCAATGCGGGGGCCGAAACCTAACCTGGCCCAGTACTTTCGACTTGTAGTCAGAATTATAGCACCAGTGTTCTAGCTTCTTATTATTATTCTATTTTACGGATTTATCCACATAAAGTTAAAAAGAAAGAAAGAAAGAAGAAGGCCTGGCTTGAATAAGTCTCATCTTTGCATCGTATAAAAGTACATTGCAACGAATGAAAGTATGATTGAGATGAAAGAAGAAATATACCGTTATAGCGTTCGGTTCTATAACCCTGCGAACCCCGCTAGGGAAGTGGCGTGAAGTTTAGTTAGTTAGTTTATCCACAAAAATAACAAATTAGAATACTCAGAATACAATCTCACAAGTACCTGTATTTCATAATCCGTATACACTACCAAATTGATAAGCAGCAATTGATAGCACTGGTGTTCACCAGTTACATTTTTGAACGGCGCTACCGTCAGCTCCCGTATCAAAACCCATAAAACTGTCTCTATTCCTGGCGCCACTGACTGTCCCTTCGGCGCTGTTTGATGTAAGCCGGCCCGAATCTTGCGCATATTTGCGCTCCGATACGATTATCGGCGACTTACATCACAGATAAGCTTTTGCGATTGCCGGAACTATGGTAATCTAGGAGTATGTTTGAGTAAGAACCTTGCTCGGTGGTTCGACGAAATTTGACAGTGATTGAATTGGATGTGTTGGTAATCAGTAATATAGGCTAATTACCCGGTTATTTAAGGGGTTGTGGACAATGCTTGGGGTAGGATAATTGATGTTCCATATTGGCATCTTAGACATTGTACCTTATTTTGCATTAACAATAAACAATCACAATGTTTATATCTCGTTGTCTACCCCGCTAGGAAATTAGCGTGAAGTGAGTCTGTTATATCCATATTTAAACTACTGTCCAATAAAATTTCTGCATTATACACATCTTTGTCTATTCAATTATAGTGAATAATGTAAATGTCTATTTTAATATGCACGTTTCGGTCATTCACCCTAAATCTATCTAATCTAGGTCGTTGTTTCGTTAAGTAAACTACATTAACAGGTTGAAAACGCCACAAAGTCTATGAGGCAAGCTGTCTGTAACAAGTTTTCTCAATACAAAAATTCTATCGCATATACACACCATTTTACTTATATGTATATTACCTTATGTTTTAGATTAATTAAGAGCACTAATTTTGTCTGCCTTTGGCTTCAGCACACTATCAGTTATAAAATGCTGAAGGTACGTCAATAGATTAATTGAACCTTGGATGTTTTAAAACATTAGATATCAAGGTTTAACCAGTCATAGTATTTAATCAAGTTAAGTTACCAACAAACATAATTTCAAATTACGTCATTAGAGATTATGAAGGAATTGCCCCCGTTTTATAGCTAGACAAACAATATTAACTTACTTACCTAACTAGTAATAACGAGGATAACGAGCCACTGTCAGGATGTTTAGACTGTTAGTGTGACCATTATGCTCCAAATAGGATTTGTGGCCTTGGATCATTTCTAGTGCGCTCATTCGAATGGCGACTCTCGCTTAGTGTGACCATATATTAGAATTTGTAAAGAAATTCCAAGACTATAAGAATCGTCGTACTGCGGTCAGATTTCGGAATTCGGATTTATAGCCGGAACTCGGAGTTTGGAGTTGTATTTTGTAGATTTTTTTTTTATTGAAAGATGATAAAAATAATAATACATAGATTTGTTATTCCTTCAAAGTTATGTACGATAACATTTCAGGATTTATCTATGGAAATCAAGATTGGTATCACATACCGATGCTTTAGTTTAGCATTTATGCTTGTGCTAGAGACACTAAAAAACGGAACAGACGGACATTTGTAAATATATTAACAAACATGCTTGACTCCAGTACAAATGACTTTGTTCATTACGTGAAACATAGCCTTTAGAGAGATTCAAACGCGCAGCCATCGCATATTATATCCCCAGGTATTTTAATTTAATTCTCCACTTGGTCACCCTACTGTCGAGTGGACATTCCGTCTGTCCTTGCGGATGCGAGTACCAGGGACCGTACCATCACCTAGTGGCTCCATTTAAGTACTAAGCTCTGTTGCTAATCGTGCCGTGACCTCCGTGAGTAGGATGCTATTGTGCCTTTCGTTTTGAGCTCATCTTACAAATATTGTTGTGATTGAGTAATGAGGGTTTTTTGAATTAAAACATTAGATAGATGACGTAACTGTGCCGTACGGTCTTGTCACCCTCCTCATTGGTAAGTTTATAGAACAAACTGACATGCTGTCAACAAAGAACCAATAGTGACAGTGATAAGACCACGAGACTCCCTCGTGCCATCTGGCGGTTTTTATATTTGTGAAAACCCTCATTGCTAGAAATTGTTGTCTCTGTAATGTTACAAACTACAAGCTATGAATGACTTTTGACTGGCTCGTTGGTCGAGTGATCAGAGATCTTGGCCACAAAACCAAGGGTCGCGGGTTCGAATCCCGCTAGGGGCGAATGATTCGTGTGATGAACATGGACATTTGTGCTCAAGTCATGGATGTTTATAAACGTATTTAAGTATATCGATGCGTTCACCTAGTATCCATAGCACAATCATACATGCTTAGTTTGATATTAGGGAATTGGTTTGTCAGTCTGGAGAATTTATTTTATTTATTTAATTCTAACCCGTCACCCACGAAGGAGTAGACAGAGTTTAAGCAAGCAAAAGGCTCCTGCATTTTCAATCAATTTGTTTAAAAATATAATTGAGTTGTTAAACATTAAATTTTCCACCTTGAAAGTTGTGATAGGTATTGACTATTAGCGTCGCTTTTAACGATATGCTAGGCGAGGAACATAGTTGCTACATTCTTTCTGAATATTCATAATTTTGTTCTTAACGTGCATAATAATAAATAAATAATTATCCGAATACATCACATACATTGATCTGACTCCGAGGTAAGTAGCTTAAGCACTTGTGTTACGGATATCAGAATCAACAGTGGTATTATAAATATATACTTACATATTGGATATTAACACCCAAACACAGAACAAACACAAGTTTTCATCATACGAATTTTTGTCCAGAGTGGAAATCGAACCCACAACTCTTGACGCATGGGGCAGGGTCAAATTTATTATATCTATACATACATACATAACATTACGCCCATAATCCCCGAATGGGTAGGCAGAGTCAAAGGGTAGTAGACTCCTTTAATATTATACATGTTATAAAAAATTTATAATTATATATATAAATATCGTCCGTGCGCGCTACTTTTAATCTGATTTCAGTTTCAACATATTACAAGATAAGAAGATAACATCAACGATTAATTAGATCAACCTCAGCGGGTCAGTTAATTGATTTATTACCAGTTTTACCTGGCTTCACATGCACCCGTAGCTAAGGATGTTAATTAGGGAAGTGAGTTTATCGGAACCGGAATTTAAAATTGGATTCATTGTTTTCGAATAATATATACGAAGGTTATTAAATATAACTTTTATACTGTTATAGTTAACAGTAGAATTATAAGCTAGATTTGAAAAATATTGAAATAGATTTTAATGGGAGCAAGTTATACTTGGGTACATATATCAACTAAGCAGCTATCTATGTATTTGACCAATCTATTCCTTAGACATTCCGATGTACTCCCTTTATTTACTTATTTATTATTGTTAAGGTATACACAACAGGTAATAATCATAACTTATTCTAAAAAAGGAACAATTTTTTAAACTAGCGGAGTTAGATCTAGACTCAAAAGCGTATACACACAGCATGATAAAACTATTGCTTCTTACTTATATTTACGATTGTAAAGAAATTCATCGTGCTAAAAGTTTATCGGATGATAAAAGTTTATGCAGTTCGTACACACGCGGGCAGTATAATTATGCCAGTGTAGGAATCGATTGTCCGACAATGGTCTGCGATGTCCGATGTTGGTCGGGGACTTACATATTGTAACTACGTACTTCTTGTCTAACATGTCGTAAAAGGCAACTAATGGTATATGGGGTTGTGGTTATGTGATTGTGTCGGCGACGAGCTAGCCACTTGTCACTACTTTTTTACAATTTTCTATCTAACCCAGCTCATTGTCCCATGTTGGTCTGGGACTTAAAAAGATTGTGCCAACTGTGTTTCTTGCCTAACATATCGTAAAAGGCGAACTAATGGTTTTTGGGGTTATGGGTATGTGATTGTGTCGGCGACGAGCTAGCCACTTTTCACTACTTTTTCACAGTTTTCCATCTAACTCGGCCCAGTTTTGTTTTTGGCTGAATGTGGTTAAAGGGGCCTGCTGCCCTTTTGACTCTGCCTACCCCTTCGGGGATTATGGGCGTCACGTTATGTTATGGTATGTTATGTTTGTAGGAATCGAAACCGGAGGCGTAAAATTTATCGGAATTTACGATATTCCGGAATCAGAATCGAAGTTCCGAAACATCCTTGCCCGTCACCGCGGTAATTACCCGCTTTGTGGATCGCGTCGCTCCCACAAGATGGCACGATTAGCGCTGAGGCGCGCCGTATCGCGTGCGCCTGCGCACTGACCAGTAAAACATGAGCTCTAGCGGTTTTTATATGATACATATGTACTTATAAAATAATATTGCCTTAACTAAAGGTCTTCTTCTGAGCTCTATGTCCCGCAGTAAAGTCCGCTTTGTCAATGATCCTCGATATAGCGAGTATAATTCAAGATAAAGTTACAAATTTAACAGGATAGTCTTCGTAACATTATGCAGAGTATAGGTATTTTTTTTTTTAATAAATAAGATAAGGGTAATACATCTGTAAATGTCTGAATAAGCAAACTTCGTCAACATATGGTACTTAGACATTAAACATTCAGTATGGCGTAGTTGGTTAGAACCACCCTTTAAGCTACCACCCCTTATTATTAATTAAAGTTTATTAGGTATAATAAAATAATGAAAAAAATACAATTACCAGCGACCATGACAATTGGAAGTGTGAATAAAGTTAAAAATAACAAGCAAGGCAAAGTGGTGGAAAATAAATAATTGTCCGTTAAACCGATCATGCATTAAATGGCATAGGTATGCAAAATTCCTAACTGAGTACCAATTTACGAACAATAAGCGGAGTCGCGGGCGGAAGCGAGCAATAAACCGCTGTGACACCTGTAGAGTTATCTGTTACGCAACTTCCGATCGTAAATGTGTGTAGTCGGCCAATATTATTATAATGGCGCGAGTAAATTCGCACCAGGCGTCTGCCTTATCAATAACTTGGGCTCGCGACGCACACTTAGCGGTAAAAGGTGTGTGTTAGGCGGGAAAAAAAAAATGTATGCCAAAGAGCTATGGAGCGAAATATTGTAAGTCTGAAAAGTACATACAAGTTATTGGGACAACGCAGGCTAAATAAAAAAAAGCGTGTTAAAAGATATTTTGAAGAACATTAAATTTGGTTTTACTTTAAAATAAATAACAGCTTTAATAGCAACTACTCTACAAATTTTCACATAGTAAAATTGTTTAAATTCAACAAAACTAAATATATATTATTGACGAATAAAGGGAACGCGAATATTCAAATGTTAATACTAGGTAACCGTCTATACGTATGTTTTGTGATTTGGTTATTTATAACCATAAAAAATGTCTATCTGTCCCAGCTGTACAAAATCATATGTATATTCAATAGTAATATTTTACCTGACTGTTGAAAAATCATGCCATAATGAAATTGAAAGACAGTTTACATGCTCCCAATAAATCCTAATAGAATGTTTAACAACTGTCGACTAAGTCGGCGTTCAGTGTGCGTCGCGGATTGTAGCAAATAATATTTGCTTGTACTGAAACTGCACGCGGGCACTTTGAGGGGGCAGATAACGAACTAAAAATAATAATATTAGACGCCAGGCATATAAGCATTTCTAAATAATAAGATATCCGTCTTTAATAATGCAATCATTAAATGTCATTCCATTTAAATTATCGTAAAGTTATAAATAATGGATTATTAATTTTGGTGTAATTGTTCATTTTAAACAAAAACGTGCAACGTTATTCAATTATCACCTCAATAGTTTTAAAAAAACTCAGTCCACTTAAGTACGTGAGTCTTCTTTTTCCGTGGAGGTGATAATAATATTCATTATTTAAAGCTAGTCTTACTGAATGTCAAAAATAATCATGTGTCAATGTCATTATCTATTTTTATTATCAACACATTATGTAATAAATACTGCTATCTATTGCATTGATATATATAAGTTCTGGCATAAAGATTGACCTTGACCTGGATCAAAATACCATATATATTGGTATATTGGCAAATTTTCATATAGGAATGGAGAGTTAATTCCACCAAATTATCTACAGTTTTTTTCGCAATATTTATTGGCAAGTAACAGCTTTGCTTATCTGATATTATATAATATAAATTAAATAAATGACTTCTAAGTTCGGCAGATAAAAGCGGGTAAGTCAAAAATTATATTGTTTTCAATCACTTTCATAAAATATAACGTGAACTTTAACTTGCCGTATTAATTAATAATAATTAATTAACAATAATATTATATCATACGTGTTCTTTCACATTCACTTCTACGTAGTATTTTGCTTTTCAATATGACATATGTTGCGACGTTTAAGAACTTTTTTGTAAACTTACAGTACTGATGTATTTTATTTCTTTACTTACCGTCAAGGTAGAGGTATAAATACGTGCATTGATTTAAAAATTCCCGAGGTATGTTACCGGGTTTGAACCCGTACCCCTTGTTTATAAGGCGCGTGGCCTTACCACTGAGCTACCACTGTCGATGCTATGATTTATTTCCTTCTTATTCAGCACGTTTAAAACTTTATCTATCTAACTAACTAAACTTCACGCCACTTCCCTAGCAGGGTAGGCAGAGATAATCGAACGCCATATGGCACGATCCTTACACACCTCACTCGCTTTTTCAACATTCATGATCCCTTTCATACAAGCTCTACGATTAGTATTTCTGTGGTCTGTGACTTCTAACATCACCTTCTGTTAACACACGACCAATCTGGTCGTGGTAGGTGAGCCTGGGCCTTCCGCGGCTCCTACATTCTTCCTCTTTCGCATTGTATATCTGTTTAGTTAATCTTTCGTCATCCATTCTTTCTGCATGTCCGAACCACCGGAGCATGCCTTCTTCCTACCTTCTTAACTTTATCTACCGTTGTATAAAGTATATTTATAAAGTAAACCTGTCATCTTTGGCGGAACAAAGCGATATTCTATATTGAGACGTTATTCCGTCAGTATTTGGGCAGCTGCTGTTATATTTGCTGGGGCGTATCTGTGTTAGATCAACATCATTTGCTGAACAATTTGTCCATTCATTAGCGATTTGTTTGACTTCCTCATGGATGCGCCGTTTAGGTGAATTTGGCTATTATGTATTTTTTACAGTCTTATAACATTTAAATGTTATCGCTTGTTTAATGATTAGAAAAAATATCGTGAAAAAAAATAGCATAATAGGTTTTTGTATGTATGTATTTGTAATATGTGAGATAAAATAGATTAAGGTAACATATTCTAATTACAGCTGCCATGTAAATCATTTCGTATTTTAATATTGATCTCTATGTTACATACATAACATCACGCCCGCTATCCTCGAAGGGGTAGGCAGAGTCAAAGGGTCAGCGGACCCCATTCAGATAAAAATAAATGGAAAGTTAGATCCAGCCAAAAACAAAACTAGGCTGGGTTAGATGAAATTTTTTTAAAAAGTAGTTACAAATACCCAAAACCCGAAACACCATTAGTCGCCTTTTATGACAAGAAACACAGTTGGCACATTATTTTTAAGTCCCCGACCAACATGGGACATTATTTAGTAATCAATGTTGCCTCGATTAGCCTAGTTTATTTTGGCGTTAATATTGTCAAAATCCTTTTCATGCTTGCTCTTTTTCAAATTCAACTGTTATTAGTGCTTTCTCACAGTCTTAATGTAGCTCGTATATATGAATAGTATTGGCAATACTAACAGTAAGAGGCTATTAGAATTCGTTTATTATTTCTTTGAAACGTGTTTTTTATCTCAAGCTGATTTTCTATAGCCAATAAGTGACTTGGGTAACTGTTATAATAAGCTCTAGTTTTCGTTTAATAGCCTCGTAAATGAATACACCTTATAATTGGTGACTAAACGAGAGAAAAATACTCGACAAGAAAGTAATTATTAAGTAGGAATTTGGGTTTGTAAAGTTAATGATTGTAATACAGGTCGTTATTAAGTAAGAATACAATTAACTTACTCTATTTTCATGTTGTTAATTAGTATTGTTTGAGTTAACTTAGTGTTCAAAGTTTCAGCTGTAGTTCAGATTATATTTTTAACGATGGTAATCCTGCGAAATCAATAAAAACCAACGGTTTCAGTAAAACAATAAAATTTTTTTTTTATAATAATAGTTTTATTACGCTTTCTTTGTATTAACTATGATGGAAGTTGCTTAACTCTTACAATTATCGTAATTGGACTTATATTCTTTCATCTCTTTTAAACTACTGACTTTGTTCGATTAAGTTAAATTTGCGTCGCTCAAACTTAAACTCATTACGATATTCGCAGACACATAATTAAATTGTTAAACTTTTGACTTAAACAAGACATCCTACATCTTACACACATAAGCGGATTTAAACTTATTGGTTTAACGCTTAAACTCAATACTGGATCTTAATAAACAATTCCACAATGATATTACATATAAATAAGAGGCAGACTAATGTCATCAGTGCGATGTGGACTCGAAATCGTTCCGATTGGGGCGTTTTTTGACATTTATTTTTATTCGTTAATAAAAATAAATGTCAAAAGTCATAGATGTCGATCTCATAGACTCAAGATGCCTTTTTTGCGTACTGTTAATGTTATTAATTGTTTCTAATTGTTTGTCAATTTTGTAGCCAATACGATTTTTGATTAAATGTGGTTTAAGGAGCTCATTACTTCTAGATTCTGCCTACCCCTTCGGGGATTGTAGGCATGGTTATATGTATTGTATGTTTTTAAATGTGTCTCTAGGTTCGAAATATTTTATTTTTCGGTTTCAATGTAAGCGTATGACATATTTATACTAAAATATCATTGCAATTACATTACTTTCGTAATTAGTCAAGGTACCGCTGAGCGCTTTCGGCGCTTAGTCAGCGCTGCAGAGCCGATAATTAGGGCAGTGCGCGTAGCGTAAAGCGCATTCATCATGTGCTGCGAGATGTGAGAAGAGCCCGTAGGGTGGAACGCGTTTTATCGATGCTTTGGCGTATCGATATTTTTACTTACTTCACTTTATTTTTAATATTGATGCAACTCCTCCATTAGGTCATATCGTATGAGAAATGGGTTTGCTACATTGTAGTTTTCATTTAAAAAATAAATGGGGTAAGTGAATAGGGGCCCACTTTACGTGGCAATATAATACGTTTAGTACCTAATTGTTACGATAATTAAGGTTGAAAATTTTTAACCTTATAATTTAAAAGAAGTTATAACATATAGCTGTATGAAATTAGTAGATGTTCAATCTATGACGAGTTCTATTTGTCAAAGAAGTTTTAGAAACTAATTATATATTTGAATTATCTACATCTAATGGAGGTATGGTTGTATAATTTATGCAAGATGTTGGCTTTTTAATATTGTCCATAGTACATATGTTATTGATTAAGCAATCAAAGTTAATGATGTATTACTTTCAATGCGTAATGAAGCTGTCTTAGAAATTTTATGATTTTAAATAAATCCTTGACTATATATTAAGACTTTTTTCTTCGAAATTATTCAGAAAATGCAAATCGAACAATTGAAAAAAAAACCGTTTAATAATCGACCTCATTCCAAACACTTTTAATAAACTAAATTGTTTAATAAACTAATCTCCATTATTCTCCGTAGCGAAATGTGATAGTCTTAGCGTTCTCTGATCGAACTTAACTACAAGACTCATATTCAAATCACCCACATCCGTCCATCTGGACCGTAAATGATTTGTTTTGGTCCCACATCGCTTGGCCGCTAATCACTATTTCTAATAACATGTAATTTGCGCACAATTACCGGCTGTATTTAGTGCTATAAATAGGTCGTTGCGCTTGTCGATACGAAATCCTTCCATCCCTATTCCGCATCTGTGTCAGATGTCTTCGCGGCAGGTGGCGCAGGCGCAGGTGGATGTAGTACAGTCAACAACAAATAAACGCGGTGTAGGATACGGATCGTTTAGGCATGAACTAGGGCAGAATGTATTTAGATTATTGGATGACAAATGCTGAATGGCTCGTGAAAGTTATGGTCTTCCAGACTGGGAAAGGCTTGTTGAAATATTTTGAGTTAAAATATACCCCACTGCACAGCGACAATGAGGTTATATAATATGTTACTACATTATGTGAGCCTTATATTTTATAGCATTTACGTTTTTATGATTTTAGTTATATTTTCTGTACATTGTATTGTTTTTTACAATGAGAACATCATCATCATCATCATGTGCAACAGTTATATAACTTACGCAATTTACTGTCACAAAAATTATTTTATTATTTATTTGACATCTTTATATAATATATCAATACATACAGATGTATACATAAAAGTAAATCCAAAAATTAACTGTTTTTCGTATATCATGCTGAAGTCGACTGTACTATGCGCAGGCGCAGCCTTGCCCGCGCCGAAATCAAGCTTGAAAGTTCGCGCTATGACAATGTATGAGTTTTAATAACAACAACCTTTTGCTCAATAATAAGGAGCTAGAATGTATATAATAGGCAAGAATATTTGTGCATATTAATTACAGGGATATATTAACTTTTCAGACTAGTACAACAATTATCAAGCTTGCAGCTTGTATTATAACGACGCGCTTAATAAGTTTCTAGATTAAACTTCCTTGACTGAAAAACAAATATCCGTGTTCATCACACGAACATTTGCCTTTAAGGGGATTAAAATTTAGTTACTTTAGATTCCTGGTAGAGGAGTATCTAGAAGTTCTCGTAAAAAGTAATTCGGGTTCCTATCAATACTAGTAAAGTTTTATTTAGTACTTAGATTGCAAGTTGGGTGTTTACTAGTTAGGGTCCGAGGACCTCTGGTAATACGAAATTCTTATGGTAACTACGCCCATGATTACTTGGCAAGGTTTCCAAATTAGCAATTTTATCATAAATATTGTGATTCTTTAGGGTCCGAGTCGACATCGACATTAAATACAGTTTACTGTAGTTTAGTGTTTCAAGGTGAAGAACCAACATACTGACACATTCAAATTTCTTATTTATAGTTTATATTGCGGAACGGGGCATCAGCTTATTTATATCAACTCAACTCCCACATTAACCATTGTTAATTCGACGCTGTTTCGAAACTCTGTAATGGTCATGCCTCAATAGTAAATCTGTCGTATCGTAAATCCCAAATGTTGTACATTTCGTGGTAGCAATAAAATCGGAGAGATTTATTTCCAGAATACGTGATCTGCGGACATTCCTAGCGAGCTACCGCCAAAGTTCTGACTGTATCTTTCCTTACAACTTGAGGTAATAAAACTTGTGAAGAATCTTCGGTAAGTAGTAGTAGAATCTAACTTAACATAACTTAGAACAGATTGCATGTAGACAAATGGATACAATTTTTCAATTTAGTTCTCAAGTTTCATTCCGGATAATGTTGAAACGAAATATATTTTTTAATTCACTGTTATATATGAAACAAAGACTAGAATTTGAAATTCTAGTTTTTTGAATAGACACATAACATTTTGGAAGCCATATTTGCTAATAAATAGTTGCTTACAAATGAAAGCTTAAAACAGCAGTAAAATGCAGATGATATAAATTTAAAAATATATTGTTGGAGGTATTTTTTTTTCTTTTTGATACTATCATAAATTAAAACACTACACTGAAACTATTTTTATTGAAATGTATTGGAAACATATTTCTTGCCAGCTGGCGTATTATATTTCAGCTAAAGACTATTTAAATATCATATATAATTTAAGTATTAATTTGAACACCTATAACCAATTATACTATTTTATAGCAGTCACATAGACCAAAACATAAGAATGGTCGTAGTTCAATAAACTCCTGCTATGGTGCAAGTGAAATGCCCCGACGACTTTAATCTCTGCCCATTTCACACTTCATTTCGCGTTTATGTTTCTGAAACGATGTCGGTATCTTAATGAACGTGTTAGTAATTGCATTTTTTGTAATTTAAATTTGTAATTTCGTTTTATTATGTGCATAATGGGTTTCATAAGAAAGTAAACTGGTTGTTAAGAAAACTATATGTATTTGATATTCTATGAAAGCGTACTCAGAGTGTAATCTTTAATTTTTATTCTTTATGCATTATATGATTTGAGGTTGCACACCGCACAGTAAATATGAAAGACGTCTCTATAGCGTCTTGAAACATTTTCTCTATTAGTAATCGTTGATATGATCGAATTAAGATCCTCCCGCGCTTTGACCAAATACTTTAACGACCTTATCAAGTTGCATCCATTTTATTTACCTGAACACAAAATTTATATCATACGAATACTTCTAAGTTACAACTTCTTCAAATTCTGGCTCTTTCTATAAAGGTATATTTTTTCTGTATAATTCATATTTTTTCTTAAAAACATTTAAGTTTTCACTGCATCCTAGCGGGATTAATATTTACTGTGGGTAGGCAGTGAAGATTTTTAAAAATCTACGGATTTATACTATTAGATTTGTGATGAAAGAGAACATCGTAGAAAAAGCTGCATACATAGGTAAGTATGGATGAATAAAAATTTCCTGGTGCTTCTGTGTATTATGAAGGTAGCAGTGGTGATCTGATATTAAAGTAAATAATAAATAAATTAATATCAGACTAAAATACATACATTTATCTGACTACGTGGTAAGTAGCTTAAGCACTTGTGTTACGAATATCAGAAACAACAGTGGTATTACAAATAGATACTTAAATATTGGATATCAACACGCCACAGAACAAATGGAAATATTCATCACACGAATGTTTGTCCTTGGTGGGGATCGAACTCACAACTCTTGGTGCATGGGGCAAGGTCACTACCGAATGCGCCATCAGGCCAGACAAGTAACTGGCAATTACTTCAATATCAGATCACCATCATCAGATCACCGCCACCATCAGATTGGCTAAATCTACGACCATGGTCAAAGACACCTGATTAGGAGCACATAAAGCTAGTATGCACAAGTATGCTCGCCTCGCAAAACCAATTACACGTTAGTCAGTTTGTTAGCTAAGTGACAGCGCGGCTGACTGGTAACGGGACCGGCAGATGGCGCGGGCGCCGGCGAATTCTGAACGAGATAAATTGCCGGCTCTTAGCGGGAATTTCATGTTGTTTTCAATTCTTTTTTACTTGTATCATTAGTGGGTTTAACATTGAGTGAAACTGAGCATATTTTTATGTATGTAGCTTGTCATTCGGGTGTGGTAAAAAACATTTTTTTTGGTAGTGTTGATTTGATTATAACATGGCGAGTTAAGCCTACTTGAGGTTGATAGCCTTTCTGCCAAGATGAAAAGTACTATATTGACTGGTTCGATGGCGCATTCGGCAGTGACCCTGCCCCATGCCCCAAGAGTTGTGGGTTCGATCCCCACCCAGGACAAATATTCGTATGATGAATACTTGTGTTTGTTCTGTGTCTGGGTGTTAATATCCAATATTTAAGTATAAAATAATACCACTGTTGAATCTGATATCTGTAACACAAGTGCTTAAGCTACTTACTTCGGAGTCAGATCAATGTATGTTATGTTGTCGGATATTTATTATTATTATTACTATATTTCGTAACAGTAGTCTTTTCAAATTGTTTAAACTATATATTTCAACAAAATCGGCTAGAGGTTTTAACTGACGTTAATTTGAATTATGAGGAAGAGGAGAAGTTAATATTACCTACTTAAAATAATTAATTATGCCCCAGTTAACACTACGCCATGTTAGACGCACCAAACTAAGTCAAATTAAAACCGACGCCCCAGCACTTAAAGGCATTCCCGTATCCATTCATTCACGTATTTTAAACCTAAAAAGACCCAGTAATTCTAGAAAGTCTGAAATAAGTACGCGAAAACACGACAGTAGCTGTGGGGTGTTAACTTTATGACTCCGCAATTCAGCAAATTACAGACAAAACTATCGTAATTGCGCTCATATCAATTGGTCTGTCTGGTCAGCTATTAAATACATTGTAGATTTAATGCTTGAAGCACCCTTAAACATTATAAAAAGCTTATATATAACATGCCAAGGAGTCCTTAACATCCTGCTGCTAAGTTTGCGTTTAAAATGTTTTTGCCAGTGATGTTTGGTTGCAAATGTCAAGAAATTGTTGCTTCCGTTTAGAATGGGCGACTAAGATTATACTAAGATTATACTACTTCCTAGTAAAACAATTATGTTATGATGATGTTTTAGGCAGTTGAAACAAGGATCTTGAACCTAAATTATTATTGAAAATAGAATAACCTAAAATAAACGGACAATTTTCACTTATTACAATAGTGGGTGCTCAAATGATGCTTTTCCTTAAAGAAAAAACTTGTCCTATGTTGGTCGAGGACTTAAAAACAATGTGCCAATTGTGTTCCATGCTTAGCATGTCGTAAAAGACGGCTAATGGTATATCGGGTTTTGGGTATTGGATTGTGTAGGCGACAAGCTAGCCACTTGTCACTACTTTTCCATCTAACCCAGCCCAGTTTTGTTTTTGGCTGAATGTGGTTAAAGGGGCCTGCTGCCTGTTTGACTCTGCCAACTTCTTTGTTTCAACTTGTACTAATAAAAACTTGGGATCCAGTTAGAAATCTTTTGACTCATTGGTAACGAACTCAATTGAATCCAATAAACTTATCAGTCTTATTAGCCTCCATTTCAAAACGTAATTTGTAAAGTGTTCTTATAAATTAGAGGCGCGACTCGATATGATACCTGAAATATACATACGTATATACATATGTATATGTAATCCCCAAAGGAGTTAGCCGGAGTGAAACGGCCAGCTAGCCTCTTTAACCTTATCCAGCCACAAATAAAACTGAGCTGGGTTAGATGGACAATTGTGAAGAAGTAGTGACAAGTTAGCTTGTCGCATATACAATCACATAACCAAATCCCGATATACTATTAGTTACCTTTTACGACATGCTAAGCATGGAACACAATTGGCACATTGTTTTTAAGTCCCAGACCAACATGGAACAGTAGATTCAAATTTGTTAACTATTTTTTTTTGACTCTACTATGCTACTACATAAAATATGCCGTTCCTATGTTCTAATAATATCATACTTATCTTAAGATATCCATTGATGCAATAAAGCAGGATGACAAGATCATAATGAATATGCGACGTTTGTTTTATTCGTAGATCTTTTAAGGAGAGGGACAATTGAATACATTGACTTGTCTATATGTATAAATTATAGATAAAAATATTACTAAGTTCAACAATAAGTAAGCTAATCATATTTAATACTGGTATTAGTTCTTCGACCTTCTTCAAGCTTCAGAGTCGTTCGAGATAATATGTAACTTGTAAGTGTCAACAAGTAAGCACAATGCATTGGAGTGCACTTTGCAGTCAGACCTTCAAGCTTACCTAGTTCTTTTTCTGTATACCTGCTACGGTCGTTTACATTAAATTCCAATTTTAAAAATGGAATGCGTCCGTCGTATAATAGTAGGCTGCGCACGCGCCTCTCGCCATATACGGGGAGACCACTGCCGTAAATATTCGACACCTAATTCTTATTGCCGTGAGTCGGCTGAAGGACACGGGTCACAATTAAAACGCGGGATAAATAAAATTGTCCCTTTAATTTATTATTAAAATTTTTCGTTGTAGCAAACGAGAATTTGTACATGTCTTGTCGCGTAATTGGAAGATATGATGTAGCCATGTTTCTTTGCAGGTAAAGTGAACATTTCTAATAAGGATAACGAATAAATGTTATAAACATTATTGGTACGGATGAGATGCTTCATTGCCGTGTATTATATATTTGGTTTCATTATGAAATGCTTGGCTGTCTTTTGTTTGGCGCCATCAATATTGTTATTGCTAAAGTCATGGAATTTAACTCCGCTCAAGAGTCAGAAGGCTATCAAAATTGCTGAGATACTTTTATTTTTAATTAAGGGGGACTCTTGGATGGTCATTAATACTAATGCGCTATGCCAGATTTCCATTAAAATCTTCGTCATGATATTTGATTATTTTGAAAGACGGCGACAAAATTTATAGATCCCACAGAATAGCTGAGTTTCTGTAACAGACCGATTCCTCGCAAGCGAAGCCGTGGGATTGAGCTAGTGAATACACAAAAAGTTTTCAACATCGATAGGCACGAACTAATTAATCCAATGCCCCCTGTGCTCTGGAAACATTTAACAACAACCATAAATTCATCATTATTCCAATGAAAAATTGACTCAAAGCAATCGAATACGTCCTCTAGTAAATTAATAAACATAAAACAGCGGAAATAAGGCCGGTCCTAAAAAGTGTTACATGTAAATTAGGTTATCTGTGCCCAAATGGTGTAGCTGCTCATTTATAATATAATAGGAGAACGATACAACTCAATAGCTTTTGTACATCGCCGAAGTTTTTATATCAGTACTCCGAGAGCGTACTACGTGACACTACCACGGTTGATTTTACTAATCGCGACTTTTTATCGGGACCCGTGAGATTCAATGTTTTTATACCTTTAACACGTATTACTAAATTATTTATGCATGCGGTAGGTAACGCGTCCGGACTCTTTAAAGCACGCACTTAGAAATTCCGTTTCAATTTAAGTAAGAAAGATAATAAGATCGTTGCAGCCCAGAAAAAACATTGGTCCATGTTATGATGTCTATAATGATCAATAACCCTTCATCGGTCGTGAGACGACGGAAAAAATAAATTACGACGCCGTGATTCTACCACTTAATAATCGTAGTACCCGGTATCTCACGACTACTTTAAAAATAAAAATGCCCATAAGAATATCGGACCAAACGATAGGTCCGTTCGAAAAAAGAACGCACTGATTTTTTTTATCGAAAGCTGCGAACGGCCAGCAGGTGTAATCTTCAATGAGGATTTGAAAAAAGAGGTTCGAACAGAAGGCCTTTTTCCCACGACCCTGTCGATGCTCATTTTGAATTTCGAACGCGATATTTAAAAAGTTGACGTCATGGTTTTTAATTTTTTTAATATTGTTTAGTACATAATAATTTACTGCCATTACTAACAGTGCTGTAATTCGAAATATTCAAATACATACATACGTAGAATTTTACGGTCTCATTAGTAATTTCCTTGTGTTTTGTATGTTTTTGATTACTGGTCTATGGGTTTTTAAGCTTTTAATTACCATTCTTTAAACATTCATAAAAATTAAGAGTTCATGAATAGTTAAAATAAAATGAGCGGAATCCAAATTTTTACAATGTTTGTATACTAAGTATGAAAACGCATGTTTTACGACGACGTTTGAAATTAAACTGAAATTATAGGCAAATGAAATGAATATTTAGACTGTATCAACGTTTTTTATTTCTCTTTAATAGGATGGTATATTATGATGACGCAAGAGCGGTAATAAGGTAGGGTTTTAATTACCTATTTAGAGATACGACTATCTGCCTAAATGGGTAAAATAAGAGGTTTATTTAAAGGTAAGCAATCTAAAATTGTTGTTACTTCATAAAGTGAGCAAATACGACTAAAATAATTTCTCTAGGTACTCTAAAGATATTAACTAATAAGACAGAGGAATCGTAAAGCTTACTATTTAGATATTATAGGTTTTTCAACGAAAATTATCTTTTTATTAGTTAGTTTTCCATAGTCGTTATAAAGCAGAATAAGAATGTCCGCGTAGTCATCGTAGCGATATGGACATTTTCAGCACCACAGTATTATCATACGTGTTATGTCGACCTTGGAAGTGTCTTCCAAAACCCCTTAAAATAAGCGTGCAGTGCAAATCGAAAGTATTATTTTATTGATATCTTTCTGCACAATCGATGTATCTTCAGAGTTCGATTCGTATCAAATCAACGTTCGATTTATTTTTGGAATAATCGCCATCCCTACAAAATAGTGAGGTGAGGTGTGTGAATCAACCAGTTATTTGACTGAGGATGTATCAACATTGAAACACTCCATCTACATCAACGTCACGGCTCTGACTGACTCGAAGTGGCCAATCACTCACTCACACTACAGGTGCTCATATTAATTGATATTTTAAGCAAATTGGATACAAATTGTCTGTCTGTCCGGTTGCGCATCAAGTTGGTTGTGTGTGACGTTTGATCTCTTTTGTTTTTAATTAGAGTTTGATCTAAGAATTTTCAGGCGAAACTTACTCGTATATTCTTTCTTTTAGTCAAATTTTACCAGGTTCTTATGGGTTTTCAAATTGGTTACTAAAGTAAAGTATTTTGCGATTGCTTATAAACACGCAGTGGTCGCCCATTTGACTTCTGACCGCGGTAAAATATGCTTGACTTTTGTGATAAAACATCGATGGTACCTACTAACCTAACTATGCCAAGATTTTCCATTGAATCCTTCTTCTTTTCGTAGTATTTCCTGTCCTTTCTTTTAAGACTTCCTTTTTGCCATGATCCTGAATTTGCGTGAATATGAAAATCCCCAAGTACGTGTTCGTATTTGGCGTACATTCTTATTTTTTCTCATAAACTTCTAAAATATACAATCCTTAAAATTACGCAAATATTTCGCAAACTACCAGTGTCGTTCCATTGTTTATTTCAGAGTTGTACGCATTCACATGTCAGCCGCGACGTATTGGCCATTGGTCGAAATGTAAACTAACCGGAGGGCCGTGACATTTGCTCTCGCGCGTAAAAACTGCGGACGAGACAAGGTGCTCTATCGATGGACGACAGTTATGTTATTGTTTAACCTGTCGTGAGACGTGGGGGTCTGGAAGACCAGAATTATATCAATAAATGGTGCAAATATTCAAATCAATTCCAAATTTAAAAATCAGAAGCTGCCAAGTAAAGTTACAAAGTAGTGGCTGAGACCTTGAAGATATGATAAAATGATACTGCTACTGGCTTCACGGTGAGTGTACCTACGGAGTTAGTTAGTTTTTAAAGACACAAAGAATAGACTAACTCCAAATCAGTGACACGATTTTAGAAATTAGGATGCACACATCAAAGTTTATGATCATCATCCTTGCATTATGCCCCAGAATTTAGCGAGGCTGGTAATTACATTGAAGTGACTGCCGATTTGACCTTTGTGACCCTTAGATAAGGGAACCAGACAATTTTTGGGTAATGGTAAGTTCATAAACAATTCTGAGTTTATGAACTTATAAAATAAGGAGTATTGCAGAAAAGTTTATATAAAAAGGAATACAATATTTTTTTGTAAACTTTACAATTTTGCTTGTTTTAAAATTATGTTTTGGGGCCAATACGAACTCACCATCTCATTCAAGGGTTAAACCCTTAACTGTAAAGTTGCGTACGCGCAAGGTGGCGCAATTAGTGACGTAGACAAGGGAATTTTGAGAGGTTCCATTTAAATAATTTCTCAATGCAATAATATACATGTAATTGGCCTGTAGTATACCTTATTGTTTTATTACCGTATTAAATTACAGTTCAGCTTACATACTTCCTGTTGGGTGTCGTTAAGCGAAAACATAAAATAAATTTAATAAATGTGCCAGATCATGCTGGTCTACAATCACCTGGTCCGTATTTAGGGTTATATCAATATTGCGTCTTTAAAATTAATGAGCTGGTAGTTAAGTGGATAAGGATGCGTGTCTCTAGTGCGATGGGTATTGGTTCAAATCCAGAAATGTACTTCTAGATTTTAATTTGAAGATATCATCATACCTCTAGCTTGGTGGAGAAGGATAACATTGTAAGGAAACCTGTTTGTTCCAACCAAATTTATCTGGTATAAAGATTAGAGAGTTAGATGGCAGTTATTTCATAGTAATAATAAGCCTCCCTGAGTCTTAGATGTTTTAGACCATAGTACCGTACCGTAGTAGTAGTGTAGGTAGTTTTTTTATTAGTTAGTAAGTATTCTCTAATTTCCTGATCATGTAGAAATGTTTGGTTCTAAATTTGAGCGACCTTGTTAAATTCATAAAGGTTAATAAATAAGTAAAAAAAATTGTTCTGTTAAGGTTAATTAATTTAAGCAATTTCAAATTTCTAACTTATAGGATTTGTATTTTATAGTTTATTGTTTTTGCAAAATGTACTTTTACCCAACCTATTTTTCAGTATCATGTCTGATTTCGTATCTCAAGGTTGTCTGCGAGAATATTATCTGAAACTCTTTTCTGAAAGTCTTATGTCCAAGTCTTCATTATTTAAAGCCAAATTAAAGAATACTAGAACTATTATTAATTTGGCTTTAAATAGTGAATATTTCAAAATATAATTATAAAAACCTATGAGCTGTTTAATTTTTGTAAATAAATTCTTAATGGATTCTTTCCCATGCGCGGTACTTATTGACAAAAGACGAGTAAAGACCTCTTTAAGAGCTAAGGGACAGTAATAAAATTAATACCAACTTAAGCGGAGATGTACTACCATTTAATTTATCCACTTTGCGATCTATGGATCGATAAAGGGATCTTAAAATTTACCATCTTAATGGCTACGTCATTGATATTCAAACTTTTAATACCACGATAATTTTTATCACTCATTAGCTTTCGGACAAAAAGAGATTAGAGATACTACTTGCTAGCTTTAACTTCAAGCTGATTGTAAAATAACTAGTCAATATGTAAATTATTTTAATGATTAGTAAAATATGTATAATGTTTTTACTCTAAATACAAATATAATACTAATTATTTAGAAAAAAAAGACGATGCAGGCTTCTTATCTACACCGTCAGTTTAGTTGGAATTAAACTGGCAATGTAGTTCCAAACCTTTATTTTAGGTACCACACAGTAACGCTTAAAATAATGTTTAAGTATTGATTGTTGACTCCTTTATATAAAATACGTTCAATCATGTTGTATTATTACTATGTAGAAACGTTTATAACTAAAAATGTACATTTGATAAAAAAGAAACAAAAAAGTTAAATAACAAAATTCGCCGCCTTTTTCGATTTTAAAAGTACTGCAATATTAGACCGCTAGTTGTAATGTATTCAGTGGTAACCTAAGAGCACAAATTACAAACTTTGAGAAACACTAGTCAACGAATTTATTTCGAAGATGTTTTATGGGTTAACTTAATTACTTTTATTAAGAACATGACTGAGTTAATTAGGTCCTTTGGCAGAATCCGTGTGACCGTTATTTTATAAATAAGAGAACACATTATTCATTGCATACCAATCATACTGACATAACCAATAATTTCAACTTCTATGAACGCCGAAAGTGGATTATGTATGGCGTTTTTTTTAAGCCCAAGTTAAGTTCGCCAACATGACAGGTCCGGCTTTTATAAAACTCTTCTATGGTTTAAGTTCAATGATTACTTATTTATCAATTATATTTATTTTCTTGTGAATGCAATAGTCGGCAGACATTTAAAAGAAAATAATTTCATTACATTACCGTGAAGTACAATCGGTACAATAAATAATAAATTAGACAATTTAATCTTCGATGACGTAAAGATTGAAGAAGTGTGACATGTGAGATGAAAAATATAATTTTTTCTTAATAAAACATTAAATTACGTCAAAATTTTCTGTATTAGGTAGTCATTCAGATTAGAAAGAAATCTGTCGTGGAATAAGCTCCCGTGAATCTGCTAACCCTAACTTTAAAATATGACTTCTTTGTCCCAGTCCGTTCGCATGAAACAAAGTCATCACTCTTCCTAATGAAGCTATCCGTTCCCAAAACAAAGTACTTGTCAAGCGGCGAGTGCAACCTGCGCCTGCGCAAGCTCGCGAACTTTTTGCGCGCTTCCTGGCCGCCAGCCGTTCCGTATCCGCCGGAAGCGAGCAGATGAGATTTAGATTTTTTCCTTTTTTTTTTATAACGCAATCCCCGCTTTGTCCCATTTCCGGAGCTACTTGCTCGCTCGGATGGAGGTGCATTCTGACCTTGGGGTCGAATTTCGAATTCATTTTCTTTCTGGTGCGTCTTTGACTGAGTCCCTATGGTTCTGGAACTTTGTTTTTTTTTTTGGTGAAAGTGTAGCTTGGCCTTTAAGTGGTAAGAAGTGGTACTTGAGATAGTTAGAATGATGCCATATTTGGAGCTACTGTTTTTCGGCTCATTAATTTTTTGCTAATTCTTGAGATAAATGTTGGGAACCGAGGATGCGATTTATCAGTAACAATTTATATCTTTATTTTTAGGCTAATTACTACTTCTATTATGTTTGATCCTTTTGTCTATTGTCTAAACTTTGTAATACATCATTCATTAAGGCTCATGGTAATAATTTTGTGTGGAAAGGAGTTTCACGTCTTTTAGTATTACGAATGATAAGATAAGAAAATGCTTTTGACATAGCTACTGAATAAGATTTTATTGCAATTAATAAATTGCATAAAAACACATACGGACAGACAGATAAATGTTAGTGATATATATTGTGACTTAATGAAAAGCATCAAATAAACATATGTGTTTTTAACGTATTTATGAATACGTCGTATAAATACGAATGAATAAAACGATATTAATTATTTTGATAAAATATTTTTCTTCGTATACTAAAAACAAAACGTGTTCTAGTAGAAGAAAAGCCTTATAGTAAAAATAAAAACTATTAAGGCAAGAAAATGGCACAGCTTATAATAAATATAAATAAAATAATTGAATTGTCGAATACTATCTAATAAATAAAGAAGTAACGATGTCTCCACCAGAACGTACCAGCACAGATCGAGGCCCTTCTGTTGCATGTCAGTCGCATTAAAAACGAATATTTCAACGGCATCCATACATTGAGATGACACAGTTTTTAATCTCTTCCACAGCAGTCGCGCGCCGAAACATTTGTATGGAATCGAGAAACAATGTTTATCTGACACAATAAGGCTGGCAGCTGCGCCTGCGCACGCCGTACCTTACAGCACTTGTGCCGAACGATTTATTTTTTCAAACACCATATGCAGCGCGATCTAGAAATTAAATCTACCCATTTTTTCCGAGCGTCATATTTGCATCGTAGTGACACATGTCGTCTCACGGAATCCGACAAAAAATCCGAGATTTACAGAAAAAAAATGGGGAAAAAAGTCTCAAGGATCGACAGATGTACGAAAAGAAACATCGTGAAGCACGTGCCTTCTGCCAAATCTCCTAAGAAACGCGCACACAAAGGAATAGTGAAGCACACACGCGCAAGAGCGCGATCGATCAAAGATCGGCGCACGCGCCGCGGCAGATGGTGCCGCGTGATTGGTCCGCTGTGTTTGAATTCCTACTTCCGCACAATAGCGTGATAAGGAATATGACTTAAGCTGTCCAGCTTGATTTATTCCCCGAGGTAACCGATAATTGACAACAATCGCTCTGTTCAGAGCCTTTGTTGATCGGCTTAGAAAGTGTTGCTCGGTGTGATCGCGAATGATTTCTACTTTCCCGTAATCAATCATTTAAATTTGCCTTTGTTATGATTGTGGATGTTTCCTAAATGATGTTCCGAGAGAATCATTAGAATTATGGTCAATACATAACATCATATCGACGAGAATTGTAAAGTATACACTCTAAACTTTATTGACAGACTTTGTGTTTGGTTATTTAGTTCGTTTGGCGTATATTGTGTTTGGATAAGAAACCAATAAAATATCCATATTAATATGCAAATAATGTCATTTTAGGAGTAAATTTAAAACCAGTCAGCTCATTGCTTTCAGCCAATAAGATGTAAAGTCAAAACCGTAAAAACATTTGATTCGTATAAAAACGTATACAAAAAACAGCCTTTACACTAAAAGATTTCTAGCTTCAATACCATTAGACCTAGATCAAGACAAGATGTATATTTACTAAAATAAATAAATTCCAAATAATAACACTTGACATTTATTTAGGTGTACCTAAGTGGTCTTATTATCTCGGCATTTCAAAAGTTATTCGTATGAAAGTGTCCAAGTACGAAGATATTAAAAAAAATCTTTTGAATTGCAAAATTCATGTAAAATAATTCAAAAAAGTGCTTTAACGCGACTGCAATAAAACAAATTATATGACTCGGAATCGAGCGATGGCACCGAAACTGTTTCTTATTTCTCTTAATTTCATTGTGAAAAGAAATCGATTATTAAAATGTACTATAATAAAGTACTAAGTGACAAAAAGGACAGGATAAATCGATTTATTACGGTCTCATCTGTAAATCAATATCCAGCAAATACCATAATTCAGTGTTTATACCGGATCGTCGTAATTTGTTGTATAATCCATGGCAAGTGCTATCGCGAATTCAATTGATTCTCTTGTAATAAAGTGTATTTTATAATAACTTGGATCTGGAATAGCAATAATGTTTCGTATTTGATTTCATATCTACCTTTTGCTGTAGTTCAAATCATTATCTCCAGGAAGACAGCAAGCGACGGAGTATATAACATATTCGCTATATCCAGGAGTAATTAATATCGAGGAATATGATCTCAGTGGTTTTTTTGACTGGAAACAGGACATAACGTTAGTTGGTTACAAATTATACCAGGTTCACATCATTAGTAGTTTAGGTGCAATGATATAGGGCTATTTACAAGCTTGGTAGGGCGGCTTTGGAGTATAGCTAACATAAGTTTAGCTATACCTTTTGAGTATTCAGTTGTCTGTCTATACGAGACTAGGAACAGTTGCTACGATTCAATAGATCCTCCCACAGTCTTCAAAGGTTTTTTTACAAGACGCTCTTATAGATCATACGTCTTATCGGAAAAGAGACACAACTATGACATCTGTTAATATTAGAGTGAGATAGAAAAGGGATCGATTTAAGTAAGGCAGCTGCTGTTCATCCAGGTAGCGAGATCCATGAGAATCTAAGACTATTTATTTTTTAAACCCTTTTTTGTCCAGAAGCGATTATCATACAAAAACGAGATGTCTTTAAGTCGGAGCTTATGTCAACTGCTAAATAGGTAAAACTTTTGTCGCGTTTTTATCAAAGCGACTTCAATTTCAAAGTTAATAGAATTACGAAATTAGTTGAAGATTATGTTGTTTGATTTTTCATTTAAATTGATATTTGGTATATAAAATATCATAGTAAATTACATCACTATCATGACAAAAATTGGAAATCTCCACTGGTAATGGCGATAGTGTACTATTAGGGCATTCAACTTTATAATAGGTTAATTTTTCGCGGTTGACAGCATTCTGTATTTTGTCAATCCTTCTATACCTTTTTTAACATGTGGAATTCATTTACGCGCCGTCCAAGTAAACCTAGGTTCAGCCTGCAAGGTGTGTCGGGCTCAGGGCTGTCTGGGAAAAAACACCTACTACCGATTAAACCTCACGGTGGCCATTCTTCGGGCGTGGCGCAGATTCCGGGCCCCCCACTACGGGACTCTTCGCGAAAAACCCTTCTATACCAACCCAGAAAGCACTTTGTCCTTACTTAGGTTGTCGGCAGCTTAATACCTTTTGACTAAATGAATGATAATGTTATATATCAATAAAGTAGTAATTGTATCTTTATTTATATGTAGTAATTTTATATAAATGTCAGAGTGACCGTTATGCTTATAAACAGTGAACGTTAAAACGCGTCCATCGACACCATGTTTGTCAAATTACAAGTCGTTTGAATGTCATGCGGGAAGAGATGAACATACACTCATACATAGGGGTTGAAATTATAACCCTCTTTTAGCCCCGTAGTCGGGTAAAAACATATTTCCGACACTTACTTCAGCCAAATATTATGTTATTATGTTTGGACTTTAGATGTGAAATTCCCACCAAATAAATGGTGATTAAAACATTCTCGTCACCTTATATTCGTCTTAAATTATAGAATTAATATTATTTTTCGCTAATCTATTTAAACTAAAAAATAATTATTACAGAAGGCTTTTAGTAGCTAGCCAGCTATTTCCAAACTTTTAAAATTGGGGGCTCAATAACATAGGTATTTATGTACGTTATTATAACTTTAGGTCGGGACGTTAGAATGTACATATCATCACGTCCGTAATCCCCGATGGGGTAGGCAGAGTCAAATTCAGAGTCAAAAACCATCAGACCTTAGGCAGAGGTAAACTCCACTAACTTAAGTCACGTCAATGCACTGGTTGTCTTTTATTTTTTTACAGATGTATATACTTTTGCAAACCCAATGAAATGTGAAATTCTAATGCAATGGTTCCCAGAGTTGTCTCAGCTAGACCCATCTAATACAACTTTATAAATTCAGGACCCATCTCTAGGAAATTTAACCGTTACCAATATGAATAAAGGGAAGAAGGTTGGCTCGGTCGTTTGGCGTGTCGTTTTACAGGCAGGGCCCGCTTAATATTCGCTCGCGACCCACCGGTGGGCCGTGACCCATAGTTTGGGAAACCCGCTCTAATGCATTCGAAATTCCACATAGTTTATTTTAAAGAAGTCAGCGTTTAATTTTTATAAGTTAATATATCGGTGGTGTCTCGTCTCTTCTTCTTTTTGCTATCTTCATAAACTGAAAACAATCTTACCTCTTCCTTCCACCTCTATGCAGACGATCTTCAGCTGTATTCTCAGCGTAGCCTTGATGACCTTCCATACGTAGTTCATGATTTCAATGCGGATTTGACGCGGAAATCGTAATAAGGCAAATCGCATGCTCTACAAGATAACTCCATCAAGACGCAATAAATAATATATCTATCTATATAAAAAGCGCATCAGGTCGGATACAGACTGATTATGTAGATAAAGAATTATGTTGTTCGCAGTTACACCATACCGTAGGTAGTACCAGCTGTTTATTTACCGTAAAAAGAACTGCTAAGAGCCTTAGATGCGATTAATATATGGAGACATGTACCTACTTAAGCAATTTGCAACAAAGTTGCAGTATCGGCCGGTAAGGGATGATGCGCCTTGTTCAATTGAAGGGCGAGTCACGGACATTTAATAATTTACTAAGAAGAACACATTTTAAGACAGAATGGTATGGCGATTCTGTTTTGTAATTGCTTTGAAACCTTTTATCAATACCGTCCGAAGTCGGTTAGGAAAATATTATAGACCGTCCTGTCATAATCAGTTGTCCGGTAAATTTGTGATGATGTCGCCTTCATCACAAATTTGGTGTTGGTAATAAAAAAAAATCAGTTGTCCGGTAAATTTGTGATGATGTCGCCTTCATCACAAATTTGCCTGACAACTGATTGTTTTTTATTACCAACATCATGGCTACGATTTATCATAACCTAATGTGTCGTCGAAGTATAAAAGAGACGGCGTTATTTTAATTGTGATCACTTATCTAGATACAGATGAAGTTATCGTTTAGTTTTTGCTCTCGATCGACTGTAGAATGGACCGTTTATATCTGGATCTGAGTCAACGGACCAACGAGCTATGTCAGAGCGAGCTTGAGCTATTAACTGGATTGACAGAGTTCGTAATAACTGTATAAAAACAACAAAAATACGGCCACGCTGTAATAAACTAAGCTGGCCATATGTGCAGAAAAATATCTTATTATTTCAATCACGGATCACCTACGCCTATGTCGCAGAAAGGTTTTGCCCGCACGTGCATTTTGTATGCACGTAGTCATGTACATTTATCAAAACTTGAAGAAACTTCACATGACATTATTGCGAAACCTTTGTACTTAGACTCTCAAATCCTATTCCAAAACCGACCTAATACCTTCGACATAGCACTCATATTTGAAAACAGCTACAGTATTGACACAATCAGCTGATTCCCAAGGCTTTCAACGAACACGGGTGCGGGTTATATTTGCAATTTTTTTCATAAAGATTATCCTCCAAAAAATCTTTTAAAAGTTTGCGCAAGAAACGTGGGAACCACTGAAGGTTGTATCACGTGCTGTCTTTACCTGAGTTGCGCAAAAAAGGTTTTGAAGGAAAAGAAAAAAGGTACCATCCTTACTGAATATTGTTCTTATTTGAATGGTGCTGGCTGGTAAGAAAACGAAATTGTTTACAAGCGTTCGAAAATTGACAGTTCAGAACGATATGATTGGCATCCAGCAGTGACAATATTTTTATGACAATAGATTTTATGAGTTCTATTTAAAAGTTGAGAGGTCATTGTACTTAGACACTTGGTAGATACATTATGTAGGTAGATATTTACAGAAAATTAAAAGCGTCATATAATTTTTAACTTAAATAAATGTGAATAAAATAACAGCAGCCTCCATAAGTCTAGTAAACTCGTTTAATTATAACTGATCGGACTAGGGATTGTCTTAGTACTTTTAAGATTTTATATTTAAGGACCTTCAAGGACTCGGATCTCGGTCCGTAATTTGCTTTTGGTGACTGTTGGCGAATAGTACCACTAATAAAACTTTCATAATTAAAGTATTTAAAATTTTAGAAACCAGTTTGTCTGTCTGAAATCTGAACTTGTTAGAAATGGTTTTATACACCTATAATAGTAACTTTCAGTTATTCTGTGCCATAGACCACCAGAACGGATAACTCTTGAACATTGACCACCCGTAACTCATGAGCTCTAATAGCTTAGCATTAACATTAAAATAAAAATTGTATGTAACAACCAAGACACTGTGAACGACCCCAAACCGATCCAGCTCACATTCGATTAACCAAATAACGTTACCGATAACTGTGGTCCAAAAATCGGTATCGTAACAAATCTGGAACGTAACAATCGCATCGAATCGCCGGAAATCGGACGAACGCGATTGTCGCGTGCTCCGACGGAATAACGTGCTGGCTAACGCGTTGCCACGACGAGCAGCTTAGTTAACCTAAAGTTAACGTTCATCCAAATTAGTGTAAAGAAATGCTTCATCTCACGCGATATCCCGGTCCCCTAACTCCTTGTCACGCCATTTATAACTCTATCCCCTATACGAATAGAGACCTCGAATAAATTACATAATAATCAATCACTAGAATTATTAGATACCATGCATATTCGACACAGTAATGGTTCTCCGAAGCAATTCGGTAAAGATTAAAACATTACTTATGTGTTGATTGACATAATAGATGGTTACCAAATTAAAGAAATTGCTTTTCGTAATAGGGAAAAGATAATTAATTAATAACTCAATCAATGGGGTTTTATTAAAATAGTTTAGGCGCCATAAACATTGGTTTATGAAGAGATTAGAGGTCAAAATGGTGACTAGAAATTATGGGAATTGCGGTGTAAGGCGAATTTAAAAAATTTAATAATAAACATGTACAAAACTTTCTAAAGGATATAAACTATGCAGATCATTGCTAATTTAATAATCAAAGTTCCAAATTTTATTATTGTATAGATATTAATCATACAAAATTATTTTTCGGTTTCTTCGATAATTAATCTACTTTACATACATACATACATACATAACATCACGCCCATAACTTAACATTTTGCCAAATTTCAAAATGACTTTAGCAACGTATCTTTTGATTGCGTTAAATTAGATAATGAATTTTATTCGGTTAGATATAACAAAAATCTATGATAAACCCGCGTGATGTATAGGTTAGTAACTACCGGTTACAAAATTGGATTGGATTTGTCTCCCATCTTGAAATAAAGAGCCACAATAAAAAAAAAATTCGAATTCGAAGTCGACCTGAGAATCTCATTTTTTTTAAGTCGGTTAAAAATAATATTTGTTATTTTATAAAGGACATCATCACACGTTTGTACGATAAATATTAAAATTGCAAGTTCTCCGAGACATGACCATACGCCACATCCTCTGTATATGTCCCAAGCTTATCTCCTGCTTATATCAAGATAAAATAAGGTTCAAAATGCGACAAACAATCGGGAAGAAATCGCCAGGACCCATACTATAATTCTTTCTCCAGGTGGCGTTAAATCTATTGGAATTCTATTAAAACACATTCCTGCAAACGCATAGAGAATGAGCGAAGTGCAATCTCCCTGTGAATCGATGTGTGCATACAATGGGACAATACAAGGACGATTTTCGTTGTCTATTAAAAGACTATTACAGAACCACCATTTTACTTAGTACAGCCGGTTTGAAAGATAGTCATCCTTTTGTTGATGGGGTTAAAGTTCAAAATGGAGCGGTATGAGATTTTATCGGTTTTTAAGTAGTTGCTGAGATTGCAAGACGTTTGTACATCTTATAGATCTACAGAAGGCATGGATGTGAAGGTCTTATTATCCTACTAACATCAGATTAATTTTATTTCCTTAATAATGTTATAGATAGATGATAAATATTCCTAAATATATGCTCCAAGATACAAAGAAGCACAGAAATAAAGTTTATTGTCCCAATATTAGCCAGATTGTTTTACCAAGTTATCGCAAAGATTCTGATTCTGTTCTCAAGAATTAGCTAATTTCAATTCCGTCTTCATTTGCGTGTAAAGTGATTTTTTTTTTCAATTATACATTTGAAACAACTAACTTGAACTCAAGCAAAGTTTGAGAGTTAATGCGCTGGTTTTTTGGGTTAACGCAAAATTCAACCTTACCGTAGAAACGTTAAATGCGGCAAATAAGTGCGGTACAAATCGGTCAGAGATATCTGCGAACCTAGCTTAATGATGTCATGCGTCGGCGCTTACGTTGGAAACGGAGTACTGTTGCCAACATAAGCGCCAACGCACCAAAGCATCCAGTAGGATAGGCGAAAACGGGGCGAGGTGCAGGGAAGCGCATTCCAGCGAGGTTCGCAGATATCTCCGCGGTTTGTACTGATCGATTTTTTCCTTTTGTACACATTGTATCGTGCCCCAACGTAATTAACTGGATTATCTCACTAGGCACTGTGAACTGAATTAGCGCAACGTAGGGTCACGCATATCTATAACAATAGTATGCACATTCTGTGACTCTTTAATCTTTGCCGTCAGTATTGTGGGAGAGTCGTATATCTGCGAAGTTGTATTAAGACTGATTTACGTGTAACGGAAGGGCGAAAATTTGCATTATAATTGCTGTAACGTTCATATGAGTTATGTCGTTGTTAGTCAAAACGTTACGTAGTTACGGTATCGCGTTTTGGCAGAGAAATACCGGTTAGGACCGGTATTCACCGGTTTTCTTTATACTTTAGAAAATAATACATGAAGGTTCTATGTATTATCCTATTCCATAAATTATCTTAAGCCATTCACACACAGTCAAGTAATTTTATCACAATTCCTATTGGGTAATACGAAACGTTTTACATTGTCATCGGTATTTTTATTATATATCGGAAATAATTTTATTTCCCTCTGAATGTTGTTGGCTTACAAATATGTTATAATACGCATGTGTTACTGTTACAGATATGTATTAATTGCTGATTAATTATGTTATTTGATGCATTATAAACTCCGACTCCAATAGATATGCATGCGGCATAATATCACAATTTCCGTCGCTCTTAGCCCACGACTTCACTCGTATTAATGTAGAGTTTGTTAATACGAGATTTTTATACCGGACGATCATCTATAAAGTTATTTTTCTATCGTCTAGGACAGTTTCTTTACTGGATAAAATATAACTTATATTGTTTTCAGGACGTTGAATGACGTTTATGCATAATTTCATGATAATCGTTCCAGTAGTTATGACGTGTAAGCGTTACAAAATTATTTTTTGCATTTATTATACCAGTTAGGATTAAATGAATACGTAGCTTGAATTTATTCATTGAAATCATCACAATGAGATCTTAAGAATGGTCCATAAACGAAATCGATTTTTTTCCCAAGATCGATCGATATCTGTGGTGGCCACAATGCATAGCAACCATAGACCACAAACGATTGTTGACCCGAGATCATATCGTTTTCACGTGGTCCCCGCTCTATTGTCGATGCGGTGGCAGGATGCGTCTTCTAAAAAAAGATTGTCTATGGGATTGATGACTATGAGGTAACGGTATGACGATGCTGAGTACCGTATACTCTTTTGAGTATATTCGTTATGGAACGTCGTTTGTCTATTATTACATTTTAGGTTACTTAACCCAACGTTCTTAATAGAATATCGATCAGGATTAATTTTATTGAACAACCTTTGTGTTACCCAAGTATTATCAGGGTAAATACGCTTTCATCCATTTCTTATAAAAATCTATTCAAATCTGCAGCTTCCGAAAATATATGAATTTAAAGATTTATTACATTGCTCTGGTCAGCGTCAAACTAACATACATATATCATAATATATACTATTTGCTGTGCAAGCATTTGTGGTTAATGTTATACAGCCTATAGCCTGCCTCGATAAATTAACTATACAACACAAAAAAAAGTTTTCAAATCAGACCAGTGGTTTTTGAGATCAGTTGTATATATTAGTTTAGAAGTATAGATTTAACTAGAGCGTGGAACGTAAAAGTAAGAGGTGTATACTCGTATGTGTTCTAAGTAAACTTGTCCAGCATTTAATAATAGCGCTAGTGTTAAAGTATAAAGTACTTTGTTCATACATATTTTTTTATAATAAACATATTTCTCATCATAGCGTTATGTCCCGTGCTTAGACGGGGTCCGCTTAGATCATGATCCAGGATTTGGCGAGTCTGGTAATTACATTGAAGCGACTGCCGATCTGACCTTCGTAACCCTAAGATAGGGGAACCAGACAATTTTTGGATCATGGTTACAAACCCAAAGTTGTTTGAATTTGCAGGTTTCATCACGATGTTTTCCTTCACCGTCGAGCTAGTGGTATAAATACGTACATAGATTTGAAAAATCTAGAGGTACGTGCCCAGGTTTCAACCCGCACTCCTCGGTTAAGAGGCGCGTGTTACCATTGATCTACCACCGCTCAATGGTCAAAGGCCACGCGCCATAAACATATTTCTGTCTTGCTCTAATATGTTTTTTACACTCTAGATACAGAGATGCTACATATTTATTGCCTTATAATAGACGTTTTTTTCATGCAAAGCGCACTTCTTTCGTTTCCACCCCATAAACCAGAATTAATCTAGTTTTAAATAAAATAATAGATTTGTTATTGCTTTTTTCGAACTTGATGTAATTTTTACATCGAAAGCTTCTGTACAGCATATGCTGGCTTATTCAAACTCGTTTACACTTCGAGGTACCTACTAATTACAAGTTTTTATCTTCGCCATAAACATACAAGCCTGCACAATAAGAAATGCTGTAATTTCATTCACTCCTTTAAAAACAAATGTAATGTTCCTCGAAAGTAAGGCTTTCAAGTTTATTTTTTATTTTGGAACAATCGTTAATCATTCGCTCAAGGGAATCATTTAGCGAGAAATTTGGCGATTCCTTAGAAGCAGGCGCCGATGTTTTCTGGCACCATGCGCGTTCTATTTTTAAACGCACGCATCAAGGAAAGCACCAGATGCAGCCGGCAGGTACGAAAGAGGCCAGCATCATGTTGCAAATTACATAACCCGGCCGAATTTAAGAGGCACCTTCTTAGTTCGTGTCTTTGGAAGGCGTTGAGATTTTGTACTCGGTCGGGTTGTCCCGAAAACCACAGCTTGCAGCGACAGATGTAAGGCACCGTGACAAGGAAGCCTTAAAAAAACTAGTCACGTGTTCATTTGAAAAAAATTGCATGCGGGCACAAGTTGTATCTCGTATTGGGTTTGAGAAAAAATGTAGGCTGCCGGTGTAATGGTCCCGGAGTTTTGCCGCGAAATGTTATTTAACCGCTTAGCACGTACCAAACAGCTGTCCGTGAATTTTGGTGAGCAATTGGTTGGTACTGTTCGTGGTTGTGGTATGAGTACTTGTCACGTACGTGTATTGTAGGCTGTATAAAATGTAAGTATATAACGTGTTTGTTACATGTAACATACTTTCAAAGATAATACACTTATTTTTAAAGGTATTTTTGGTGCGTTCAAAAATTTATTTGTAATGAAATTGTCTACTTACAAAAATATTAGCTGTGCCCGCGGTTTCACCCGCAGTTGTGGTTAATGTTATATAGCCTATAGCCTACATCGATAAATGGGCTAAATAAATTTTGAAATCAGACGAGTAGTTCCTGAGATTAGCGCGTTCAAGAAAACAAACAAATTCTTCTGCTTTATCATATTAGTATAGATGCGTAGATTAATATGAGGACATGAAAAAAAAAACAACATAATTCAATGAATAAATTTCCTTGGTGTGTACGTACGGATAATTTATTAATTGTTCTAGCTCCAAACTAAGCATGTAGGCTTGTTCTATGAATACTTGATATAGAGATATACTTAAATACATTTTAGACATCTCGACTTGAGTACAAATAACCACGTTAATCATACGAGACATTTGCCTCAATTTGTCCAAGCGAAATTCAAACTTGATCAAAAGCTGGCAAACATATGTAATTGCAATGTATAAAAGTGTCCTATTGTAAGTATTTCCCTTTAGTGCCTCTTTATATATTCACCAAGATCATATCATATAACAGTAGTCGTCATCTTCGATATCAAGCTAAACAAACTCGATCCCGGAAGCTGCGCATTGGCACCGCACGTGTCCCGGACCACCCTGGAGCCACTTGATAGTGGTGTTTGTAAACAATGGGCCAATTGCTCTATGATACGGGCCGGAAACGCGGCCAACGAGCTAATTCCTTTATAGTGAAATTGTGGTTGAGGTGGTGTTGGTATTATTTTTTTTTTACATTTTGAAATTTGGCAAAGACAACAAGCTTTGCTAAACCACTTTGTTCAGGTTTGTTAAAAGCGTGTGCAAATTTATGTAAAAACATTTTTTAATCCAAGTCCAAAAAATAGCAATCATTGAACTTGATCAATAAGTAGGATCTGTTCAAATCGAATAAAATTGTAATGAGACTATTTTTTTACATAAATTTTATAGTTTTACGTATTTTCATCGTTTTTATAAATTATTCCAAAGTTTCAAGTATAAACTAAGGCTATTGAACTGTTCAAGACCACCAAGTCTAAAGAGGACTCATGTTACATTGTATATTGTATCGTAATTCACAATATCCCAATAGGTTTTCATTATGAAATTATCCTCGGTTTACTGTCTGAATTTCTTATAAAATACTTACATTCATAGTCTTGCATTGCGTGCTTTATGTATATCGAGACAATATAACGTCCTTGAAAACGAGCATTGTACCAAAAAATAGGGATAATAATGATAAGTCTGTAATCATCTTTAACATTGTATCATAAATAACGTGTTGCATTGATGCTTACGGGTGCTTATTTTTAGTTTTATTTTTTAAATATATGTACTATACTTAAAAAAAGGTACATACTTAGTAACACATGCCCTAAAGAATGGTTGAACAATTTGAAACGTCTGTGTTAATCCAATTTAAAAAAATATGACATATGTACAACTTGAAATTGCTTAGTATATTTAATTGTGCCTCTTTGGCTTAATTTTTTTGGATGTTGGTTTAAAAAGTATGTAATTGTTTTGTATTTAATTTGGGGATCCTAATTTGTGGGCATACTACCGTCATCTTATGACGTCATATTTATCTAACCCCATAAAAACGAAAACTTGTCAACATTGCGTGAAAACATATTGAACAAAGTTGTTTCCCTTAACAAAAGTTTATTTTACCTTCATTGGGGTAATATATAGTCATAGGTATATAGTCCCTAATTATAAACAATATTTTTTATACATTTTAGTGATTCTTTTAATTAAATATGTAACTAATTAATTGAATTCCACTGGCGTTTCCAGTCATTATACTGATCATTATAAATGATAACAATTTAGTGTGCTTAGATAAAGAATAGCCTTTTGCAACTGGCTATTAATAAACCAGTTCTTTTGCAATAAAAAATCTTAAACCAATATCTACAGATGTTCCATGTGGCAGCACATAAGTAGTACCAGTTAACGAACCAAGTACCGCACATTTAAATGAGCAAACCTGAATGGAGTCTGATGCAAAATTAAAAACAAAAGAACATGCATCTAGAATTCGCCTAAAAATGTGGACTTGCGCGCCGATGCGAGCAGGTGGTATTATTTTAAAAAATATTCACTTTCATTGAGGTAAAAACTCATATGTGGCCAGTGCGAATGTAGCGTTTATTGGAGCCAGCATCGCGGCTGTATAATTTGGATTGCTCCGAAAGTAGTTTATGACCGCCGGTGACAAGGTGTAAGGGAATTTTTGAACTTCTCTTTAAAAGCGGATGGCTAAATGCGGGATGGGAACATGCGAAAATTGTTTGGAGGCGACATTTACGGTGACATAAAATGCTCTGAATTATTTGTAATTATGGCGGTTACTTTGAAGCGATAAAGATGCGTGGACGTAAGTGAGTTTTGAGATCATTCGCGCCGTAAATAAAATTAAAATTTACAGAATTGTAAACCTTTGTAAATATTTAAAGCCTCGACTTACTAAAAAAAATATTGCGCTGGAAAATATTTAATCTTAATATCTTACAGTTGAAAGGGAGCTAAGGCGTACTGTTTAATTTTTTATAGGTTGCTAATAAGCTTAAGAACTATTTATTTAAAGCTTAGCACAATAAATTATATTTAGTAGTTAGTCATTATGAAAAGTAGCGTTAAAAGCTGTTTTCAATACTATTAAATTACACAAAGCCTTAAGCTGCCTTTAAAAAAAATCTCATAAATTACATAATGTATTCAGCCTACCATTTATGAACATTATCAGTTAGCCTCGACATCGTGCATAATTTTATTAAAATAACTGAAAAGTGGACTTGGTAATATTAACTTGCGATAAATAAATATAATCCATAAAATCACCTATAAGTTTCGAATTGCTATAAACTTTGTTTAAAATTGTAGTAGATAGGTTTTTTAGGATTAAACTACTTTATACCTACTTTTCACATGTGTTAGCACAAAAGGTTATGCTAAAGTCAGTTAAACGCGTATAGTTGTTTAATATACATGGGTAGATAATATATATTTTTTTAGTATATAAATGTAGGATTGATAGATGATGTATGACAGATACGTAGAACGGAATGATGTGAAGTGTGTAAGAAGGAACGTAATAGAGTAAGAGAGACGGAAGATATTTAAAGGAGGAAGGTGTGATGTGAGACGAATGGCGGCCGACGGACGTGGAAAAGACGAACACTACATAAATACAAATGTAGAGCAAATTCTGAGATTCCCTAAAGAGAGACATGTAATATAATAATAATAATAAATCTTTATTTGCCAATATACACATTACCGATCATACATTATTTGACGACTACTGCACTTAGCAAACTGCTTGATTTCGCAGGAGTCAGGCGACAATTAAGGACATAGAACATTGTGATCGAATCGCTATGGGCGCTAGTTGCTTAACTTAATTTAAAACATTTATAATTTATTTAGAATTATTAACATTAATTAATTTACTTAAATTTGAATTGTGCAAAAATGTAGGTACTATATATTCTCCGTGTACCGCTGACACTTTAAAAAAATAGACACTTATTTTTCACTACACATTTTCTGTGATCTTCACATATTTAATGTGTTTGTTAACTTGAAGAAGTGACATCACAAATAAAAAAAAAGTGAACAGCGCGATCCAATAGTCAGTATTGACTTTCCAAATTCAAAATATCACAAATTTAACCCAAACAAACCGTTTCATCTCGAAAACTATCAAAACATTTGCTTAAAGGTTAGGAGGTTGTGATAATTATAATTTCTTGGTCAATTAGTGGACATACCGTCCGCAAAAAAGCAAAAAGCTCCATGTCCCGTTATGTTTTACAGGTGCGTTGTCTGCGCACGCGTCGAAATATTGCGTAGAGCGATGAGCATGCGCGGGAGGAGAGTATTTTTATCGAGAGTAAACCTTTTGCTTTTTCTTTAAGCATTGTATACTATTACTGTTCTTTGTAGCAATATTTATGAGGCGCAATAAGGCGTGGATAGATGGTTCGATCTGTTGAGGACTGTTGTGTTTTATTATTTTGTTTACAATTGATTGTGATGTCGTCTTACCTTTATATTGTGCTTGTAAATGTTATTAAACAATAACTTTATAAAGTTTTTCTGAACACGTAATAAATATTTAGACGGTGTCTATTAAAATTGTTATATCTAGAAAATTATGTACCTAAATATATTTAATAGGTACGTTATTCATATTTGGATCCGATTTCTGAATCACAGCTTAAATCCAATTATTAATTACAACTAACTGTTTATATTGACTCGCACGCTAGACGGAGAACTTTTAGTGATATCACGTGACAATAGCCCAATTCATAACAGTTAACCCAAACAACTTCACAATACAATCTGCATGTGCCTCTATTCAAGAATACCGGCAAATAAAACGTGATCACGATACACATAGACCGTATTATGTCAAAATTCTTCAAACACAAAAGAATAGGACCTAAGCTGTCTCCTTGCGGGAACCCGGTAGCAGTCATTAATACCGCGCATCTGCACCGTCTTGGCATCTGCCTGTTTTTTGGATCAACCCTTTCGTAGAAAAAATGGATTTTCGTCGACAATGCGCCCTTTTCTTCGCCCCCAAGGTTTTCTACGCTAAGAAATAGCTGAATCAGTGCCGTAATGGTGAGTTGGTGAAGCTTGATATTTATTTTCTTGGGAGTGCAGATGTTAAGGATAACCGCTAAGATGTATACGAAAATGAACGAAATGCTTTAAAAAGTAACGTATTTTAAAATTCTTTAAATATAAATTAATGATTACAAACTAACAAAATATCACGATAAAGATTTGTTTTTTATTGTTCAAAGGGCGCTTTACACAGGTGATATTATAAGTTAGGGACGCTCTTACCTAAAAAATGTGTATTACTTAATTGTTAGGAATTTTAGACAATCTCACGTCATAGCAAATTGCTTAAACACGTTTTATCCCAAGTTAGTGTTCACATACGGCGCCAAAGATTATTTTCGGATTTTGCATTACAGCGACAGCCGTGAGAACGTCTAACCAATTATGCCTAGACTTAATTACCTTGAACGTGTGAATAGTCAAAATTATTCATTCACCGAAAAAAGTTTACGCAAGCTTTAATTTATTACTACTTTTGATTCATGATACCTTGTTACTGCAATATGCTAATTGTTAGGTATTAGACAACCGATTAACAAATATGTAGGTACATACTATCTAAAAGGTTTGATCTACCACAACGTCAATTTTATTATAGCTGATTTGCTGCTAACTGTAACAACGTAATATTTCCTTAAACAGAGTGAGAAGCTTATTAGCATTGTGTTATAGAGCAATTGATATATGTTATATTGTGTGTGTTTGTATAAGAATATCTAGTGTTTTTTATTTCAATGATCAAATTATCCCAAGTTTCGAGAACTTTAAGAACCTGACACTAGAAACTCTTTGCATATCATTGATATCTTTAAGATAAGTCTCGTTAGATAATTAGGCAGCTAACATGTTTTGATACGATAAATGGTCATGCCAAAGGAAAAAACCTACTTTAGCGTTATCTAAAGCGAATATTTAAATATGTATAAATATTTTTAAATTCCTTGCAGATTGGGACCGAGAATTCGAAGTGGCAAATCGTGGGTATATTAGCGTGCGGAATGTAATTTCTGTTAAATTGTATGTAAGCATAACCGAATCTCGAATTCGAAGGTATTTTTAATATTTAAAATCTGCTCAACTTATCGTGTTTTGGTAAAAAGTGGACGTTTTAAATTCGGCGACCACATTTATGTAATCTTAAGTTAAAGTTATTAGTGGGTCGCACCTGCCTTTTGCATTAGTGTTTTTGTGCTTAGCAAGGTGTTCCCTATCGTATTGGATTAGATAAAGATAAAAAATACTACAACGTTAAATATTTTTGGAGTGTACAAATGTTGACTCTTTAATAAACTTTTGGAACAAGGCTACTATTATTTTAATGTTTTTACAAAGTGTTAATGTTAAAATAACAGGTCGTCAACGTCTTTTGTGACTATTTTTGTATCAGACGAATGTCAAAATTGACGGTAAAATTAAGGCACACGACAATAATTAACTACTATCTACATACTCTCATGTCTTGGAAATAATGTCCTACACGAAACAAATTTTAAAGGGTATTGCGTTTTTATTTTTTAATACTTAATTATGGACAAAGGAATCATATCGTTCCATTGTTATATTCTTTTGTAGCCGAAATGGAAAGTGATTGACTGATCATATTTCAAAAATCGAACGCTGTCAACCGCTAAATGGACCAATCAATCGGAACCTTTCCCGCCTTTTGTGAAGTGGTCGCGCCCAGCATGGCGTCGATCAACTTAATCAGCTGACGAATTAATGAATGATCGGTCACTTGATTAGTAGCTCGTTAATTAACGTATGGCAATGAAACATCAATACATTCTATTGGTTAAATATGTTATGCTTAACAAAATCAGACGTATTGGAAAATTGTTTGCCTGTATTGGGTGAATTCGGTGTCTTTTAAAAACACAATCAGGAAATGCCTATACTTTGATTTATTATTAACCTTTCTAAAGAACATGTTAACTATAAAGATAAGTGAAGCTGCGAGATTATTCTCCAATTATGTCATATAAAGGCTGTCATATTTCAAAATAATCATGATGATGGTTTACCTTAATAATAGTGACTTAATAAAAAAAAAGTGTTTTGTTAGTTAAAAGATTTTTTAAGAATTATATTTAGTTTGCTTCATTATAATTTACTATGTAACACACTATAACGTAACTAAAAGTACCAATTACTAGGTGAAGTATATTATTAGCTCTTATGTAATATAAACAGATGCGTACTAGACACTTAGTCTAGGCATAACGCAAAAAGCGGACATTGTATATTGTTTTTTACAAAGTTATGTAAGCGACTAAGCCCATCCTACAGGATACCGTTAAGGGTCGGTAACAGGGCGCAAATAAAGTACAATTTGAGCAATTATAGTGGCTCCACATTGCTTGAGTATCATGCCTCATCGCCTATTAAACAGTCATTACGATGACAAAAAGAAAAGTTGTAGTTTTAGAGATCGAGGCTACTCTTGGAGGATGTTACGAGTTTTCTGGTGACACATGTGATATTATTAAAAATTATTTCAATTTAATAGATTTTATATTATTTTTTGATTATATCAATGAAATGGAATAAAACATATTTATGATTTAATTTTTATTTAAGTAGATTTCACTCTCCTTAAATGTACTTCTTTGAATTATTACATTAAGCATATTATTTTTATTCGGATAAGCTTGTTTTTCGTTACTGCGTGCTATCAAAAAATTGTGATAAATCATTGCGTGTCATAAGACATGAAAATGTCTACAATATAGAAGAAAAGAGAGCTAGCTAGTTTATAAAAATATACTAAGAAAAAAAATTAAGAGTGATATCATTTAATGCCATATTTTTCTATGCAGCATATCCCTTGAGCCATAAATGTCACTCATCGATATTCGTCGTAGATCTATTGATATGTGCATTCTTCGATCATTATTGCAGTTGCATCCGACGTTTCCACAGAAACCAAAAAAGCTTAAAAGTGAACACAATAATGGAATCATAATTATGTTTACTCTTGAGCTTTAGTAGAAAAATTCAAAATGAAAAAGTAAACAAGTATGTCATAAGCGTCAGCTTTAACCATCGGAATTTCTTATTTGGCTTATTAAAACAATTGATTATGGAGAATTTGACCAATTGCGTTTAACAATTACATTTATGCAATTAGACTAGACAATGCTCAATAAAATAACCTTAAGATTTTTTTTTTAATTTACAATAGTCATATTTTGCCCGGTTTAGTCACGTTAAAACAAATATCTTTATAGTTAAATCAAGCAAGATATGTTATTATCTTGAAATTAATTTGACCAACGAAGTACCTAAAATACATTTTTATCGAATTATATCGGTAAATACCACTCGAATGTGGTTGAACTCGAATACCAATCGAACCTTGTTGAGGCTCGTAATGAACTAAACAGTATTTGCTGATCTTTTCCCATTAAATGTTTTATCCATTGATACATTTACGGTTCATACTTTGAGCTTTTAAACTAAGTATAATGTAACGACTTGATAATAATGACTTTTATACTACTTTTTGATTAACCATTTCATATACGTATGTAGCTCCCTAACCACGTGTTATCAGAATGTAACTACATACAATAATGGTATCCTTTAAAAAATGGGTAAAATTGTAAATTTCTTACAAATTTTACAACCTATTGTCTCACCGACCAAATTTGCATACGCATCGATCTCACAACTCAAACACTACCCTTTATCAATGCCACCAGAATCGGTGACTACCGATTAACAAAGAGGTCGTTCTGCGGCCGATCGGTATCGCGGAAGTTTTGGTAATAATAATAAAAAAAACTTGCCAAAAGTTGCATGTTATTAAGAGTGTTGGATGTTTTGCGGTGTGTACTTGTTGGAAGGCAATATGGCGGGGGCAGGTGATCCGCACGCAGCTGCGCACGCGGCCAAGGTTACCCGCGCCCCGCGTGGGAGCCCCCGCGCCCCGCAGCAGTGCGGGGACGCTGGGACGGGCCTGTCGATACTTCTACAGGGATGGGGCGATGCAAAGGTGATGTATGCATGCTTTGGAGATATTGGCGATGGAAAGTTTTCCTACTTTTCATAGTCAACTTTAGGCATTCTGGTACTTGCAGACCTATTTAAAACTGATAGAGAACGGGAAGTAACAGGAGAGCAGTTTAAAACGGCAGGTACCAGAGCACATAAATTGAAACAAAATAATCATAAATGTGTATTTTTTAAACAGATTTGGTAACTTAAAAACTATTTATCATGAATATTCGACTGCAATTTTGATTAAAGATTGTCTACAGTCATATCTGAATAACTGTATATATATTGCTGATATACTATAGTATATCAGCAATATATACATCACACTATAGTGTGATGCATATAAAGCTATTGCTGTATAAACTAGTAGGTACGCTATTTGTAAAGCGTTAAGTATCTACTGACTGAATTTAAGCCGTATCTCTACATGTGTCCCGCTATATTAACAGCTACTTATAGATAAACATCGATACATCGACAGCACAGCGCATCACTAGCGCGAGTAGATCGCCACGTGGCCGCCGCACGCGCCGCTCGCACCTCATGGCGAGATAATGTCTCAAAGACACCCTTTGCTCCCCTCCGACGCGAGGTCACCAGGTCCTTATAGATAATGTATTAAAATAAACATACAGACGGACATACAAGCCCACAGAAATGGACTCTAACATGTGTGTAGTCGTCTAACTGTGTGACTTCCCTTTCTCAGCCCTGAGGGCTAGTATTTTTTGTAAATGCAAATTGATAACCATACCGAAGCATAGATGGCGCTAGGGCAAATATAGAGTACTTTATACGAATATTGTAAGGATGAAGTTCACGTTTTTGTAATATCCTCTAACATATCCTGTAAATGTATGGCATTATATTGTAAATATGGCACTTAGCACTTTGAGGATGTCATATGAATTCATTTCATTTATTGATTACATATCGTCGTCATCTTGCTTTTTTCCAAGTCATCAACCTCTCAAGTAAACCTTATTGGTAAACACACCAAAAATGTAAATTTTGTACGTTACCCCAAAAAAAGTACATATTAAAAGCAATTGGATCTCTTAAATTAACGCAATAATGAGCTTTGTTTTTTTGGGATACATTAATACAATACAAATGCCTTGCGACTTTAAAGTAAGACCTATTTGTAGTGTAGAATACATAGGTACTATTTAAGTTATGTAAATCGGAAAAAAATATATAACATTTATAACCTTTAAATATTATTCCTATGATCCTTAGTCGTAACATATATTTATTCCGGCTATAAATTATAATATACCATTGCTATTTAACACTTGCAGTTAAAGTCAATTTGACATTTGAGATTTATTAGTACCTATTTCTACAACCAACATTTAAATTCTACATTGCAATCGCATGTAACATATTGCGTTATAGATTTATAAGCACTGCAGTGTAAGAGCTAAGAAGCAAATGAAATTAAGAATGATTAACGGAAGTTAGAAAGAGGTTGAAAATATTTATGTCTAGCTTCTGCCTGCGGCTTCGCTCTCGTGGTACGTCGATAAAACATAGCCTATATGTTATTCGGGTGTATAAGCTACATTATTGTAAAGTTTCATTAACATCCATTCAGTAGTTTTTGCGTGAAAGAGTAACAAACATCCACACATCCAAACAAACTTTCGCATTTATAATACTAGCTTCTGCCCGCGGCTTCGCTCGCGTGGTACATCGATGAAATATAGCCTATATGTTATTCGGGTGTATGAGCTATATTATTCTAAAGTTTCATTAAAATCCATTTAGTAGTTTTTTTGTGAAAGAGTAACAAACATCCATCCATACATACAAACTTTCGCATTTATAATATTACTAGGATTAGTAAGATTGTTTTAAAGGATACCTTATATTTGTGACCTATAGGTAGGGAAACCAGGAAAATAGGATGATGATTACACAACTATAGTAATTTGAGAGTGCGGAGTTTCTCACAATGTTTTTTTCCTTCAACGAGTAAGTAGAATAAATTGGTATTTGAAAAATTCAAATGTTTATAGAATACATAGGATTTAAAAAATTGTGACGCATTTAATTAAGAATCTTACAGTGTTCTGACAGCTATTCTAAACATTGATTAGAATATTTTTATGTACAACAGCTTATTTTATATTCTAACCTTAGAAGTTATATTCAGCAAGATGTAGATGTAGTAAAAAAAAGGACTCCACGCTGTCATACTATAGCGTGAAGCCACGTTTATGCATGTGTGAGATACTTATGGATACCAGATATCGGGTATCTGTAATTCGGAGCAATATTATGTCAATATGTGACGTAAGTTGCGTGTCAAGTTGGAGCACCTGAGGAGCTTCAATGCCTAGTTAGTGGTGCGAAGTCCTTCTTTTTTTCTAGTCCGTGACCTATAGTAAATGTTTCTATTATATGCTGCTATGCCACTTTTAAAATGCAGTACTTTCATAGTTCATGAGAATTGATTGATTTCGGCTCTGCAACTATTTACATAGTAAATTCTCAAGCGACAAATAATTATCTCTGCAGAAGTAACGAATGTTACTCGGATGCGTTTAATATTGTCTGTCTATCTGTCCGTCATTTAATAGACATTGAGGTTAGGAAAGTGCAGGAAATGTACGTCGGCAAGATGAAAATATGGATGCAATACCAATAACGCCATCGCAACATGCGTCGAATGATGCAACAATGCACTTACGTAGAATGATTCTGCTAAACAGTTGTAGTATGAGGAAAATAACAACAATATGATTTTTAAAGTAAGTTATAACGTTATTATTATGACTAGTCAGTCAGCTGAAGAGAAATTGTAATGTAGATTGATGAATGTTGGATGGATTGGTAGCAGTGGCAGCTAACACAAAGGCTTTGGGTTCGAATTTCGCTAGACATGATTGCATGCCAGATAAACACAGTAATGTGTAATTGAGTCACGAGTGGCTATCTTAATAAATTTATAAGTGTAGAATAGGTGTCCTTGGCATCATCATCGTCATCTTTGAAAGGAGGGGTTGCGATTTCTTTTATCTTGTTCCCCTAAGGAACGTCTGTAGACAGTTAACTTTGAACAACTGATAAAATAGAGCTACAAGAGTCCCTGTCTCGAGATACCGTAGCTATACCACCAGATTAATAAATACGTGCATGCACAAGAAATAGGTAGAACAAAATATGTAGCTACATACATAGCATCTCGCCCATAACTCCGATGGGGTACGCAGAGTCAAAGGGGCAGCAAAAACCAAAAATAAAACTGGGCTGGGTTAGATGGAAAATTGGGGAAACGTAGTGACAAGTGGCTAGCTTGTCGCCTACACAATCACATAACTAAAATCCGGTATATTAGTCGCCTTTTACGACATTCTAGGCAAGAGACACAGTTGGCACAATCTTTTTAAGTCCCAGACCAACATCGGAAAAAATTGCTTTTAAAACAAATTCCGGTTTACCCAACATAACAATATTTATTCGGAGTCGTATTCCTTCGTCATCACTTATGTTTGCAGACCTACTTCAGAAACGTTACATAGTGATGGTATAGTATCAAATTTTCGTTTGTTTCTGCCACAATTTCGCAATCTGCCACGATTTAATCGCAGCTTCATTTAAATTGTTTCCGTCGTAATCTTGCGCATGCCAGAACATCTTCTGGTCGTTTCTTCCAGTTGCAACGCATCGGCTCCGTCGTTCCATTTCAATCGTTTCTGTCACAATCTTGCGCCTGCCAGAATATCTTCAATCAGTTGCAACGCCTCGGCTCCGTTGTGGGGGGATAGGGGTAGGTAGGTAGGAAAGGGGGGGGGGGGGGTAGTGACTTGTGCCATCTCGTTCCCATAAAGCACGTCGTTAGCGCGCGCGCTCGCCAGAACGCGATGTAGGAAGTCGGCGTTTACCCAAGGATTGATACTAAGCAGCAAAGCGGACATTCCTTAGCCTGTCTTAAAATATCTGGTATAGGTGTTCTTTAGCTTGCTTGAAATCTTGGTTCGAACTTGTCTTGTACTATTACTGCCAGTGCCTTCGTTTTATACGACTTGGTCTTCTGAACCGAGTTCTGACCATGTATTATATTTTCTGGTTAGTAAATATATGTTTTGTAGGATTTGGGTAGGGCTTAAATTGCCCAATTTGTATTATTTACGGATATAAAAAAGACGCATAAAATTTTGCGTGGAAGGCATTTAATGTCATTTCGGTATGGCAATCTGGGGTGAATTATTTTAATCATGGTTTCTTGAAGGCATATATATTTTTTTTTTTGAAATGATGACTTAAAAAAAATTACAATCGCATAGACGTGTTCAAGTTTTATTTTTTGCAAAAATACCTGTGTGCTCTGAAATACTGTGATTGCTTGCAACTTAATTATGCAGCTATACCTAAGTTGAAATTATGTACTGGGACCAAGCCAAGTTAAGAGGCTTATTATGCAAATATAGTACGTTGTGTATAGTCTTTAGTATTTGCAATTACATATCAGATGTGTTTGAATGTAGACAAATGTCCGCTCAGCTCCTTAGCGGGTCGGTCACGGCGCGCGCGCAGGTTGATGCGTCGCGAGAAATGCACCGGCCGGCCGCCTTCACACTCACTCTCAGTCTCGAGTCTCGTTGCACATTCGGAGCTACAATAATAATATACTTCACAACGTTTCTTATAATACAACACTCACTTGCCTGGCCCGTTGGTCGAGTGGTCAGAGGCCACGAAACCAAGGATCGCGGGTTTGAATCCCGCTAGGGGCAAATTTTTCATGTGAATAATATGGACATTTGTACTCGATTCATGGATGTTTATAAACATATTTAAGTATGTCTATCCGTTCACCTAGTATCCATAGCACAAGCATAATATATACTTAGTTTGGAACTAGAAAATTTGTGGGTCGGTGTAGAGAATTTATTATTATTATGTTGTCTCCATTTGAATATCACGGGAAGTGTTACCTTCCCGGTCCTTTGGAAAGCTTGCATGGGGGCACAGGCCCAACATGTAGAGGCCCCTTGAGACGTTTTAATATGAGTTACACTTGTTCATAGAATAGAATAGAATAACTATCAAAATCTGCTTAGGATATGAAGAAAGACTTGAAAGGAACGGTGATGTTTGTGTATATAATGCTTAAAATTCCTGGTTTCCGGTTTCAGGAAACCAATGTATACAATAAGTCGATATTGGGTACCTATTAATAACAAATTTAATAACTCTAATAATTTGGTAGTTAATAATCTAAAATGTATCACAAAATAATATGTATTTACGTTTCATGTTCATAGAACATCGTATCAAAATGTTTCTGTGGATTTGTTTTCCACTTTATGATAGTGGTCTATCACCAAGATTACTTCAGATTTTTGTTTTTGTAAAATGCATTGTGGTGAATGCAAGGCTAAGTGTGCCATATGCCTTATGATCATAATATATGTTTGTAATTAATTTGATTACATTACAATTGCTTTAATGTAATAACCGTTTCTTATATCTAGCCTATTTTAGCTACGACATCACATCGATATCAATATAAATTAGACTATATCACATACATTGATCTGACTCCGAGGTAAGTAGCTTAAGCACCTGTGTTACGGATGTCAGAATCAACATTGGTATTACAAATATACTTAAATATTGGATAAGAACACCTAGACACAGAACAAACATAAGTATTATCGTCATACGAATGTTTGTCCAGGGTGGGAACCCACAACTCTTGGCGCCTGGGGCAGAGTCACTACCGAATGCGCCAATGCGTCGAGCCAGCCATATGTTGTTATGGTTATATGGTCATAACACCTCAAAATAACAACATGAAAAATGACTCTCCTCTCATTCTCATCTGTCCACCCCCCACTAATCACGAATCTAATTAATGTGCCGCTAATAAAATCATCAGGAGTCCACTCAGGCGCACAAACACCGGCAAGGTGTTCAGCCATTCGCGAAATATGATTTGCGAGAAGTGACGGAGGCACATTGATTAATGAAGCTGCGTGATTTATAAAAAGCGGGGCGCAAATCACGCGGATGGGGAGAGGAAATTATAACATCACGATGTACAGTCATTGTAGGAAGTTTGGGGCAGATAGAACTGATAGAAGTGATGTAAGGGAAGTTATAATTAAAAAAATCATGGTAAGGATACGCGCTTCTTAACCGAGGAGTGCGGGTTCAAACCCGGGCACGTACCTCCGGATTTTTCAAGTCTATGTACGTATTTATACCACTAACTCGACGGTGAAGGAAAACATCGTGATGAAACCTACAAAATCAAACAACTTTGGATTTGTAACCATGATCCAAAAATTGTCTGGTTCCCCTATCCTAGGGTTACGAAGGTCAGATCGGCAGTCGCTTCAATGTAATTACCAGACTCGCTAAATCCTTGCTGAATCATGGTCTAAGCGGATCCCGTCTAAGCACGGGACATAACGCTAGGAAGATGATGCAAGATAGCAAGCTCCTACAACTACTTTTAGAATAAAATAAAGTTAGGTTAGATGGAAAATTGTCATTGTCATGTTTTCTACACAACTTAAATTTTAGTTTTGGCTAAAACTTGTTAAAGGTATCGTTCCTTGAGGAAAGATAAATCACTGCTTCCAGTTTTTGGCCGCAGTTCATGCAAATGTAGATTATAGTATTTAGCTAGCTCGAAAACAAACACATATATTTCAGATAACGAAAACAAATTTAATTACGTTTATAAATTAATGCCTCGAATACAAATGGCCCTGTTTATCGCACGCACATTTGTCCCACCAAGCGGGCCCTTAGTTCGTTTTAAGCCTGTTATTTTCAAGTTTAATTTATCTTATAATAGTTATACGTATCACACGTATTAACCAAATGAAATTCAATAGAATTATCACTCTCGACAGCACCAGTCCATAACACAATTCGACACCAGTATTACAAAACGAATAAAAAGATGGAACAATTAGATAGTGTCAGCCGCTTATTGCCCGATACCACTTTTGTCTGTAAACACCTTTATTCGGACAAAGCTGTGACGGCAGATGTTGATGTCTGTGTTTGTACAGAGATAAGATTATTTTATGGCGTCAGATGCCGTCGATGCGTTTGGAAATACGAGAGAATCGATCGTTTTCGCTATAAAATTTAATACGTAAGGGAGTGAATAATGAATCTGTAGATATTGTTATTGTTATATATTCGTTAATTTTTGTGCGTAAGCTAAAGTCGTATACATCTAGGATCCATTGCCGGATCAAAGTCAAAGTCAAAATATTCTTTATTTATATAGGTTTCAAAGAAACACTTATAAATCGTGAAAAGGAAAGTGGTCATCAAACAAAGTAGGTACTACATAAACACTTAATTAAACCATTAGGTTTAGGCGCATAGGACAGGGTCACTACCGAATACGCCATCCAGCTAGTCATGGTCAGTTCTATCCTGAAGATTTGTTTTGTTTTCTTATTAAAGATCACTTTCTAATAGTTCTTGTTCTTGACTGCTAGATTGGTGCTAGGCAATATGGCACATTCATATATCTTGATTTTTTTTGAAATATTCTTCCCCCGTAATTCTAGCCAACGTCACTAATTACAAAATGCAACGAAATTGTTAGGCTCTAATCGCTGTTACAAAGTGATTTAGCATTGAAATCTATGAGCTAACAGCGTTGGTTATTTGCTATTTGTATACATATTGACAGGCGTCATCGCATACTTCAGCTGTTTATTTACCCACATCCGAATCTCAATTGTCTTTCCAGCTTGTTTATAAAACACTGCATTCCCTAGCTATGTACGATGACGCGGGAGGACGTCATGACATGACGTCACATTCGCCGTAACCGTGTGTTGTGAAAGCGCGTGCGCCGACGAAATGTAAACGTCTCGAACAAATTGATAACATAATCGTTGCTGCCTCTGCGTGTGACATTAACGTTTTCTGAACTTTAATAGAACTTGTTCAGCGGTCATTTGGACCAATTACTGTTGGTACTGACGGCACATGCTGTAATTTGTAATTAAAAGTTACCTATAAACACCTACTTGATGTTTGTCAATGAAATGGTTGGTCGACCGGGGCAACAGATATGAAGCGTTTTGTATTAAGCATTGTAGGAGGTCTGAACTTATTTCGTACTAATTGCTGTGAACTAAGAACTGGTGGTAATAGTAACTCAAGGTTTTAATATGGTAAAATAGTGCACGTAACTGTCTATTTATTCTGTAGGCTAATTTATTATGTTAGGGCAGCTGGTATTCTAAAGTATAATAATGAAACGCACGTAGTAAAATAATAAAAAAATAGAAATTATTTACTAATATCTTTTGCTTACTCTGGTCGCGTGGAATTCGATCTACTCGTATTTATAAGCCTGTATCGGACGTCCTCTAAGACCTATAAATGTTAATATTATAAAATGTGGCCTATTACAGTCCTTTATTAGGTTCAAACATTTAGTTTGCTAAATGATTTTACAATTTTTTGTTAGTGTTTTAGGTATGCACTCGTCTACGATCAATTGAACAAAAGGCGAGAAGAAAAACAGATAGTTATTTTGCATTTTTTTAGTTAATGCCGCCCATGACATGATCTGTAATAATTGTATTTTGATGGTTATTAAACAATACGATACAATAAATAATCAATATCCTACTTAGTTTTGATTTTTACTTGAAAGTTTATCTGGAAATATTAATAATGGAGGGGAATGAAGATGACACAATGCGGTACCATAGACTAAGGAGAAACGACCGTATACGTGAAAAACTAACAACTTATTGATGGTTTAAAAATACATGCTATTGTCGATGATGAATGACCCAAACTAAAAACTCCACACTCCAAGCAATTTAACTTATGCATTGAAGTGTCAATCAATCAGTCGTTATTAGATTTATTAATAGAAGATATTAATCTGCATCGATTATTTGTGAAGATTAATAAAAAAAAGGAAATCACTCTAAATCAGCACTTACCTGCGATCAATTGAACATTTACATACAACGTCGCGAATTATTCATTAAACCACATTAGACTTTATGTCAAGGATATAAGATTCAAGAGATGTACCTAATTATTTGTATGTCTGTACGTATAGAGCCAGGAACTCACGATTTTCCTTATAGACTCGATCGTGGATCTGATAAGAAGATTACAACGCGTGTAATGACAATTAACGATAAAACCAATTCTTTTTTACGATTTATTGCTGTTGTCGAAACGTCTATGGTACTAACTTTGTAGCTACCCTGTAGAGCGTTTAAAACGATATTGGTTCTAAGTATGTTACGGCAATTAAGATATTTATATGTGAGTGCTGGGCAAGTTGAAGATTTAAAAAAAAAATTGTCGTAAGGAAATTCGTTATTTTACCTATGTTTAGGTACTTACTTAAAAAATGTATATGAGTAAAACAATAACCTTATATTTAAACGTTCGGTTTGAAATTAATTTCCAATTGCAAATTCATCAGCCCCATCTTCGTTCGGGACTTGAAAGAATGTACCAAACGTTTTCCTTCCCTAGAATGTCGTAAGAGGCAGCCAACTGTATGTCGGGTATTAAGTTTTTGATTGCGTAGTCCACGAGCTGAGCTAGCAACTTGTACTTTTTCATAATTTGCCATCAAACTAAGGTCAATGTTATATTTGACTAAATGTGGTCCCCTTTAACCATTAGTGCTTCAGAGCACTAATGCAGTGCTGCACAGAGCACTCATTCTAACTCTTTGATAATGGCTAGTGTGATAGTCATCACCTTAGGGCCCTAAAGACGGCCCTGGGCAGAGAATTAACGTCTTCCTCGTTTATTATTATGATTATGATTCGACAAGCTCGATGGCGCATTCTGACCCTGCCCCATGCGCCAAGAGTTGTGAGTTCGATCCCCGCCCAGGACAAACATTCGTGTGATGAATACTTGTGTTTGTTCTATGTCTGGGTGTTAATATCCAATATTTAAGTATATATTTGTAATACCACTGTTGTTTCTGATATCCGTAACATAAGAGCTTAAGCTACTACTTACCTCGGAGTCAGATCAATGTTTGTGATGTAGTCTGATATTTATTTATTTTATTTATTATTTGCGGTCCATTTATAATCTGTTACTAGGGGCCCTCTCGATCTTTGAGCCCAGAGTGCAGAGTTGAAAAGAGGGTCCTGTATATATTACAAAGATGCCAAAACATCTCAGCAGATGTAGTTGCCATAAACATATTCCCAAATCGGAACACCAGACGCGGCTGACGCGGCGGTGGTGACCTACGGCTGTCATTGTCTGCTGGGCAGACGCCGACTTATAATTAGAGGATACAGTGACAGATATTGCAAAAAATTCAAACGTACAGTGTTTTGATCTAATCTTTTCGATTGGCGAACGAAAATGGAGTACTGTTTTAAAATTGATTATGGAAAAATCACGATGACTTTACTCGTGCACAATTTTAAGTTTTACGGATATGCTTATACTTGCCATAGTTCAAAATAATTGGAACTGAGGCTTAGTTTAGCGAAATATCAATTGAACCTGTGTGGTATGTAAAGAGTAACAAAGCTATCTATTTATTTCAGGGAATAAATTATCGTGTTGTTAGTATACTAATGAAGATCACTTTCTAATATATGGTAAGATCTTTGCTTACTATAAAATGCTATGAAAATTCAGACGTGATACAATTTGATCAGGAATTCAGGATATCTACCGATAAAATTAGTATGTGTCAACTTTATTATCATTCTATTTTGTTGGGGCACTGTGTTTTCTAAATTAGTTTTATTATATATAAGATTATTAATATACTATCCTATTTAAATATGCAACTCAGTTCAATTGAGTTTGCTATATATCAACGTTTTAATTTTTCATACGAAGAAACAGCAATATTTAATTATAAGACAGACAGTATTGCTCAACCGTTTATTTATATATTTAATAAAATAAATAAAAGTGCTATACCGATGGTTCCAACGGTTAGGATCGAATTAATAAGAGTAAACCTAATTCGTGGCTAGATATCATTTAGGATTATTTTATTTTCATCCTTGTGGAATGCGGTTTCTGTTCTTAAGTTAAATAAAACAGTTACATGTTTAAAGAATTTAGGTCCTGTTTGTTATTTAACCTTATGTTATATATTATAAATACATAATTTAGTATAGTATGTTTAGATAGATTGAGCGTTTTTGAAGAGTAAATGGAAGAATATAAACATACACCATGATGCAAAAATGAGTATTTCAATTGTTGGAAGCAGAAGATATAAACAGGTTCTATGCTCAACATAAAATTATTAAAGAGTCAGATCGAAAACGAAGGGTATAAATGATAACGATAATCGAAGAAGAAAGACTGACAGAATCTTAGCAAATGGAAGATGTCTACCTATCCCAAACGAGAATAGGTAGTGACGTAACGTAAACGTAAATAATGAATAAGTTATAGTGGTATCAATCATAGTTGCCATAAAAAAGTTACGTCAGAGGTTGGAATGGTATCATGATGTGTCTGATGTTAACATGACACTAAGACAACACGTTAATGATTGACCTCACTGGAACAAGATCGAGAAACAACGCCAACCAATACATCACCTGATCGTTCATTTGTTGTTGTAAAAATTTTATAGTGCTGTAGGTCAAGCATATTTTTTGTTTCGTGTCGTGATCGTACCTTCCATTGTTTTTGGCGTTCTCTTCCATTACCAGGTTTCGTACCTAGCCAGAGCATGCCTTAATTAAGCGGGATCCTGTATATTTTTTTATTTATAACATCACGCCTGCAATCCCTGAAGGAGTGGGCCGAGTCAAAGGGGCATCAAGCCCCTTTTACCACATTCAGCTAAAAAGAAAACTGGGCTATGTGAGATGGAAAATTGTGAAAAAGTTGTGGCCAATTGTCATTACTTTTTAGCTAGCCAGCTCGTCACCTACACAATCACATACCTAAAACCCGGTAAACTATTAGACGCCTTTTACGAAATGCTAAACAAGGAACACAGTTGGCACATTCTTTTTATACCAACATGGGTCATCTTAGACTATGCGAGTTGTTTAACTGAATGCCATCATAGCCTTGATAATCTGTAGACAGGAACCAGACGAAGAGGATTATTTCTGCCATGGGTATTATGGGTTTGTCATTTCTACGATAATAAGCAGATGCTCTACCTCGCCGCGGAGTTGGCGGTAATCCCAACTTAGATTTTTGATAATCTAGAGATATCTACAAATGCGGATTTGAACCAGCTGTCATTAAATGTGTGGTAAAGGACTTATCTTCTAAACCTCAGTGTTTTGAAGATCAACGTCAAAACTTTTATCTTATACTAATATATAAAACTGAAGAGTTTGTTTGTTTGCTTGAGCGCGCTAACCTCCGAAAGTACTGGTTCGAATTGAATATTTTTTTCTTGTACCTATAGTTAATTCATCAAGGAACGCTATAGGCTATATAACAATAACCATAAATACGGGAGAAACCGCGGGCACAGCTAGTCTAACATAAGTTAAGAGACGTCATATGTCTTAACATTGTACGCAGGTTAGCATAAATGCGGTTTACTATTGAAACTTAACTGTCTTTCACCGCAACCGCAACATAACATTTAGAGCATAACAAGCAACGTTAAAGTATATTTACGATTCTTATTTAAACAAGGTCAAAAATGAGATAATAAAAAAAATATACAGAAGGTATAACTTATTGTAACATTTTATTGGGACAGTTAATCGGAGCAAAGCAAATTATGTGAAATAGATGGTTAATGAAAAGTCACAATGAGAAACTTCTACTAATATACTGTTTTTTTTTTAAATAAAATATATAAATTCCTTGATTATCACAATGTTCATCTTCTAAGAGATGATCTGGTCAATGGTCATTATTCGAAAACCTGTCTTCTTTAAGAAAATGGAAGACAGAGAGTGTTAACATCTTCATCATTCTACACACAGAGAGCGAAAAATTTATCTGAGATAACAAATTAGGTAATTAGGATTAAGCAAATTGAAAATTGATCATTTTGTGAGATTATACGTAATGTACCTAATTGTCATTATCACATCACAGATTGTTATACAATATTTTATTTCCGTGGCAAATTTACTTAAACTCGTATAGTCTTAATACAAACATTAAAGACACCAACTTAAATTAAATTAGGAACACAGTTGGCTCAACTGATGGCTATTTAGAAATACTTAAAAAATCTTTTCCATCTCGGACCTAGGCATAATATTACGACGTAAACACGAGTTAGCTGTCTGTATTATTATTTATAAAAACAACCCGCATCTGTCTGTCACGACCCTACGAGTGCGCCCCTCACAATCGCCACCTGTCCGATTTTGAATTTTGATTTCGTTTGATATACCGAGGGGTGGTATGGTCTGCGGGTACCAGATAATAACATCTAACTCAATCAAGGTCACCTGATTTGCATTGGACATTTGGCAGTGGTCTTGGATTTCTGAATTTTGACAGTTAATCCCTAGGACCTTGTTAGGATACTGGCCTTGAATTCCGTAGTTATGAATTTTAAAAATAATACGGCAGATATGACGTGAGTTCGAATTTCAAACATGATTGTTGGCTAATTGTCAATGCGCATTTGTTGCATATTATTATTGTGTTTCGTGTTCTAATTCAGTTGAGTTTGATATCGAAATGAGGATTCGAAAATGAGATTTGTCGCCGCTTAAAATCCTAAATACAATTAATGAGTAAGTAAAAATAAAAACCACACACAATGTATGTTTTATTTATGGGTATACGTACCTTACCTAGGTACGAGTATATAAGTAAAATAAAATATAAGTAAATCTCAAAGTAGGTTTCTACTCTGCTCAATTAGTACAAGATAGCAACTGCATTTATTATTAATACCTCTTACACAATTAAAAAAAAAACGTCTAAATTAACCTGACCTGGAATGGAACGCCCTCCCACGCCCCATAAATCACTGCGTAAACGACATCTTCAGGTAAATCACATTTGTGTTTACATTAAAGATGACTTCACTTCCATCAATATCCTTACTTAAAATGGCGTCATTTCACGACCGTCTAACTTATTTCCATTTACGAGTATTACATAACTTCTAAGTCATCTACAGAACTATTCACCTCTAAACATAATACAAGATTCGCAAATCCGCTTAATAGTATCACATGTCGCACAGTCACAAAAGACATTTCAATTCTTTTCGATCCAATTATAGCGTTCAGAAGAATTCATTTTTTGCAAGACGTAATTTTTACTTTGTCAATTAAAAAGCTCCCTAAAATATCGTTTAACGGTCCCCTTAATCTCCCCTTTGTAATGAACAATGTGAGTTAGACAGCCATGGATGACGTTCTTATCTAAATAACTACCGATTTATATTATTCATCGCATAATATCATTCGTCACGACTTACCGCCGTGGTGACTCCGACCGACGATTGTTGTTAAAATCCGCATGGAAATAGAAAAAAAAAGCCGGCCAAGTGCGAGTCAGACTCGCGCACGAACGGTTCTATACACGGTTCTATATAATTATCTATGAAAACGGCAAAAAATCATGTCTGTTGTATAGGAGCCCTCAAAATATTTGTTTTATTCTGTTTTTTAGTATTTGTTGTTATAGCTGAGAATTTGAACTGTCTAACTTTCACGGTTCGTGAGATACAGCCTGGTGACAGACGGACAGACAGACAGACGGTCGGAAAGCAGAGTCTTAGTAATAGGGTACCGATTTACCCTTTGGGTACGGAACTCTAAAAACGTATCTTTATATATAGGGTATGGTTGCGATTCTTTTAAATTAAATGTCTTTCTATTACAAAATATTTTTTAAAATACCCATGAATTTATTTGGTTATAAAATAACTAAACCTGTCTTAAGAATTAACATTTTTAAAGAATATATTTCTTACAAAGTTACTGTAATGTGTGTAGGCATCGAAGTAGTCCTCTTTGGGGATAGCAGACCTCCTCCTCCAGAAAGAGTAACATTCGGTATTTTCGATATCACTTTCAGTTTGTTATAAGTTTAGGTATTCAACAACATTATGTATAGTTACCATGAGTCGAGAACAGACACTTAGCTATTATTAAAGCTCCTTTCTAAATCTGAGATATTATTCATTTAATTAATAATTTATTTAAAAAAAAACAGCCTTATTTTAAAAATATCTGTAGAGCAATTCACCGCATTTTTGGAAAATAAATCGCAAAAAGTACATGTAATATTTCGATTGTTGTCTATGACCAAAAATATTTTCTTTGGCTCATGTTTATAATGGGGTGAGATTTTTATAAAATAGTAAGCTACCCTAACTACCGTACCTAATGTTACTGCGGTTACCTTAATCTATGGATAATTTTATATCATATACCTACTACATACACCTCACCAATTTATTAATTTAGTCGCGTAAAAATTACGTAAATATATATATATTAATGTAACGTGTACATCCCTACGCGACATGTATCTTGTTTTAAACCCTACATAATTGTTTATCCAGCCTATAACTGTATATAGGTATATATTTTTATTAAATTTATCTCATCTATTACAAAACTGAAAGTTAATAGAATTATGGCTTCATTTCATCAAGCATAATTCGTGTAGGTAAGTAAATGCAAATCGTCTTTTCCAAAATGTACTAACCGAGATTTGAACCCGGACATTCGTGACGTTTTCCTCCATTTCTGCATCCCATCCGATCTTAGTTTTAAAGTACAGTGATCCTACGTAATTCAAAATAGTTGGCTGCTCAAAAGCATTAGTCATTTGTCGATATTACTATTCCTACTATGTGGCTAGAGCGGGCTCTCTAGGGCTGGCAGAATCTGTACAAATGTAAGTTTGTAACTTACATACGTAACATCACGCCCGTAATCCCCGAAGGGATAGGCAGAGTCAAAGGGGCAGGAAGTCCCTTTAACGACATTCAGACAAAAAGTTTGTAATTTAGATATTTGAAAAAAAAAATGTTCTTAATCTAATATGAATATAATAACATTCGACTGATAATGAACATGATATAATATACATTATCATATCCATTTTAACTCATTTCGACAAAAAAAATCACCTTGATTACGAATATTCCACTTATAAGTTTGTACGGAAAATCGAACTTTGAAAATATTTTAAATTAATAAACAGATTTTATTCCGAATAATGACTAAAACATCTAATTACAATATTGCCTATTATGGAAACTTAAATCATCTGTCACAATATTACTCAATTTAATACTTGATCTTTTTGTCAATGAATGTAATTGAGAGGTTAAGATAAAATAATAATCGTCCATAACACACTTCATTATATGACACATATTTGCTCTGTAAGTGTTCATACATACCTACTAGGCGCTTTAACTAAAGCGCAATGCCAATATAACTATTAATGGATATTACAATACATAAACATTATTTATAACAATCAATTTCGATAGCAGGAACAACATAAAAAAGTAATTAGGAAGAAATCTTTGCCCATTTTATTTTTTCTTCTGTATAAGACGTCCTGTTTTAGTTTAATACTAGCCTCTGCCCGCGTCTTTGCTCGCGTGGTACATCGATAAAACATAGCCTATATGTTATTCGGGTGTATAAGCTATATTATTGTAGAGTTTCATTAAAATCCATTCAGTAGTTTTTAAGTAAAAGAGTAACAAACACGCGTTTACAAACTTTAGCGTTTATTATATTAGTAGGGATAAAAGAGGTTTATAAGCAGTATTATCAAATTGCACGTGTGCCAACCCTAGCGGCGACATTTCGCGGAGTTCGTGCCAACAATAGGAGTACAAAGAGAGATTTATAGCGATGGGGAGTCCGCACCACCAGCACTCATACTTCTGGGATGATACCGAAAGAGACGTGTGGATGCGAACTCCTTTATTTTAATCTTTGATTCGTTTCAACATATTTTTGAGATCAGAGGAAAGATTATAAACAAACTAAGCTAGTTTTGGGTGGCTAGGGATCTATTACAGTATAATGGGGCAAAAATGTACTATAAGGCCGGTCTGAAGCAGTCAATGTAGCCTATGTACATTTGCAAAATTGTTATCGCTGGTTATTATTATTAGACCACCTCAACAGAAAATAATCAAGCTTTAACAAGAGGCCAGTCTATAAAAGACCTGTTTAAACTAAGATATATTTATTAAAAAGAATTTCATTAATTTAATTTAGCAGTCATGTAACCTCGAATAAAATCAACGTCATACAATGAAATATATGTATGTATAGTCATCCTATGGTTTCCTGCACAATCGAGCAAGTGGTGTAGATTTAAAAAGTTCAGAGGTACCCTGGTTTTTACTAACTTTCATAGTATGTAAGTCACAAGTTCATACCATTGAGTTACCCCCGAAAAAATACAGAAAAATTTTATAAAAGCCGCATCCTCTATAAGCTTTAGGTGCTGAAAAATGAGTGTTGAGTTGCCACAGAAGCGCGGCCGCACAACACGGCGAGATGCTAAAGGTCATCGCTCCGCGTTGTTGTCGTCCTGCTTCCTCCAATATTTAATATTCTCTATGCTCAGGATCCATTATGTTTAGTTCACGAAGGTTAATGTCTTGCCGTTACGTAACTTTTCTAGAAAATTCAACTTGAATCCTTCAGATGTGTTCTCTTTTTCAGATTTCGTACGAGTATCAGATTAGTTGGTGTGGATCTTGAGCTTGATGATGTCATCATCTTCCTAACGTTATGTCTCATGTTTAGCTTAGACCATGATCAAAGATTTAGCGAGTCTGGTTTAACATTGGCGTCTGACCTTCATAACGCTTAGATAGGACCATCAGACAATTTTGATAATATTATACGTTTTACGATTTCTATAAACGATAGTTATTTGGATATGTGGGCTTGATCACGATGCTCGACGACATATGGAGAAGCAAAAACATACAGAGCTGATCCTAAAAGTTTTATGAAGAACCTGGACAAGATGATGATGAAGGATTAACAGTAGTTGACAGCAAATACGATGCCTAAATCTTGATTTTGCAAATTGCATTCTGTATTACTATCAATATAGTTTAAGTTTCCTTTCTCAATATTTGTTTTGCTTTCCCATGAAGCATCTAGAAAAGCGTTGTTGAGGGAATTAATGATTGATTTTAATTATTAATTTTTACTTTTATTTTGAGTTGCCTTAAATAAGGCTTGGTATGTCCACTAAGTATATTATTAAATATCTCTTTAAGATGCAATAGTTTAAAGCCACTAAACTAGTTGAATCAAGCACAGGAATCAATATAATCACCCAATTAACAAATTCTTTCATCCGTTCAAAGTTTAATCTACAATCAATTACGAAGGCCATTTCGCCTGCCAATAAATTTTGCCACGATTTCTATAAACAATAAAATGCATATCAAATCCAATTTGGCGGCACCGACCCCTTGACCCTTCGTTTTATTGCCATCGGAGGAGAAATCCGCGGATTTGCTCCGGCCGTAAGCAAACAATACGTTTTTATATTTATATGTCGCTTTCACTGCGCATAAAAGATATAAATATTTATGTATTTAAGAAACAATATAAAAGTCTTTGTACTTCAAAACGAATTGTCATGAGTCACGCGTTAGCTGTTAGTTTTTTATACTGTGATAATGAAAACCTATTTATGTATATGCATAGTTATATATTGTTTCTATATGTATATAACTAATGTAATAGTAATGTGTTTAAGTTTATTTTAGAATAATTTCGCAACAAAGCCGTTGCTGTGTGCTTCATTTAAGTGCACTAGATTTGAAGAATTTATAGCAAGACTTTTTGATTGATTGATTGATCTATGATTGTTTAGTTTGGTTTCGATTAGGCATTAGTTAATATTTTATCGGTGAGATTAGGTCAAATATTGCTGTTTGGCTGTCTCTTACCTGGCTTAGCCAAAACATGAGTAGCTTAGAACGAAGGTCGTGCGCCAACACATCCTGATGAAAAGAGATAACACATCCGGCGAATAGAAATGGTTGGTCCTATTAGCCCAGTGTCTTGCTAAGTCGTCTTAAGAAAAAAACTTGAATTGTTGTAACTTTGCTACGATAACAGCATCTATAACAAGTCTTAAGTAGAACTTGCCGTTTAGCTAAGATGAACCATTCACTTTCCGTTAAAACACTGATAGCTAAATTATTCAAAATGGGATCTCACAGACACAGACATTTATTGTGGCTACATCGTGTAATGCTCGAGTTAGAATCTAAATTGATCTGTTCCTAGCTTAGCCAGCTCCAATAAATCCTTTGGGACACGCTTAATTATCCAAGCTGCTCAAATATCACTGTTAGTATTAGCACAGCTGCATAGCCATACAACCTTTATACGACTTGTACGAAAATTATAAGCTCGTGGGAAACAATTCACCGTAATAAAAATGTCACACAACACGCTCAGAGCAGGCCGGTGGAATGCAATTCGTCGGCTTAGAAGGGAGTGTGAGCTTTGTTGTTATGTTTTTAAGGTTGTGTTTAGTTTGAAGCACATATGGCATTGTGTATGAGTGAAGGCATTGCAGATTTAATGTGGACCATCATTATCGATGAGATACGCACTAATTTGGTGTCGTCGCGGCCTGGGGCTTTCGTGTGACTTATGAATTTAATAATGCTTAGTTGCGTTCTATTTTTAGTTATTTTAAATGTAAAAAGTTATTGTGTTATGTGCAGGTGAAGTAAAGTTGTGATGGAAGGTGTCTTGGTAATAAATGTCAGCACATCAGATGTTGAGAGTTAAAATGTTATTTGGTTTTGAATAAAAATCCGTTGTAGGTAGAGGCAAAGGTTGGAGAATGATTTTATGTGGGTCTATGTTGGTGTTAGATTTTCCGTCATCAAGTTGGCATACCCGTAGGGGCGGGCACAGTTTTGATTCTTTAAAGGAGCAGCAAGTAATTTCAAAAATCTTTAGGTAAAAATAAAACGGGATGGATGAGATGAAAAATTTTGATAAAATTAGCAACAAGTGGGTAACTTAGCTAGATAGACATAGAGGTGAATGTGGAAGCGAAGGCTGAGCCGAGTCACCTACATTTCACCTCCACCCATGCGATGAGGGGTACTGCGGAGTCTTAGTGGGTATACCCCGGCCACTACCATCTTGGCCGGCGCAGGGGTCCCCTACTCCGGTGTCCCCGGGAGTCCCACATACCACCCTCCTCCCCCCGGGTAGGGTGACGGTGCGTAACACATTTCTCCGAGTCAAAAGAAAAAGGTAACCTAATTATGGATGTAAACACACATACATATAGGTGGTACATTGTTTTAAGTCCCAGACCAACGTTATACGTTTGTAGTCCAGGATTCCGCCAAACAGACATTTAAGTTGAATGTCCCACAATCACAAAAGTTTACAAAAGATTGCTCTAACCTACCACCGCTCTTCACATACCAGTATCACACAAGAGACATGCGCAAGAGCATTTGATGTCGTAAACTCGCTAACGGAACAAATCGCGGGAACTGGCTGCATCGGCCTTCTGAAGCCGCAGACAAAAAAATGGACTTTTAAATTCGCCACAACTATTTAAAATTACATGGCCGGCTTGTTTAGACTATGCTTATAAAGATTGCCCAATTTTCCTGCTAAATTGCCCAATTTTAGTGTTGTAAAGCTGTTGATTGTCACAGCTTAAACAGTTACAATAGTATCGATAAATACATGATGGCTAATTACATTGTGCCGATGTCTTTCATTTTAAGTATCTAAAATACATTTTGTATTGCAGCTTAGGCTGTTAATGTTTTGGCACGGGGGAATACCAGCAGTAATGACGTGGTTTTATCATTGGAGCTATTTTAGTAAGTTCAAAGCTGACTAACTTTGTGTTGCTTTTAATTTATACTCTGTGACGCATGATGCATGATGCCATATGTAGCAATATAGTGCTATCTACATGATGCCATATATAGATTGCTATATAAGAAATTTAATCTCATTGATAACACTCCGCATACTATAAACAGGATTCTTAAATACATAGTAATTATTAATAAACAAATCTTTAAAAGTCTTACCAATAAATTTGTACTATGAAGACAAAGTTCACATACATTGATCTGACTCCGAGGTAAGTAGCTTAAGCACTTGTGTTACGGATATCAAAATCAACAGTGGCATTACAAATATATTCTTAAATATTCAATATGAACACCCAGACACAGAACAAGCACAAGTATTCATCACACGAATGTTTGTCCTGGGTGGAGATCGAACCCACAACTCTTGGCGCAAAGGGCAGGGTCACTACCGAATGAGCCATCGAGCCAGTCAATATCAATAGATGGATAGATCTATATTGCTCATTGTTTATTGTTTTCTTAGTGACTTTACATACATGAGCGAACATCTTCAAGCTACTTTCAGACCGACTATAATTGCGCAAGCTCTAAAACTATCGATAATTTCACAACACTACCTAAATCACACCCCGAGGACAGATTGTGCAATAAATCAACAAGTTATTACTGGTTTGCCGAAAATGGGGAATTGACACAGGAAGCGGATGACCAGCGACATTGAGGTGCGGTCAAGGCACTAGTGACGTATCTATTAGGAATAGGGTTCAAAGTTGTGCGGAAGTTTCGAATTATAATAGACCCAATTAGATAGATAATTTTGGCGGCGAACTCGCGAACCGTGGGAGGATATTGGTTTAAAATTGAAGTGTGAAAAAAGTATCGATAGATTTTTTCCTATTCTATCTATAGATAATTGACGTCACTATTCTGTTTTAAGAAAAATAAAATCCTGTTTAATTTTCCCAACAATTCATATGTCCGAAATAAATTCTTACAATTATAAGTAGATGAGTGTGAAGTCCCTGTTGATTCTGATATCCATAACACAAGAACTCAAGATACTAACCTCGGAATCAAACCAATATTCTGATTTCGTCTGATATTTATTTATTTAAAGAGTATCCAACATTAACATTATCTAACTTTCGCGTTACATTACCTGAACAACTATTAATGATACCATCTTCCTAGCGCTCTCGTTCCGTTTTACTACAATCTTAGATTTAACGAGTCTGGTTATTAGACAGAAGCCACTGCTAACTGCTACTGCCACAAAACGCTAGGGGTTTTGTAGCATCTAGGGGAACTAGACAAATTAGGGCGATTGTCACCAACCTGGTTAGAAATCCGTACCTACTTACTAAGATTTTTAAACCACAGTCGTACATGATTGGTTTAGACTAAAACTTCTCACACTCAGAACCTCGACCTTAGCCATTTATCTTCGTTCTATCTTAATATACTTAGACTAACAATTAAGTTAAAACCACATTACAATAATATTTTAAAGTCCTTATCTGAACAAAGACATCTCTTTATTACAAGCATTGACCGGTAATAATATTTAAGCCGAAAATTAGATGTAACGTAAGAAGTCGATCGTTGCAAATTGCACAAAAATGTGCATTATAAAACAATCAACGCACAATTGCAGGCGTAATGAAGTGACAAGTGACCGACTAGGTTGACCAACACTTCCGTTTGGTCCAGGATACTGGGCGAAATGCAACACAGTTTACCTGGTGACCTCTATAATGATTTTATCAATGTTTGACGTATTTATTTTTATAACAAACGTAGTGTTTTTAATACTTTTATAGATATATTTTTAATATGCATACATTTATTGTATAGCAGGTAATGTTGGTTTTTTCATTCCTTTACATAAAATTTCACTGTGCAAAATGTTATAATCCTCCGCTTGTGTAATTTTCTTGTACTTGTACAAACAGGTTATTTTAAAGATATATTTGCCAGTATTAAAGAGATCCGTGCGTTTCAAAACTCCGTGAATGTAAAGGTTTTTAATTACTACTAGTGATGGTTACTATAATAATAATAATCGATCCTATAAAGATTCAGTTTTTCCCTATAACCTTTTGGTACCCTAAAAATATTTAGCCATTATCGTGAAATACTAGCTCATTTCCCGAAAGAGAAACTGCCAATGTCAATTATTAAGGATATGCTAGACCAACGCTTAACCAACCGTTTTAATAAAAACGTATAACTATACTCTAAAACTCCATATTTCCTCCTTAATTACACTTTACGGGCCATTCTTTTATTACGTTAGACGAATAAGGGGGGAGAGGATCGACCATGTCTTATTTTTTCTTACAATGGGGTGGGAGAAAATCTTGATAGTCTTCCTTAAGATTACAAAAAAATAAGCAAAAGTAGTTTTTCGTAATAAATGAATGACCCTTTGATGGAAGGGTGTATCCTCTAAAATACCCAACGTTTGGACACCCAAGGACCACCGTCTCATTACCACCCGTGATCCGTGGGCGGTAATGACCATTACCGACGACGCAATTCTGTGTTATTATGACTTTAAGAATTTATTCGAAGCCTCTTTAGGTCTCCTGTTAAATCTTTGTTATCATGAAATGCGTATGGAACGGGAAAATCTAGATTGTTTGGGAATCGTCATCCGATATTGGTCTGGGACTTAAAAAAATAATTTGTATCTTGCCTAGCATGTCGTAAAATGTGACTAATGGTATATGGGGTTCTGGGTATGTGATTGTGTAGGCGACGAGCAAGCCATTTGTCACTAATTTTTCACAATTTTTGTTTTTGGTTGAATGTGGTTAAAAAGGCTTGCTGCTCCTTTGACTCTACCTACCCCTTCGGGGATTATGAGCGTGATATTATGTTTGTTGGGGAATCAATGGTGACATTTTTCTTTAACGTTATGTTATCGATCATTTGAGAATTTACATATAAAATTTATAGTGGCTGAAAATAATAATTATTTTAAAACAATATTATAAACTAGTCTCTGTATTACTTAACCTATACTTATTAATACTACGTCGGCTTATCTTTAGCTCAGTCTTTCTTTTAACCTTCAGCAAAAAGTAAAAAAAAGGTTAAAGTTAATACAAACTATGCTCATGTACTTTTGATCTATGCAAATGGCGCCATATATTTCAGAATCAACACAGAAATAGATTAAGACTCAAATTGAAACCGTCTGGCATCGCAAGCGCATCGCAAAAATACGCCGCGCAGACGAATCAATCATGGGCGAATAAAAAACAAATCGTTTTCAAATCCGATTTGCGTCTAGGACAAAAGCGACAATTTTTTAGTTTTTTGAAATAATGGCGGACGCCTGCGGCCGTGCCAGATGCGTATGATTTATTATCAGCTTTTTAATGGTTTTTCAAAAGATATTTCCGAAATTTCGTTAAAACTGACAAAACATATGTGGGATGTTTGTGTCGTACTGTCACTGGGAGCTATTAGTGAAATGTAACTTGCAAACGATTTTGATACTTTTAGAATTGACGCTTGTACACAGTTTTATATCATGATATTTACAGTTTTTATTGTTAAAACAGACAGTTACATATTTATGTTTATGCCTAGTGTAAATAAAAATAATGATTTCACTCCGACTGTAATTCATTGACAATGGCTTAATTCGGGAGATATATTAATTTCAGAATTTATGAAGCTATTTTATATTTTTGCAAACCTCGTTATTTTCTCACTTTAAATTTTGTTTAATTATTTATAAAACCAATTCATTAAAAAAAAGCAAAAAACACCAAGATATTAAAATGTATATGAATCTATGTAACAAATTATATAATTAAAAGATGTAAAACAGCACACATTTTCGAACTTGTAAACCAATATCAAAATGATCAAGTGATGCCTGCTGGAGTATAAATACTACAAAATAGACATGTCACGACATTAGGGTATTTGTGCTACCGCAGTAATTTATAAAAATGTTTTAATGGAATCGTTTTAATTGAATGAACGCGGTAAATGACAAAGTTTTGATTTATCGTGTATGTGTTCTCTGGACTTTCATCAATATGGCTTAGTTGGGGAGTGTTCATTTTAATTTAGGAAAAGTATTTATATTAATTAGGCGTAGATATATACACGCAGGTATGACTTATATTTATCTGGATTCTTATTGATAAATTTTTAACGAAATATTCAGTCGATGTTTGCAAGTCATTCGACTGCAAACCTAGTCAATGATATTCTAGTTACGGTCTAAATGGACTAACTTTGTTATATGTCAATGACAAAAACATATGTATTACGATGTATGTATGTATGTATATGTACGATCTAAATATTCTATCGAGCAGCAAGCTTCTTTAACAACTTTAAGTCAATAATAAAATTAATTTGCGAAATTACGAGAAGTTAACAGCCTAACCTATGTTGGTCTAGAACTTCTAAAGAATATAAATAAATTCACCAGACCAGACACCAATTCTTTAGTTCCAAACTAAGCTTATGCTTGTACTATGGATACTAGGTGAACAGATAGACATACTTAAATACATTTATAAACATCCATGATTCGAGTACAAATGTCCATGTTTATCACACGAAACATTTGCCCCTAGCGGGATTCGAACCCGCGACCCTTAGTTTTGTGGCCAAGGTCTCTAACCACTCGATCAACGGGCCAGTCAATGGGACGAATCATAGAATAAATTACAATATATTTTTTGAATTCAGTGATTTGTCCCATTGAGACGAAAGTGTTGTGGGACGAAACACCGAACGACCCCAAGAATGTGCCAACTATCATGTGACAAAAGGCGAGTAATGGTGTATTGGGTTTTGGGTATGTGTATTTTCTCAATTTTCTATCTAACCCAGCCTAGTTTTATTTTTGGCTGAATGTGGTTAAAGAGGCCTGCTGCCCCTTTGACTCTGCCACCCCTTCGGGGATTATGTGCGTGATGTTATGTAAGGACGGTAACAGCCTACATAATCTTAATGACAAAACATAGATATACCTATGTATCATACGATATGGGTGTAGTTATTAAAATAAGTCAGATCAAAAAATATTTAAAAGGTAGGTATATTTGCTATATACTTAAATAAACTTAACAACTTATGCCCATTCGATTTTCATTTATTTTATTTGATGATCGTTTCTTTTTATGGAAAGTTTTTTATTATATAAAACTTTGTCTATTTATTCGAATATCATTTGCTGTAATTAAATTAAATCGAGTTCTAAGTAATTAATTAAGTAACTTTTGAGCTAATTTAATAGTTAAGAGATTAATTATTAAAAATATAGAAATAATTTTCTTCAATTACCTCATCTCAATGAATAATTCGATCAAATTATGCGATATTCCATTTCACACATATTCGCTAATTAAAAATATTATTTACAGTTACATAAGATGTTTGTATGTTTTTATATATAGATAAGGAAAATTGTGGTGTCCGTTTGTTATGTCAAAATAACAACTTATTTATGCATATGCATATGAAGTATGTTTAATTAGGGTATTTTGCTTCAAGTATTTTTGTTGTGTTTGTCTATGGAATTGATAGCTTACTAAGACAGCAGTAGAGATTTTAATATTATAATTCATTTAATTAAAGTTTGCGAATCAAGTTGAAATAATAGCACAAAATAGTGTTTGTCCTTTTTAGGATAGAAATTAATTTATAGTTATTAGTTGGATTGTAAGAAGAAAGAACGAAAGAAACATTAATTGGACGCGCAAAGATACATACACAGTATAAGAAGTATGTGACCATTGACAATTATAATGGTACAAAAAGAAGAATAAAAATAAACAAAAAGCAAAAGATTCGCGCCAATTGGGCCCCTGTCTCAGCATTAAGCTACTGCAGCGCTACGTTAACGTCGCAGGAGCGCCTAAAAACATTTTCTCCGTTTTCAGAGCAACACAGCTCTTTATTTTAACTGAACATTGAATTTAAAACACGTTAATTAGATAGGTACGGTACATATAAAAAAATGACTGTCTGCTAAATCCGGTTGATTTCCAAAACGGTTGAATTGATTTTGATGTAACTTTTACCGGCAGATAAGTAGTTGATATTTGAAGGAATAACCAACTTGTGTTTAAAATGAAGTTTTTTTAATTGTTAATTGCGAAGCAGACGAAGTCACAGGCAACTGTTAGTGTTCTAAATAAAATAAAGACGCGGAAATGCATCAGAGCGATGCAAGCTGTTACGAGGAATAATAAATCAGTCGAGTTTTTCTGGCCCGCGGCCGGTTTCCGATCGTTATAATTTTTTTTTAATTAATCATAATTGACACGAATGTCTGACGACATTGATATGGCGTGCTTTTTCTCAATAACGCTGATTGCGAATGCTGGACGTTGCTGGCAGTTTCTTAAATTGCACAATTAACAGTTTGTTAACCGATATCTGAGTGGCTGAAGGAACCTTTGCCTGATTTATCTTAGCATTACTAATTATAAAAGTGCGATAAATACTTGTGTTTGTTCTGTGTCTAATAACCAATAATTAAGTATATGTTTGTAATACCACTGTTGCTTCTGATATCCGTAACACAAGTACTTAAGCTACTTACTTCGGAGTCAGATCAATGTACCTATGTGATGTAGTCTGATATTTATTTATTATTATTATAAAAGTAATTCTGTCTATCTGTTACGTTTTCAGGCCTAAACCACTTCAGTGAAGGAATCGATTGATTTTGCTCAGTACAGATTTGTACCACTAGCGAAAATACATAGTTAATCAAGGAAATCTGCTCATCCAAATAATTTATGTGTGTTTTACCAGAATCCATGTTTGGTTACCCCATCTAAAGGTTACAAAGGTCAGTTGAAGGTCACAATCGTTTCAATACAATGTACTTAATACAATTCCGTACAAAATCTGCCATTTCATACCTAGGGGTATGAAATGGCAGATTATTTTCTAGTTATTCTAATATTTTTAATTTTGTAGTATATACATATAAGATTATATTTGACATTATGTGTAATTCACTAAAACAATTAATAGGCAATCTACGCATATGTATTTTAAACAATTATTTCCCTAAATCTCGGTACTTTTTACTACTTACTATTATTATTAGATTTACGTATTGAGTAAGAGGCCACGTAATGCCATTGTCAATTCAAGTCCACCAACAAAGCCAGATCTAACTCGATCAGTACCGGACGCACTTTTTCAATTCCTCAGCAACCAGTCGTAAATTCATTCATAACCTCAAAACGCGGCCATTATACTCTGACCTCTCTTATTCCATACATTTATGGTGTTTGCTTACATTTTAATATGAAGGAAAGGGGTGGGAAAGCTCAGGCTGTAATGGATGCGGAGGCGGGCGGGACAAAATGTGGATTCCATTGAGTTATTTCCGATTCTTCCTTTTGAAGAGTGGAAAGAAAAAAGAGCACTTTTTAGTGCACATGTGCCGCTGAACACGTGCTAGCAAATGAATACTTGCTTTTTTCTAATTCAGACATTGATTTTTTATGATTTTTACTATTGACGTTGGGAATAATGAGGACATGATATTTAATGCTTGTACCAACTTATTTTCAAATGTACCTAATTAGATTTATCCACATTTTTTTGTTATTGGGCTCAGAGGTAAAAAATTAAATAAAATCGACAGAGTATTAATTTATTCAATAATATATTTATTATATTTCTTTGAGAGCACCTAGCACAATAGTGTCATAATTGTTCTATTGTAGGTATTTATACGCCCAAAGGTTTTAATGTAGTTGGATGAGCCGAATACATACTCATTTAATAACATGATAAGGATAACATCGTGCAGAAGCTCATCTTTAATTATCTCCAGATAATTTAATATTACATACACATACGCTTATTATTAAATTAAATAATTTTTAACTTGTAAATGCATTATTTATTTCACGTGACATATTATCTTGTTAATACTGTCGTATCCATACTACACCAAACTATCAGACCTGTTCTAATCACCAGCCGAATTGCCATGCACTTGGTACAAAAACCGCCCAATGGCTGCGCTTCCTTGTTTTTGTGACGGCAGCTGCGCATGGGCACGTGCTATACGGGCTAGACCACACATTTGCATGTTTGACGATGATAACGCGATAAGGGTGCAGTTGAGAAGCACAAGACTCACTGTGGGTTGACGTTTTGAGGGAATATATCTGAGAAGTCGTGTTGGCTAATATAGACAGTTTATTCACAACAATATTGTAGGTTAACTGCGTGTGCGCACGTATTAAATAAATAAATAAATAAATTCTTCAGACTGGCACACCAATTCCCTAGTCCCAAACTAAGCTTATAAGCTTGTGCTATGGACACTAGGTGAACGGATAGACATACTTAAATACGTTTATAAACATCCATGACTCGAGTACAAATATCCATGTTCATCACACGAAATATTTGCCCCTAGCGGGATTTGAACCCGCGACCCTTGGTTTTGTGGCCAGGGTCTCTGACCACTCGACCAACGGGCCAGTCAGTATTCTTTATAATATCTGTCTTATAAGTTGTAGCTTACTAGTATTAACTGTAGCTTTGCTTCGGGGAATTCGGTACACCTATTGCAGATAACAGAGTTTGTATCGTGGTTTTGACCGGATTTATAATTTTTTCCGGGATCAAAAAATGGCGTTCGTTCGTTATGGAGCAAACTTTAGGCATCGCCATCGTGATCAGTTAAACGTTCACGCGTAAAAACTTAACTATTAGAAGGACAGACAAACATTTTACTTTTGCATTTGTAAATTTTTTTTAAATGCATTTATTTACCTGACAAATTTTATCGATGAAAAGGACTCGGACATTAGTAGGTGTATATACAATTTTGTTAATATAGGTATCACTTTAGCTTTCTACTTGAAAATATTTGTCCGGAAAGTCGTGTTTTTGCGTGAAAGATTAAAATAGCTCTATTGATCTATAGAATCATTCGCGCCTTAAAATACATAGTGGGTATTAATTATTTGCTTTACAGTTTGGATATAATTCATCTATCTACAGATAGATTCATTTTCATAATGTTAAACTAGTGTTAAAAACATGTAGTAATTCGGCAGATTTTGTAAATCTGACCTGGAGTTTTATACAATCGTCTGATCAAAACTAGCATCCCACGTAATTTAGTTTTCAGTTAACCCAACACTGTCGGTAAAGTACATATATTCAGATATTTCGCACTCTACACTCAATTTGTTATGAAAAAACAGTCTACCTAATTTTTGATTTTTACATCATGTTCAATTATAAAATAATAGATTAAATAATATTTTTAAAATAAGTAAAACCTATTTTGTCATTGGCCACTCCATGGCATAATATTTATAATGCCTATAAAATTATTAGAGTAAGGCTGTATATGCGACAATGTCATAGCGTAAGTTGAAAATATTGTAAAAAAGTTTATATTACCAAATTACATTCTAATGGTACGCCGTGGTCTCCGCTGTATTATTTTAATTAATCCTCCCCACCCGGCATCAAAACCTTATAGCTTGTAAGCTATGATAGTTACACAAGAATAATACACGTCAAAAATCTGAAATAGGTCTCCATTGAAAACAAAAATGAAATAAAATTCTATATTTATTACAATCAACCGAATCTGGCACTGAATTAGACTCGCTTCGTACGATGCAACCCGTGTAGAATCCGATATTATGGCTGGTCCGTCGTTTTATCAAATCGGTAATAAGCGTGTTATCCATAAAGCCTAAACAAAGATATCGCGAAATACTAAAATAAAAGTAAATGCGCCAAATGTTCTTCGGCCGTGGTAATACGATATCTAAGTACGTTACTAACCTTATTCTGTTAAGAACACTTTTAACTGTCTATTATTTTTTGGTTTTAATATTTAAATTGAAAACGACCTAGCTTTGAGTTTTTTTTTGGTCACCAGACAATGAGAGGATTAGTCTAATTTTGTCCTTACTAATAATGGAAGTGAGTATGTTTGTTTGTAAGTATATTCTCTTTGCGCGCCAAAATGCCGGAAATGATTTTGATGAATTTTAGCAAAGAAATAGATTAGACCTTGAAGACGAATATAGGACACGAGAATTTTTTTTTAATCAGTCGCAGGTATAATCGCGTACAACGTCTAGTAACAGTATAATTAAGTATTTTTACAAGAAAACTACTTCGAAAGTAGCATTCAGTCTGTCTTTCTGTATCGTTTTACCCTAAAAGTCTGGTCTGCCGAAATTTAAAAGTGTATTTTTATTGATATATATATTTGAGTAGTCGACAGGAGCGCGGTACGTCCATCAAACAAGCGAGTCAAATGCACACTGGTTTATTTTAATTAATATCCTACGGGCCGATGGGCCCGCACAACTACCTAAGTATATAAATATATAACAGGTATTTCTTACGCTATTGTGTATCCCTGAAAAAAAGGAAAAGTTAGTCTGCTCTCATGCACATTGAAATTTATATTTTTAATTTATAATGTCACTAAATTAGATTAGAAGTACATAGGAACGTATTTAAAAAAATACTATCTGTTGAGTTTCTTGCGGCACCTCTTCTCAGGAGGCCATTCATGTCGAGGTGCCGGTAGGGCTAAAAAAATGTTTGACGTGCAAAAGAAATTGTTATGAATCCACTTAATAAATTATTTCATTTCTTTTTATTTCATTTCATAGGTACATATAACCCGCGTGATGTATAATAATTATGCTTTATAATAGACCGAATTTTACGTGGCCAAAAGCTATTAAAAGTTAGTCAGTTAGGTTATGTATTACTTAACACCATTAAGTGCAAGAATTACATTAACAGCGGTTGTTTATTCACAGATTAAATACTTCATTTCACTTAATAGGCTACTAGACACCAATCGCAAATAATTCCCAGCCACTGATCGTATAAAAGAGAACATTGATGAACGTCTAAAAAGTTGCCTCATATTGAAATATTCATGAAAATTGTTGTAGAGTTGATTTCTACTAAATGATTGCACTATAATATGCAATAAGTTGACAGAAATGACAAATGACGTCACATGTTTTCAGAAAGGATTTATAAATAAACTCTATGGAGATACCTACATCTATTTGACAATCACAAAATAGTAACTCAATTGACTAGTGGAATCCGATACTAATTTATTAAATGAAGAACAGTTTTTTTAAATTAAATTAAAGATTTTATCACAGTTAACAACAGGAAAGAAAATAAGTATTTTAGTATTAAAAGTAAGTATATTAAGTGTTCTGTCAATTGAGAAAGGCATCTTAACTTTGAAATTCTTTTGAAAGCACATCTTAGTCGTGACACATAAAATAAATATAAAAAACACAAAGAAACAGTTACATAAAACAGTTTGGATACAAAAGATTATATTCAAAAACATAGACAATGTATGTAAGCGTTTAAAAACTTCGAAGTGACATTTGACATGACATGACATTCGTAAACTGCAGTCTAACGTGACGCGCATAATGCCCGCAAAACAATTGCGGCGGCCGTCACCTAAACGCGTATTTATTATAAAGGCGCACAATTTAGATACGATCGAATCAAGATCTTTATCTCGCGCATTCCCGATAAGGCAACGGTCAGACTGGTGAATATTTCTTTCTATATGTAGTCTTGTCTATGGGATAGAGATGGATTCTTATTCGGGTTTGCAAAATCGGCAAACAGAGAAAGAAAAAAATATAAAAAAAAACTGCTCATCGTATGTCCTTTTTTTTTGTTGGAGTCGGCTTGGACCATGATCCTGGATTTATGCAATCTGGTTTTAAGATTAAAGCGGCTGACGTCTGACTTTCGTAACCCTGAGATAGGGTAGATACAGATTGGATTATGGTATAATGCATAGATAGATGAATGTGGAAGTTTTGTCACGCTTTTTTTTTTCGCTAATTCCTAAAGAGAAACAGGTACAGTCTAGCCAGAGCCTTCGTCTGCTAGACTAGGCCAGGTCAAAGTGCGAAACACGGAACACTTTCTCCTAACTCTGGTCCATTAAGCCATTAGTCAGACAGCGCATCTGTCTCAGTCAAATTAGCCATAAACGTAATTTTTTACTTTTATCACTAAGCCTTGCCGACTGGCTAGCTGTTTTATTGCCGTGAATCATCGACAATGACTAACATAACTAAATAAAAACCTCTTTATTATCAACAACCAGTTTAACAAAAAATCTACAGATAAATCTGGTCTGAGAACAATCCTTCAAAATGTGTAAATTGGAACGTCATGATCTATAATTGGATCAAACGGAGTCTTCGACAGTTACACAAAAACATTACCCCTTTAATAATCAAAAATAAAGGAGTGACATCACCGTCTGTCGCGAATGGCGTTGAGCACATGCTAACCTAAAAATAACTAACAATCTGCCATATGCAAGTCAAAAAACGCCAAAACAGCATGCAAGACAAAAACCTAATGCTCCGATTACTATCAAGAAAAACTTCGCGACGACCTTCGAAGCTCAAAAATAGAAGGGGTTCAAACTAAAACCTCCGAAACGGAACGCACTGGAGCATAGACAAGAAGGAATTAAAATGGCGGCTGCGCGGCAAAAAAACAAATGAAAAGGGGTAAAAGAGCTCTTCCCTCGAATTCAAATTTTGAAGGGTTAATATGGAACAAAAAGTGGAGTCTTTTAAGTTGTTCTCGGCCAGGTGTTTTCGAATTCGGAACGTCTTACCGGAAATCTGTGGCGCATATGTCTGCACAACCCGTCCGCAGCGGAAACAGCGTCGAACATCCCTCACCTCCCTTGCTCCACATTATTAAAAAGCATCCCTCGTGTATCTTTTTATCTGTGGTTTTATATTTTCGACTTCCTTAGAGTCGCCAGTATTAAAATAATATGAAATCTTAAGAGAGGTTCCATTGGGCACAACAAAAATACTGGTACAGTAACAGTATGTTTGGTAACCGTCTTATTTTTTTTTAAATATAAATATAAATATCCGACTACATCACATACATTGATCTGACTCCGAGGTAAGTAGCTTAAGCACTTGTGTTAAGGATATCAGAATCAACAGTGGTATTACAAATATATACTTAAATATTGGATATTAACACCCAGACACAGAACAAACACAAGTCTTCATCATACGAATATTTGTCCTGGGTGGGAATCGAACCCACAACTCTTGGCGCATGGGGCAGGGTCACTACCGAATGCGCCATCGAGCCAGTCAATTCTTACTTATTAAGTCATTAATGTATTTAAATGTCATGAACTCACACAATTCAACGACAAATGTTTATTTATATACGATATCAGTACAGCAAACTCAACTCTGATTAAGATTAAGCAAAACAAGCTCACATACAAGAAATAGTGCATAGGAAACAATAACCGCGCAATAATGAAGAAGTTAGTAGAGACTGTGCGCTAACAATTTCACGATGTAATACTTCTAAGACGTTATTTACGAAACATTTATTTTTTATTACATTTAAAATCATCCCAAAAGACAACACACCATTAGTGGCTTTTTACAACTAGCATGTTGCGTTGCATAAGGGGAATAGTTGGTAGATTCTTTGGGAGATTTTGTTTATAATATTTCTAAACCCAGATACGCAATGATTGATCAAGCAATGCTGATCAAGCGAAATCATAATATTAACACTAACGGTCGTAAGTGTTAATATTAAAATTCTTTAATAAATCGAAAATTGCGCTACGCTTGATAATACCATAATGTCTAAAGGTTTTAAGACAAATGATAAATGCCGCTATTTCCAACTTTCGCGTTCGAAACAAAATCGAGAAGCGCCCACGATTCCGATCAATTACACCGAATTTAAATATTACCTGATCAGCTAATCGAGTGATCAATCAAACGCAACTTTTACCCGAGTGAATGTTTCGCGCTTAGAACATTCACAGAAGTATGTAAATGGTGATCTTTGCCCCGATGCAATTGAAAATGAAAGTATTTGTTAATGGTTAATAACTATTAAAATATTGCGCAACGCAAATGTTACGGCATTAGGGGAAATAAGATGTTGTAAATGAAGTTAGCTTGTGTTATTAACTTAGTTTAGCATAGAATATGTTGCTTTTAACAACAAGTCGGGGCAGCATATCATTTGACGCGCATAACAGATAAATTACGGTTAAATAAAAGCGGATCCAGTTTCTTCCAGTTCTGTAGCTACATATTGCGAGTGATTATATTAAAATGAGTACTGATTAAAACTTAAACAGTGCTGCAATTTCTATAAACAATTGATGGCACAAACAGTATAAATTTGTACAAATGATATGTATTTATGACTTCTGGATTAAAACAAATTACTTGAGATTTTAAACATGTTACAAGATTTTCAATATGCATTTTTGTCCACTGGATTTACTAGAAATGTTCTTCTACATTGAATAAGAAGACGAAAAAAATCAATGATCCAAATAAATCTAAACATTGTAGCAAAAAATTGGCAAATAAAACCTAATTGGCAAATATCTTTACACCCAAAGCCCGACTCTACACATTTCGCAGTCCACAACAACACTGGCACAAAATCTGATCGAGGCAACAGGTGGCAGGACAGGGGTAGCAGATTCGATACATTATTTACAACACGCCAAATGCTGTCGGGTATAGAAGTGGCAAAAAGTGAGGCTTTTTATTCTTGGGGTAAGATGTTTTGAGGAGTCTGTGAATTTGCATACTGTACAGGTGAGTCTATCCTTTGTGCTCTTTGATTTATGGTATGAGTTGGATGTGAAGGGTGGGTTTTTACTATGGTTCCTTTTACTTTGGTTCCAGAGCAATAAATCTTGTCTAACTATATGTTGGTTGCTGTATTCATTTCCAACTTTCCTTATGGAAATTTAATGCATTTTCCAAATGCATTTCAAGACTGTAATCGTTGAGAGATTTTTCTAAAAATCTATAAGACGTGACTCACCAATGTTTGATAAAGCTATAACTTTATCATAACCTACATATATGGTAAAATTATAGATTCTAGCAATATTCAAATAGTAAATTAAGCTAAAAAAAAAAGGTTTTTTTTTTATATTATTTTTTATTTTCATGTAATCTCGCTATAGTAATGATATAAGGTATAGTAAACAATCATTGTGTACATAATTTCCACCTTTGAATCGTTTTGTTTTAGAAGTGATGTTGTCTAATAAAAACATACTTCCCAGCCCAAAATTAACAACAAACTTTGACGAAGACATTGTCTCCGCTCGATCAGTAGTCAGGTGATAAACAGCACTTTCCTCCCGTGGGAGAGTTGGAGGCAAACAAGATCGGTGTTGTCCCAGCATATCACCGTGATAGATCACCGGGGTCATCGACCCGCGGATTGCTTCTCATCCCACCGTTTATGATCGCTTGCACAGTGACGTCACTGAAACCAGATCTTTGATAACAGATCCTCATTTGTTTGTGGAAGCGACGGGACAATGTTGGTAATTGAGTGCTATTCTCTGAACCTGATCGGAACTTTTCCATTTTGCGTGTTTTATAACAAATACTGTTTGTAATGTTCAGCTGTTAAGAAAATGAAAGTGAAGTAAGTTAAATAGATGGATAAGCTATTCTAACATTTACTGTTGGATTCAAACCCGAGTTTGTATGATGATCTTGGGATTTCGATGAATCAAAGTACGGATTACCACCTGATGAGGAAATCTGTGTACCTATGTTCTTTCCAATTTTTTCCGTTTCGGCCATGATGGATGTACAGGTTTCCTTAAATACAGACTTTCTAATTACAATTTCTATGAAGCTACAATATCTAGTTATTTATTTATACACACTTGATCTCGAAAATTCTACTTAACCGAAAATCTACAGAGAAATGTATGATACACCTTTCATCCAGAAAAGTACTGTTGCCGAGACATTCAAAAGTAGAAATTAAAGTAAATAGTATATATACGAGTATAAAAGTCAAGAGAACAGTAAATACCTAGTATCTTCTCTTCTTTGACGTGTCCCGGAACAAATTGGGAAAAATAACTTTGTTACCGGGACAGTTATAGCACTGGTTGGTAACAGCTGTTTTATTTTAACACATATTTAACAAATTACATAATCCATGCCGAATCCAAGCCTGACAGGCCCGTTGGTCGAGTGGTCAGAGACCCTGGCCAGGAAACCAATGGTCGCGGGTTCGAATCCCGTTAGGGGCAAATGTTTCGTGTGATGAACATTTGTACTCGAGTCATGGATGTATTTTGTATTTAAGTATGTCTATCCGTTCGCCTAGTATCCATAGTAAAAGCATCAGCTTAGTTTGGAACTAGGGAATTGGTGTCAGTCTGGAGAATTTATTAATTTATTATTATTATCTATAAAAGTATATTCATGAAACAAGTCTAGCTGACGCAAGCTCCATGTTTAGACTGTAGATGAAATGAAACAGCAATTTAGCTCTGTGTTGCAGTAATTACTATGCCGACCTTCAAACTACTTATCTATGTATTTTGACTCTTGAAAGCACTTTTATGTTTGCCATTTCCTTTATTACGCTACATCCTTTACCAACTAGAAATTAGCAAGTGGTTTAATTACAGCTTGCAGTAATTGTAATTTCTTCAGGATTTAAAGTGGTCAAGTAAAGAGCTAAATTGCTCACTGTTTCTTCGTCGGTTTGTGTTAGAAACTGTTTTTTTTTTAAACTTTAGTGATGGAAGTCGGTTTTAACCAGTTTTTGTTAATAACTATGATTTTGACATTAGAAAAAACAGACTTATTACAAATGAGGAGAGGTTTTATATCTTCGCTACATAAAAAGTTTCAAATGTAAATAACCACTATTTTTTTAATAATGGAAATAAAAAAATAGAGGTATAATAAAATTGGTGTTTATTACAAAATAATAGGCATGCAATAATGTATTATCAGATGTATACATACCTAAATTAATATATATAAATTATATAGAAAATATGTATATACTATGACGTCTGTTATTCCTGAAAGGGTAGGCAAAGTTCAAAGATCTAGAAAGCTTTATGACCAAAAATAATATTGTTTTAATTGTAAAATAGTAGTGACCAGAGGACAGCTCAAACCAATATATATAATATATAATAATATTAGTATTTTACGACATGCTAAGCTACATATACAGTTGGTTCATTATTTTAAGTCCCGACTAATACGAGACCAAAAGTGGTCCTTCCTTAAAATAATAAGACAAGTTTCATTCATTATAACGTACTCGTATAACCCGTCCCTATAAAACGTTAAAAAGGAGATCAAAAATAGCTCACCCCCGTCAACCCTTTAGGCGTAAATCACACGACATGTAAAAAGGGTTGTTCTGATTGCTAAAGAGATGATTTACGTGTCCCGGAACAAATTGAGAAAAATAACTTTGTTACCGGGACGGTTATAGCACTGGTTGGTAACAGCTGTTTTCTTTTAACACATTTTTTTAAATTTTCCATTATGCATATAATACTCAATAAAAAATACAAAAATCCATGCCGTATCCAAGCCTGACAGGCCCGTCGGTCAAGTGGTCAGAGACCCTGGCCACGAAACCGAGGGTCGCGGGTTCGAATCCTGTTAGGGGCAAATGTTTCGTGTGATGAACATGGATATTTGTACTCGAGTCATGGATGTTTATAAACGTATTTAAGAATGTCTATCCGTTCACCTAGTACCCATAGGACAAGCTTATAGCTTAGTTTGGAACTAGGGAATTGGTAAGTCCGGAGTATTTTTTTTATTTGAGTAAAATCTCATGTTAGTCTGGGATTTGAAAAGAATGTGGCACCTGTGTAATACGTCCTAATATTCCGCTGTTATTGAGTTAGTTGATAATACTAAAACCTCACACATTTGTGTAAAATGATATGACCAAAAGAAATATCTAATATCCTCTAACATGTTATTTATAATTGAACATTTCTAAAATTGTTCAACGATTACAATATTAATTCTAATTTCTGCCCAATTTTTCTTGAAATTTGAACCCAATTTCAAATAACATGTTTTCTATTAAAGCCATCATTCAATCAAGTACAACCTCGCCACTTGGCGGACACCGAATATCAAAAACAAACCTGTACCGAGCACCATATGATCGTCAGTTGTTCCCAACCTTTTTTCTAAAGAGAGAGCAGGTGGCGGACGCGTTTACAATCTGTGTTCGAAAACCTGCGAATATAATATACCTACTTCCCACAAAAAAAGCGGGACAGGTATACTTTAGAGGGAGATGGAGGCAGTTCTTGTCTTTCCGTTTCCGTTTTGTTGTAAAAAATGTTGTGAACATCTGGATCTTGACGTGTTCAGATTCGATGGGAAGTTTTGTGTTTAGACAGAATTATTATCTGTGGATGTTGTTTCTCATTATGTAAATAATGTTGCGAGGAAATACTTTGTTCTGGATCGGAAATATTATTGCAAAGTTTTTGAATAAAATATGTTGTTTACAAATAAAAATATCGTGGGTACGTTGTCTTGTGCATTCCTAAGTCATTCATCAGATTGTGATGATACTTTGGTAGGATCTTCTGAGTCCATGAAGGTTTTTAGTCCAAAAATCCAAGTAATTATTATTTTATATCGTCTTCCTAGCGTTATGTCCCGTACTTAGACATGGTCCGCTTAGACCATGATCCAGAATTTAGCGAGTCTGGTAATTACATTGAAGCGACTGTCGATCTGACCTTCGTAACCTTTACATAGGGGAACTAGACAATTTTTGGATCATGGTTACAAATCCAAAGTTTTTGAATTTGCAGGTTTCATCACGATGTTTTCCCTCACCGTCGAGCTAGTGGTATAAATACGTACATTGATTTGAAAAATCCAGAGGTACGTGCCCGGGTTTGAACCCATATTCCTCGGTTATGAGGCGCGTGTCCTCGTTGTGCGTGTCCACCATTGAGCTTCCACCGCTACGATTATTATTTTATATATAGAGTTAAATTAAATACAGCTCGATGTATAGTTTTTTAACACTACCCTACATATATTCCCACGACACCAAAACAGTTTTAAGAATGTCTTTTATTTCCGTCACTAAGGAGAAAATTGCCTGATAAATATTTTCATTATATACAAGCTATTGACAAGCTCAATGGTGCATTTGGTAGTGACCCTGCTTCATGCGCCGAGAGTTGTGGGTTCGATCCCCACCCAGGACAAAAAATCGTATGATAAATACTTATGTTTGTTCTGTGTCTGGGTGTTAATATCCAATATTTAAGTATATATTTGTAATATCATTGTTGTTTCTGATATCCATAACACAAGTGCTTAAGATACTTACCTTGGAGTCAGATTAATGTATGTGATATAGTCTGATATATTTATTTACGAATTTCTGATTAAATATAATAAGTATTAATATAGTTTTTATAGTCATTGTTTGACTGGATGTTTTAAGTGGACAATGTAAATAAATACTTTAAAGAGTAAAACACACACGTGTAATAGGTTAGACCACAGACCACATAAAGAACTAGTAGAAATGGCATGTCACAAAATTATTATGAGAACCGATGAAGCCACACAAATACGCCACTTATCACATAATACACTACAGATAAGCAATGAGCTGGATTGGCCGTTTTTTCACAGCAACAGCAAATCTGATTAGTCTTATATCAGACAACAACGTACTTTCATTCTTTTGAAAAGCAGTTTAATGTACCTATACCTCTAAAAATGTAGTTAAGAACTTTCGTAGTCTAAGTTCAAACTTAACACAAATGTTGAGAAAATGTTTCTTCTCCTCAATAGATGGCGTTGTATTTTTTTGGAGCAATCATGACCCTTAAACCAGCACTAATAAGGTGCAAATTTAAACATATGCAGTCTACGCGTAGTTTTGCGTAACTACGCAGGATTGTGGATTCACTGCCACACCCACTTAGCACTTCCACTTAATACTTGTTCCGTGGGTTAGACGATTTATTCTGTTTTTGCATATGACCTACATGTACATCTCAGCAGGGTATCTTGTAAACTATGATGCATGTCGCAGATGTTAGTGATGTTCTAGGGTTCATTAGTTTTATCAAACTAAATGTTAAGAGTTTAAGAGTCCTGTAGGATTAATGGGTGCGTCTGGCTTACCCTTTCCATTTAGACTAGTCTCAGCAGCTACATAAAATAAACCGTTAATGACGATTGTATATATTTTTAAAGTCCATTACTTAATCAAAAAAAATTTGTGACTGGATGTCACTTAAATTTTTGTGCCTCCATTTATTTTTACATGTGCATGGCAATATTCTGGTGTGACCCGCGACTTTAGTTTTCCCTAGATTCGTTCTTACACTTGTATGAATAGTTTGGTAAAACGTATGTTTGTTTGTACATACTCTCCGTACAAATACAGTCAATTAATTTTTTTGTTTAAGTAATGAACTTCTAGTCTAAATGAAACGGGTATACCAGACGCACCCATTAATCCTACGGGACTCTTAAACTCCAAGCATACAGCTTGTTAAAACCAAGGAACCCTAGAAAATCGCAAACATCTGCGACATACAAAAATTAATGTACCAAATTGAAAATTAAACAGTACTTTACATTGCAATGCCAGCAACTGCTAGTCTAAAATAAATCATCGAACTACAGTCTCTCATGATAACCTCGACGCGTGCTTGATCCAATTCCCATTACCAAAACACCACTTATCTATTATAATAAACTGTTAAACCATAAAATGTGTGGTGAATTAAAGATCAAAGAGAACCAGCTACCTAAGTGCGATCTTGTCCGATGCTAAACATAAAGATGTTATATATATCTATATATACCTAACGGCTATAAATGTGAGCCGAGCCACACAGGCCATCTTTAACACATAAATCATTAACATACCTATATGGACTACTGTTGCCATATTGAGATGTTTTTCAGGACTTTCCTGATATAGAAGATTTAAAAACATTTTGTTGTAACACGTCGTTACATATTTTCTGTTTTACGATATTGGTTTATAGATACCAATCCATCACAACCCCTTCTGACGTCCTTGGAGCGCCTCAGAACCCACGGAGCTAGCATAACACATACCGGCTGACACACCACCACAAGCCGCTAGGTTACTTAATGTAATAATCGTCTTATTAAAATCGTCATATCGTATGTACATTGTAGGTATGTATGTTGTGTATGTACATTACTTTTTCATTTAATTCTTAAATACATTTTTAAAGAATAAATAATAATAATAAATATCCGACTACATCTCATACATTTGATCTGACTCCCACGTAAGTAGATTAAGCACTTGTGTTACGGATTATAGAATTAGCAGTGGTATTACAAATATATACTTAAGTATTGGATATTAACACCCAGACATAGAACAGACACAAGTATTCATCATACAAATGTTTGTCCTGTGGTGGGAATAGAACCCACAATTCTTGGGCAGGGTCACTACCGAACAGTCAGATATACATTATCATCTACATAGCGTTATATGCCCTGTTCTTAGTTACTATTCGCTGGACAGTGATTCTAAATTTAGCGAGGCCAGTATTTAATTTAAGTACCTAACTGCAGTATAATCTTCATAATTCAAATTGATGTAGCTTCCCATATACACAAATTAGAAATGGTACAAGGCAAAACAGAACATTGTTAATGGTTATACATCCATAGTTATTTAAATATGTAGAGTTCCTTTTGATGCTTTTTACGATCGAGCGCGCAGTATACGACTTACTGAAACTTATGTTACTTAGTTTGTAAGTTCAAGAGGTATGCGAACGAGTTTGACCTAAAGTCACTGCTTTGTAAAGTTCTGTCCTCATCCACTCGGTGCAAGAATACCAGATGCGTTTGTGTATTATCCATTCATATTTAATACTTAAATTTATCTTATACCATATAGATAAAACCATCTAATTTGGAAAGTCCCGAAAACTACAAACATTTGGCGCACCTACTATAAGAAGTGAACTTAAAAATCCGGGGTCTTATTCTGTTAAACGAATCGTAATCAAAGTCGAACGGTAACCGATTCGCGCGCGCCGGAGCGGACAACGAGCTACATTCGCACCTGAATAAAGCCTTGATTGGGATGGAATTGTTAGTTCCGTGTGATATTGATTGATGGATTGTGCGCTTAACAGAAACAGTATTAGAAGAGTTATTTTGTTTGTACTTGATCCGGGGTTTAGTTGGGTAAGGAGCAGTGAGAATTTGAGGATTTGTCAGGCATGTCGAATTTATTTACTCTGATGTTATAATATTTTGAATGGATCCCTTTCTATTATTAAGGATTTAGCTAAATAGTATAAAATATTAGAGTAAATAGACATTTTTTTTTCTACTGTGTATTTGTAATTCGATCTTTAGCCTTAATTAGTAAAAATATAGCACAGAATTCGACAAATTCGATATCTACAAATCTGTCCTAAAACTAGGCCAGCTATACTCAATGTGTGTTCCGCGGAACCCTGGGGTTCCGTGAAGCCTTTCTGGGGGGTCCACGAAAATCGGTACTGATCATAATTGTTAAAATAAAGGGGTACTATATTTAAGCCTCCTGGTGGAAAATCCGTTTAAAGTCGATTATTACAGCCCCCCCCCCTCCCCCCGCGCTGCCGCCCGCGCTGTTCTAGGGTTCCGTCAAATACTCCGCTTCCTAAAAGGGTTCCATAGCATAAAAAGTTTGAGAAGCACTGAACTAGGCCATATACTTATTTATATACTATCATATTATATACTAGAGTGCTCGTCAAAAATATATAGGCTTGTATCGAATGTTCTGTACTGCTATCTTTTTATATTGTGGCTAAACGGCAAATTACAAATACACGGATGAGTTTGTGTACATTGAAATTGAATATCGTATTGTTGGCACCTGATTACTATTGGATCTTTATGTTGGTTTAAGTTTGTATGGATCTGATGAAAGTTTAAGTATAAAGCAAAAATGGAATTGACTTCCCGGTGATTGGCAGTGTAATGCAAATGCATGAGTTATTTTGTGTTGATTAGAAATTATTTCTTTAAGATATATACGTTATTTATTTATACGTGGGATGTAATTCAAATTTCTTACTTTTACCGATACACTCATTTTATTTTCTTGTATAAGTGTGTTATCATCTTAAGTTTCTTATCTAAATAAGTTTATGATAGACTGATAGACAACAATCTATTAAGGTATATTTTGCACTTTCATTGTAGTTGTAAATCCTGTTATGTTAGATTTAATTATAATTCATCTAACCCAGCCTATTGTCCCATGTTGGTCTGGGACTTCAAAATAATGTAGCAACTGTGATTCTTGACTAGCATGTCGTAAAAGGCGACTAATGGTATATGGCAGGGATGGCAAACCATGGGCACGCGTGCCATAAGTGGCACGTTATACAAAATGGTGGGCACGTATTTTCTTTTAAGATCACAAATTTCTCAACAATGATTGGCAATAACATCCTCATTAACCACTCCCCGGGCATTTAGAGAACCAATTATATTGACATTTTCGAAACCTTGGCACGTTTGTTTAAAAAGGTTCGCCCGCCACCCCTGGTATATGGGTTTCAATTTGCCATCTAACCCAGCCTAGTTTTATTTTTGGCGTAATGTGGTTAAAGAGGCCTGTGCCCCTTTGTCTCTGCCTACTTTTTAATGGGCGTGATGTTATGTATATATGTAATTATAATTAATATAAATATTTTTAAAAAGAGTTTCACGTTTTTAGAAACAATTGCATGGAAAAAAACATACGAGTGGTTTGTGGAATTATTGTAATTATTTTTTTTGTAAATTAAATATCATAAAAGGATACAAGTTATTTCAAGTCGCATGCGATTATTATACAGCCAAAACGCGGCGTCCAGAATATCCCCTTTTCTATTTTTAAGCAACCCTTTTATACGGGAATTACGTTCATTAAGAAGGTTTTTATACGTGTCTATTTTCACTGGGATACGGCATATGGCACCCGACTTATTGTCAAGATTGAACCCCTTCCTTTACGGATGTACTAAATAGGTAACTTTGGACAATATGGGGATTAGGGTTGATTTTTTTGTTCTACTTAGTTCATTAGCTTTTTATTAAGGTATAATTAAGTTATAAATAAATTGAGATGAATCATGCTTAGATTTCATTCAAGATATTTTATAAGCGCATCTTTATGGGTAGTATTTTTTTACTCTCTAAAATATTAGTTTTATTATTTGATTTATATTATTGACTGGCCCGATGGCGCATTCGGTAGTGACCCTGCCCCATGCGCCAAGAGTTGTGGGTTCGATTCCTACCTAGGACAAACATTCGTATGATGAATACTTGTGTTTGTTCTGTGTCTGGGTGTTAATATCCAATATTTAAGTATATATTTGTAATACCACTGATATCCGTAACACAAGTGCTTAAGCTACTTACCTCGGAGTCAGATCAATGTATGTGATGTAGTCGGATATTTATTTATTTATTTATATTTATTTATACATTGAAGGTAGACATATTCTTTTTTATATATTTAGTTACTCCTAGTTTTAAATTAGTTGAAGCAAATTTAAAATTGTTTAAAACTTCATAGATTCGTCTAATATCACACAGTCAATAAAATGAGACTAATAAATTTTAAATCAGAAAAAGTATTACATGTTTAACAATATGTATTAAAGGGCATATTCGTAATAATTTTATTTAAATGACAACATTTGTTTCTGGTATCTATTATATAAATATATATGTAGGCAGTTTATGCGAATGCTAATGCTTGTAATATGTTGCCAATTGTGTATGTATTTTTCAACATATGTTTATAACTATGTGTAACTATTTTATCAAATTATCAAGCGTTACAAAATAACACTTTGTCTCGTGTTGTGCAAGAGTGTCTAATTTCAATTTCGTCGGAGGTTTCACAGCGACCCAAAAAGGACTTATGAAACTTGACACCTCAAAATTTGAAACGCAAACCCGGTTCTGTTCCCACCAACTTCCGACCCACCTACATCCGTATCCGGTATCCGGACAGGTATCCGAGCCCAATTGTACAAATATTCGCGAAGGATATCGAGATAATGGGTCGGGTTACTATCTCGAATCTGAGTCGACTTTCATCTCGATTATCCATTGAACCTTTTCTTGAGACACTGATGATTAACAATTATGTAAATCGGCAATGTATAGACAAATAGAATATTGACAGTTAACACGTGTGCATTGAGATAGTATAAAAAATAATTCATATAGGGGGTGTGTACACAAGTGTAGCGAAAGTAGGTTATTGTTATTTTTTGTTGTAATTGAGAACTTTAACGTTTTATGGGAGGCTGAATATAATTTCACTATATTGTAAGATCCTATCCCATTAAATTTTTAAAGTTTGTGAGAATGAGAATGAACGTAATTCTAACATGCATGTTTTAACATGTTACAGTCTGCAGAAACACTGAAAAATAGATTTCATTACAATTGGAAACTCTTGGAGTACTAACCAAATTTCATTAAAATCAGTTTATTCATTTACATATGGGAATATAAGAGGGCTAATTTCCATTTATAATTCTAATAAGGACTGACCAGGATATTAATTGTCATCCAGATTAAAACACAGATTTTCGTAAAATGACCCTTGATCAGAGGTCACAGAGCAACTAAGCCAGGAAATTCCTCAAACCTCTCACCACCGCTCTGTACCTGTCTAATTGGATGCAATTTCCCATAAGGTCATCGCCCCCTTGGTAATTAGAGCAAGGTGATGAAAGCTCGAAAGGTAACGAGCTCACACACAAACTACGATCATTTGAATCAACACTCGGATGCTTTTCGCCTGCATTCATTATTAATTTAAATACGTGCTGTAGATCAAGCGTTTTGGTGATAGACAGTCCAATGTTCTTGTTGTATTGTGCCTACATGCATCTTACAGGGCTGAGGCTCTAAGACACAAAATAATTTGGGACCCTTTTGGAAGGTAAAGAAAGCGTATACTAGATTTTTTTTTTCTACTATAAAATTCTGTTAAGAAAAATCTTCTAAAATCTTAAAGTAATTTTTTTTATATCAAAACATTCAAATTTATCGGTACTACTGGGCACCCTTAGGATGCCATTATGGTAAACAAGGTTTGGCATTTTATTGGTCTTGTTGAACTTTATAATATTAGTCAGAAGTGATATATAAAATATTAAGGTTCTCTCCATTCCATCCATCCAACCCAGCCCACTGTCCCATGTTGGTCTGGGACTTAAAAAGAATATGCCAACTGTGGTTCTTGCCTAGCATGTCGTAAAAGGCGACTAATGGTATATCGGGTTTTGGGTGTGTGATTGTGTAGGCGACAGGTTAGCCGCTTGTCACTGCTTTTTCACAATTTTCCATCTGACCCAGCCCGGCTTTATTTTTGGCTGAATGTGGTTGAAGGGGCTTGCTGCCCCTTCGACTCTGCCTACCCCTTCGGGGATCGTGGGCGTGATGTTATGTATGTATGTATGTAAAGTTCTCTCAAAATTTTACCGCAGTTTAATTCGCGTAGGTTTGAGTATGTAAGCCTAAGAATTATCGCGGATATATCACGAGAACACAAACATTGGTTAAAAGTTCTCCGATACGTATTTGTGCAAAATTTAATCTTTTTAATTAAAACATTATTGTAAGCGTGATTGAAATATCCTTTCTTACACTTATAATATTACTGGGAGTACTATAATATTTTGGCCTATAAAATAGTTATTCCATCTTAGAAAGATGTAATAGTTGTTTATTAATAACTGTAAAATATTTATAAAAATAGCGTACATGGTAACGATCACCGTATGTACCATAAGTAATTCACGTACGCAATCTGTCAAAATTCCCGCGCAAATATTACTGCCAGCGAAACAAAAAACAAACGACCCATTATGAATCGCTTAGCGAAATCGCAAAATGGCGACATAAGTTAATCGCGTTATTACGGCAAAAGTTTTGCAGTTACGCCCAATGCCATTGCTTATTCGCATGACCGACATACGCAGAATTAATGCTGAATCAAACTCATATACCACAGTAAGTATCTCATTTCCATTTCAAATATTGAATCGCAATTCTGAATTCAATTACATTGCATTATAATGGGTTCCTTATAATAAAGGTCGGTGCTCACTGTAGAAGATAGCATAAGTGCCTGTTTGGTATGAGTCAGGATGTATTAATACAAGAGTATGCAGCACAAACAAATATATGCCCTAATAACAAAGTAAGAGTAAAAGATAAAAAATAACATAGTTACCTGTTTATTTTTATTTTGGTCCGAAACTGTTATAGATTAAAGAGAAAAACTCGTCCCCTGGTTAGCCACAGATAAAGCTAAACCCAAATTTGATGATATTATTAACATGATACTTTGTCTTAAAATACACGTACAATATACGATTTATGAATATGTTTTCATCATGTAAGATGTACCTACACAGATTTATACTTATAAACGTGATAACCAAAGCCAGCTATAGTGACACGTTTCATAATAATTCGAAGTACGTACTTATTCTGTTTTACTATTATTAGTGGTTCTGAAGCCTACACAACTGGTATAAAATCTCTTCCTTAACACGCTTAAGGCTACTTACCTTTACAAACCGGACAAGGTAGGCAGTAAACTCTAACTTGGCGTTACTTAATCTTTGCCCTTTTCTGAGCGTCAGTGTTAAGTGATTGCTTATTGATGTGGGCCCAGATACTAAGTTATGCGGAAGCGAAGAATTTCCTCTGTTAATCATATTAAGTAAGAATCTGATTGGCTCAGCAATACCGATGAGCAATGATCCCGCTGGTATTAAGATTATCAGATAGTGGTCACCATACTATATTGCATATAAATGGGTGTTCCGAATGTTAGTGAATCAGGATTAAAAACTAGTTTATTTTATGACGTGCGTTTAAGCAGTGCCGTTTGAACCGTAGACGTTTGTTAAATTGACTTTGGAACTTAGCGGTGAAAGAAATTCGAAATGGTATATTAAATTAATATTAAAATATGCGCTTGAGTGGTACAATACGTTCATAAGTATTAAGTGCGTTTATTTATTACTTATTTAAGCTTGATAATATTAATATAGTAGCGAATTAAACATACTATTGGGTGCCTTGATTATCAAATAGTTCATAGTAAATTTTAACTTTTTGTTTCTATTTGTTCAGTTATTAGTCTGGATTAAAACTGGGACATACGATAAATTATGCTAGCTCTGTTGAATAAAATTGGTATATATGTATTTTTATTTTTCTATGTTTAAGAACCTAAAAACTAAAGCTCATAATTTTAACCTCTTAAAGGTACGTTCACGTTTAACTATTTATTTGCCATCCCATCATGATCTCTTTTAATGAAAGATTGAATGGCCAATTTTCAAATAATTATAAGATTTATAAATGGAGGTCATTTATATTATTATGCTTGTAAAAAAATGGAGATGTTCCTTATTTATATAGTAGGTTCGCAGATCAGTCAAATACGACTTTTTTAATGAAGATAAGTCTATTAAGATGAACAAGATATTATAAATATAACAAATACTTATACTAATCAGAATAACATTAACGCGATTCCATCCAAACGGTAGGTACGCAACTCCCATTCACAACCCATATCTCTCTCCATAAAACTGTAAATGATATTACATACGCAGGTAAGTACGGACAAGACAACAGCGTTGCATAAAGTAAGCAAAGCATTGAATAGTAAAAATAGATGATTGATAACGCGGTAGTGGAGGAACCGTCGCGTGCAGCGCGGCCGCGTTGGATTTGTGTGGATACGGCCGAATTACCTACATTATCTTGTAGTGTATGTGCTGGCATACGGCTGGGGTAAATATATATATATGTTCAGAATAATTTAAGTCATGTAATGTCGTTTCGAAAAGACTTATTAAATGCATTCTGCATTTCGATCATTAGGAGAATTTCAAACAATTGACAATAAATTAACAGATAGACCAAAAATTTATGAGTTTATTGTACCTAATATCGGTAAATCAACTGCTTTTAAAAATGAGTAAAATCTGTTTTCCGAATAACATTTTACATATCACAAAAAAAATATAACTGGTCCTAATTTTCAGAATAACCTCAACATCAATATAACTTATTGTTGAAGATACGAAATACTTAATCATTTACCATACACATCTAACACTCAGATAGCACATCCACACAAATCTTTCTTGCAGGCACCGTGCGCGACCGGTCGCACATCGCTGCTCGTCCAATTATCATATCCACTTTCTCTGGCTCGGGGTTATGCCTGGCAGGTGACCACACGACTCATCACGAGGACTTAGCTCCAGTGAAAGGTTTACAACTTGATTTGAGCATAAAATTACCAGACTGTATCTTCACAATCAATTCTAAGTGCATTTTAGCGACCTCTATGGAAACTAGTAACTAGGTGCGCCTGGGGCGGTACCCACGAGAATTTTGGTCTTTCAAGATTTGTTAAACCACAAAGATGGCAAATAAGTGTTTTCTCTTGGTGATATGTTAACGACTAAGGTGAGGATCAAAAATATTTCTTTCGCTGAACCTAATTTTGGTGTCCTAGAGTCCTTGATGGTTAATTGGTAACAGCTGAATAGAAGTTTGCAAAATAAGCGTGTCACCCGTGGATATGATAGTTTCATCATAAATCATGGGGGAAAAATCAGACTTCAAATTCTGAGCGGGGTACGTTTTTTTAAGTATGCTCCTAGATTTGCCAGATCTGATCTTTAAGAAACCTTGGCATCTTCATAACCTATAAATCGTGGATAAATAGGAGTGTTGTTCCATGTTGGGGCTTAAAGAACGTGCCAACTGTGTTCCTTACCTACCTAGGTTTTGGGTGTGTGATTGTGTAGGCAACGAGCAAGTCACTTGTCACTACTTTTTCATAATTTTCCATCTAACCCAGCCCAGTTTTATTCTTGGCTGAATGTGCTTAAAAAGGCTTGCTGTCTTTTTGACTCTGTCTACCCCTTCGGGGATTATTCCGGGCGTGATGTTATGTATATATGTTCATATGTATATTAACGTGTATGTTTTCGTAACGATTTCCATTAACACTTAGCTAATGATTAGGTGTTATCATAATTAATTGGTTATTAAATCCTAACTAATTGATCAGATCTCTGTGATAGAGCGAATCCCATTCGGAGCCGTCGGCAGAAGCTAGTACGGCTATAAAAATCAATTCCCACAGGTGTGAATTTACTTGAGTCGATGTTATCATTACACGTTACTTCACATCCTCCTACGACATACAGAGCTCCTCTTTCTCGTCATTTTATAGCAGAGTTGCGTAGAAGTACGAGATCCGGTCTAAGAAATGTAAACCTTCGTCTGTTTTTATTAGTGATAAGAAACAAATGATAGATAATATTCACATTGATACATTGCAAATTGGTTGCCTAGTTAAATTGCGACCTGATAATATTAAAAACAATTTTTTTTTTAATTTAATTGATTTTATCTACTTCCCTGACTGGTTGATAAAAAACTTGTCACTACTTTTTCACAATTTTCCATCTGACCCAGCCCAGTTTTGTTTCTGGCTGATTGAATCCATTGAAATTTTTTTTAGAAGTTAAAGTTTCGAAGCGAAAAAAAAACCGTCGCAATTAATCTAGGCAACCTATTTGCAATGTATCTATCAATGTGAATATTATCTACCATTTATTTCTTATGACTAAAAAATAATATGAGGGTATATATTTCTTAGGCCAGATCTTAGACTAAATGTAATGGACCAAAAACCCTTTGCAGTTGAATGTATATTCTAATCTTAAGTAATATTGTAATAAGACCATTTAACCCAACTTGACTTTATTTTTGACTAAATATGGTTGAAGAAGCGTACTGCAAGTTGAATTCTGTCTACCTGCCTGGATTGCAGGCCTGATGACGTATGTTATCAGGCCTGCAATCCAGACAGTACATATGTATGTATGTATTGTAATAAAATACATAAATTTGTTCTAAGTACGTATTTATCTGATCATTTTTCAGTTACGTCGTTAAGGATAAAGAAAAGAGCAAAAGATGCCATTAAAATTGAATTTTTTTCCGGAGGAATATTAAAATGTACATTACTGCAATCAGAACCTTCGGTTCTTCGGTGAAAAAGATTGCTTCTAGCGATAATACCGCCTAAATTGTATAGTATTTTTCTGTGTGCTTATTTCTAAATGTTTTTTTCGCGCAATTAATAATAATATATCTATTATGTTAAGACTAACACTCGTTCCCCTAATTGCAATTCGCAAAGACTCACTTAAATGTATATAACTGTTTTATATCTGACTCGGAAATGACATTCAGACTATAAATATGCAGCATTAGTATAATGATATCTTTTATCAACGCCATCTAGTCGGCTGTTGAATTAATTGCTTGATGCAGAGCGCATCCTTTCGACCTTACAGCGATGTAATGTTATGCAAACCAGCAGCATAATGTGATATGGCTCATACGTGAGCAGTGTTCTTCAAACCTGGCTACTGACGAATCTCACGATTATCTAAATAATTGACACACAAATTCTTTTGCTCCATATAATAGTTTGTAGTATACACAATTTGTACTATGGATGGGAGTTTTAGGTGCTGAACGATTAGGCAGTGGATAGATCGTTATTGCAAATATAATCGATCGATATAAAACTGGGCTTAGATTACTTATCAATTACCTAGTCTATCCATTATCGTTCTTAAATACATTTTATAAACATTAAGGTGTCGAGTAGAAATTTCCAAATCATAAGAGATATTAGTCCCCAGGTGTATCCGTCCGAACCCGCGACTTGGGTCTCTAGTGACTATGGTCCTGACCACTAAACCAACGGGCCTTTCACATATGTCTCATACATAAGAAGTGCCTGTTATACTCTCAGCTACACTGATGATTCATGCGATTTTCAAAAATCTTCGTAGGAATTACAGACCGCAAAAACAAAGGTCAATTCCCGCTTGGGACGGGTGAGGTGTGTAAGGACCGTGCCTAAGCGCTCGGTTCTCTCTGCCTCTCCAGGGAAATGGCGTGAAGCTTGCTAGTTAGTTTGGCAAATGTTTCGTATGATGAACATAGACATGAGTACTTGCGTCATAAACATTTATATGTTTATTAGCATATTTAAGTATGTCTGTCCACTATCCCTCTAGGGAAATATCCGACAACATCACATACATTGATCTGCCTCCGAGATAAGTAGCTTAAGCACTTGTGTTACGGATATCAGAAACAACAGTGGTATTACAAATATATACTTAAATATTGGATATTAACACCCAGACACAGAACAAACACAAGTATTCATCATACGAATTTTTGTCTTGGATGGGGATCGAACCCACAACTCTTGGCGCATGGAGCAGGGTCACTACCGAATGCGAATTCGAGCTTGTCCAAGTTAGGTTGGCGTGTAAGTAGTAGTTTAGTAAGTTTGTCAAATGTTTCGTGTAATGAACATAGACATAGGTACTCAAGTCATGGATGTTATTAGCATATATATATGTCCATCCGTGACCTAGTATACATAGCACAAGATAGCACAATCATACATGCTTTATGCTTATTTGGAGCCACGGAATTGGTTTATTTACTTAATGTGAATAATATGCAAGTATTCAATGAGTTTCAAGGTCCGGACGGCGGAGAAAACCACCGTATTACATTATGACTTTCTCTGAATACCGTATAAGTACTGATACACGGTGCATTAGATGCATACGTAATTGCAAATTGCAGTATGGAAATCTCATACATCTCTGATTACACTTTTTGTCGGATTTGGAATTTCTAAATCTACTAATACTATGTAAAGACAGAAGAAGATATTAAATAGTTGTTTATGTGATGTCATTGTCAAAGTAACCATATATTACTTTAATATATTTTAATAAAAGGATATCAATGCGTATTTTTTGATTGAACATACATCACGCCCGTAATTTCCGAAGGGATAGGCAGAGTCAAAGGAGCGGCTAGCCCAATCAACCACATTTGCCAATACAGTTTATAAAAAGTCTATCATTGACGATTGCTTGATTAAACTGTCTACCTAATACCGAAAATGTAACAAAGTCCTGCTATAATAATTTCATTTAGTCCTGATATGCAGGAATCGACATTCATTAATCTTTTTGAAAGCTCACGTCGAAAATCGCTATAAATATATAATATATGTAAATTAACTAACTAACTAAACTTCACGGCACTTCCCTAGCGGGGTTGGCAGAGAGAACCGAACGCCATATGGCACGATCCTTACATACCTCTCTCGCCTCTTCAACATTCATTATCCTTTTCATACAAGCTCTACCGTTTTTGACTAAGACTCCTAACATCACCTTCTGTTAATACACGACCAATCTGGTCGTGGTAGGTGAGCCTGGGCCTTCCGCGGCTCCTACATCCTTCCACTTTCGCATTGTATATCTGTTTAGTCAATCTTTCGTCATCCATTTTTTCCACATGTCTGAACCACTGATAACTTCCATTGATTCGTACTGTTAATTTTTTTTTTCCCGCATAGTGTATATTTCTTTCCCTTCCACTTGACGCAAAGCTGTTTTTGCGTCAGAGGTCAGTGTTACCAGATCTGTCTGTGTTCTTAGGAATATTAAAAACATTGCAAGGAAAGTTCTTTGGGTCCCTTTCTTTCCTTATATTTTTATTGATCTTTCATACAATCTTGTCATTCAACTTGGAATCGGAATGTAGGTATGTCTAATATCTGTCTTTGCTGACATCTTTGTAACGATTGTAATTAGTCATGTATATGTAAGTAATAAAAAAGCAATATTTACCGTTGCAAATAGCTCAATAGTTTCACAATACCAGTTGTAGGTAAACATCTAAACATCCACGAGCCACATAAATCAATTTCCGTCAAGTTATATTGTGCGTTAGGTAATAAAAAACAGATTGATCTAGTGTTTGAAGAAGACCCGACCGGTCTAGTCTGTTGGTACACTAACCAGCGCGTTGCATCATGCATATAACGAGTCGGAGATGCAACGGAGCGTACTAAGTGGTCTGAGCGATTTTCGAAAGTATTCTACTATTTTGCAATATTAATAACCTGATTTCCTAGGTTTGGATCTTCTCATGCTAATTAAATGCAATATTTCATATAAGAGACATCTTCGATTCGCAAAAAGTGTGTATTTATAACGTTACGCAACTTCATTGCGTGGGTATGACTTTCATTTTGTACTTGTAAATTGCTTTGTATAATTTTGCAAATATTTCATTGGTTTCACTTCTATGTAATTAACTACACTCGTTAGTGAATCTCGAGGACTGATTTTGCCCCACATTAAATTATCGATTTCCAAATTTCATGTATAATAATAATAATAAATACTCTAAGCTTAGAAAAGGCAGGAAAATAATATGATCAAAATGCAATGGAAAGTATGCGTTGATAGGAATGTATAGGCAGACCCTGCTTCCCACTGGACACTATGGACACGTGCCCAGGGCTCCCACCGTCTAGGGGGCCCCCTAGCTATAGATTACCAATGGATCATCGACATTTATTACTCAATATGAGGTATGTGCGGTCTTCCTATCCCTATGAGAAAATGGCATGACGTTTTATACGTAATGTACATATAAGATGCAGAAAACACGTACTTTGTAGGTATCGAGCTAGACTTTAGATATATAAAATTAAACCTACTCAATATTTATATATGGCGTGGTATTGTATCTATAGGAAAATCTATTAACAGCCTATTAACGTGATATCGAAGCGCAAAAGTCATGTTTCATTGAAAATCAAGCAGTCATTACAAATGTTACTTCTGGTGTTAATATCACATTTACCAAATCAATATTATGTCAGACACAAATCAGGGCCATAATAATAAATTCATAGTAATGCGTTTAATCTGCACGCCAATTCACTGGTCCTATACTGAGGTTTTACTATTACTCAACTCAATGATTTCAAATCATTTAGTTGAGTATGACATACAATTATTTTGCAAATATCTTAAATAATTAATCACTGATGATATTAAATGATAAAATAGGCACCGATATTACTTTTCTAAATGGATAAAAATGGTATATTTTATTTTATTCGCCCTATCCTATCCTATACCCCATATATCTGTGATATGCTATGATGCCTTACCTTCCGCTTTCATTACGTATTGACGTACCACCACTCCTGCAATACCCATAGGCAGAGTCACGGAACATAGAAAACCTCTTTTCTATGTCCTGTAAGCAGAGTCCAAGAAGCCTTAACCTCTTTAATTCACATACAACCAAATATAAAAGTGGTTGGGTTGGACGTAAAATTATTTTACCAAGCGTAATACATTATACTAATAATGTCATGAAGCAACCGCAACCGCAAATCGCACCGGGGGGGCTTAGTAGGCCCTGGTTACCAGGACAGGGCCGAAGCCAAGAGAGACCCCGAGATGGGCCGCAACTGCTCGAAGGAAAACGTGTCAGTTGCGGCCGGCCGGACCAGGATTGCCGAGGAAGAGGAGCAGCTGAGTGTGACTTTGCTCGCCTCGGCAACCCGACAGGGGCGCACTGTGTTGCGTTGCGGTGGGTCGCGGAGTGATCTCCTCTCCCTCCGCGTCGACAGGGCTCTGCCCTCAATTTAGGCCGCCGGGTGGAAGGCAGCCCCCTCCGACGAAACACTCTTCGCTGTCTCTCTGGCTTAGCAGAGGGCACAGCGCGAGAGTGGGCCCACGACGCCGGTCGCGGGGACGACCGGCGTCTGATTCCTGGGTGGAGTAGTTGAGACATGCTGGGTGGCCCAGCATGTCTCGACGTGCGCGTGCGCTCAGTGCTGTGCATTCGGCGCCTTACGACCGTGGGGTACACAGCATCGACCACCGCCTGCGCGGCAAGCGCACAGCGGAGGAGCTATAGTCCCGGCAGTGGGGGTACCGGCTCCTCCGGAACTGCGCCACGCCCGAAGAATGACCACCGTGAGGTTTAGTCCGCAGTGGAGTGTTTTCCCCAGCTCAGAGTTCTCTGCTCACAGCTTTGAGCCCGACACATCCCTTGTAGGCCGAACCTAGGTTTACTTGGACAGTGCGTAAATGCATTCTTCACGTAAAAAAAAAAAGTTATGGGTGTTTGAAAATTTTAGTCTATCTTTTCTAGATTTCTAGATCGTCTAGCTGCAATCGAACGCGTGTTAATTTGCATAAAATACTACCTTTTCAAATGCTAATCTAATTAATTTTTATTTAAATTATATTCGTAAATTATTTTTATTTGCAATGATTTTTTTTTATTAACCTATAGTGTCCCACTGCTAGGCAAAGGTCTCCCCCAATTTTCGCCAATCATGTCTGAGCCAGCTCTTTCCAGGTGGTGTGGAATTTGCCAACACTTTGCGCCACCAAGTCGGTGGCCGGCCATGACACCTTCTAAAAAATACCGTGAATACGAACAAAATAACATGCGCCATGAGTCACATCCTATGTTTTTCTCGCAGTTGATTTCCTGGTAATACGACGCTGCCAAAATTATCAATTATTCTTAGCCCGATCTACTTAACTGTCCTTTAAGTATCAAAAAACAGTTAATCCGCACAGACATACCTGCCGATAATTTACACGGTACATTCCAATTAATATTAGTTTCTCAACTTGAACTCTAAACAGGTATCATAAGTAATAAACAGAATTTGCCGTCGGAACTTTTCTTTAGCAGGCCAGCGTTTTGGTCTAACCAGACATAAATAAAGATAATCTTGTTATCTCGTTCAAAACACAACCTGTTTTCTTAACAACCCGTTAGCAACCTGTCCTCGATGTTCGATTCACAATTTTTTTGTCTTTTCATAAGAATATTACCGCAGAAAATGTAACTGTAACGATCATTTACACAACAGATTTATTTTTGTAAAATAAAACTAGACCGCTCTCTTGGGTTTGCGTGGGAATGGCGGAGTGAAATAAGATCGTTAAGGAGTAATGATATGTATTGTATGGTATTAAATTTAAAAGAAGAAAACAGGAGTGGATGGCGCACATTCTGACGATTTAAATAAAACAGTATCTCATAAAATATCTACTACAAGTAACATTTTATTAGACTATGACGGATGTGTGTATTATAATATAATTTGGCTGATTACTATCTGAAGCCCTAAAGATAACAGATGATATAATCGTGGCAAAATCTAGAATAATCATAAAAACAGTATTTTGCTTGTTGCTTCCTTATTATCAAACGTCAAGCTGATATCTACCATAAATGTGTCAAAAATTTATATACTGGCCCGTTGGACGAGTGGTTAACCACCCTGACCACGAAACCAAGGGTCGCGGGTTCGTATCCCGCTAGGGACAAATGTTTCGTGTGATGAACATGGACATTTGTACTCGAGTCGTGGATGTTTATAAACGTATTTAAGTATGTCTATCCGTCCACCTAGTATCCAAAGCACAAGCATAACCTTAGTTTGGAACTAGGGAATTGGTGAGTCATTCTGGAGAATTTATTTATTTATTTTTATATAAACCTACAAGCTGTGCCCCCGGTTTCACCCCCGTTAATGGTTTATGTTTTATAGCTATAGCCTTCATGGGCAATCTAACACTGAAATATTTTTTCAAATAGGACTACTAGTTCCTGAGATTAGCGCGTTTAAGCAAACAAACTCTTCAGCTTTATAATATTAAGTTTAGATTTCTAAGCACCTTGCATTTTCTAAAAGTATAATAGTAAAGTAAATATATATGTATTTCAAGTTTAAACTTTAGAATCCAAAACTAAAACGAACAAACAGACGCACTCCAATCTACATCTTTACTATTAAGGATAAGAGAATTCGTTAACGAATCACCAAAAACGTCGGTCCAATTATGATTTTAATTCGTTCTCCTGTTAATTACGTTAGGAAGTTTATCGACTCAAAACTTGGCCATTAAGCAACGCCCGGTGCCGGAAACAGACGTTTTTTTCTAATACCCAGCCTTAGAGATATCGAATAAAATATTGCATATGATGTGATACCATTATTTACGCAACATCGGTTCGAAAACTCGTCCAAGTCAATGGGTGCAGTTAATGAGGCACCTGCAGTCTAAGTCATAAGTGCGGATTCACTTTTTATTGTGTTATACAATGCTTTCCAACCAACCCAGCCCACAGTCCCATGTTGGTCTGGGACTTAAAAAGAATGTGCTACTTGTGGTTCTTGCCTGGCATGTCGTAAAAGCGACTAGTAGTATATCGGGTTTTGGGTGTGTGATTGTGTGGGCGATAGGTTAGCCGCTTGTCACTGCTTTTTCACAATTTTCCATCTAACCCAACTCTGCTTTTTTTTTTGGCTGAATGTGATTGAAGGGGCATGCTGCCTCTTTGACTCTGCCTACCCCTTCGGGGATTATGGGTCACGCCCATGTATTATGTTATGTATGTATACAATGCTTGACAGGGTCATAAAGGGATACGGTACACCTTTATAATTTGATGTAATTCTGTGTTTTTCTATGGAAATAAACGATCTCCGAACTGAGCCAATGGCTTAGAATTTAAAAAATCTTCTTTCTATATTGGTCTAAGACTTTAAAAATGTAGCAACTGTGTTGCTAGGCCAGCCTGATGTAAAATGCGACTATCGGTGTATTATAAGTTAATGGTTGGGTTTGTGATTGTATAGATTAGCGACGATCGCGACGAGCTAGCCACTTGTCGTTTCTGTTTTGCAGTTTTTCCTCCAACCCAATTTTTGGTTTTAAATGATTGTATGTAAGTATGTGTTATATACAACTTTTTCTAAGTTTTCGTATATTTTTTAATGGTTGTATAAACTTTGCAATTATTTTTCCGCCATTCTTCTCGTAATTAAAGGTTAACCTAAGCCAAATTATCCTATTTGTAATTAAGACCATGTAACCTAGTGGTTACATGTTTAACTTGTTTGTATTGACTCCATAGTTTATAACTTAAACCATACACTAATGCAGAAGGGGGCGGTACAAAATTTGAATATTTCACGCATAGAATCGTCCACGCGTAGCGCACAAGACGGGAAGTCATTCAAATCCTTTATTCAGATCGCTTAAGGAGCGGTCAAGGTCTGGAGGTTCGAGGATATGTGAAGTGAAGGTTACTTTCGAGAGGGGGACTTGTAGTACGGGTGGTGATGACCTGAGTATATACCGCATTGGAATTGTGATTTTTTTTTGGCAACGTCCTTATATTGTTGCATATTATAAACTAACTGTGCCTGCGGTTTTATCCACGTTTATGGTTAATCTTATATATATAGCCTTCCTATTAAATAATCCTTCCTAATAAATGGGCTATCTAACACTGAAATAATTTATCAAATCGGACCAGTAGTTTCTGATATTAGCGCGGTCAAGCAAACAATTAACAAACTCTTCAGCTTTATAATATTAGTAAGTATATAAGTATAGTATATATAGATAAATATCGGTCTTAAAGTAATAACCACCGCTTATCCTGAGGCATGTCATGTGCTTGTTTGCCTCCTATGGTTCTATAAAAAGAGAAGTAAAATGTATAAAAGAGGTCTGTATACGTCATTTAAAGAGGTTGTAGACACATTAATCTATGGTCTCCTTATATTTTTATCCCAGTAGTCACGCAATCATTTACTCGAAACGCAAATATTACCTATATTTATTACTGCAATGGACAATTTAAAAATCGACTTCATTAGATGTCTTAAATCTATTTTTCTAGGTGACACGCCCAAAAGTTTTTGACTTGAAATTTTGAGAATCAATTCCTTTCGAATTCAGATTAATGGTAATTATCTAGGCAATAAATATTTTGCCAGATAAAAATCTTTTATAATTTACCTACTAGCTGAGTAACGCCCCGTTCTCGGATTTTCAATATGTACCGATTTTTTTATTATTTTTTTCTTTCATAAGAACCTTCACCTTACAATAAGAAACACAACTAAAAAAGAATTAGCGAAATCGGTATAGCCGTTCTCAAGTTATAGCGTGACCAGGAGAAATAGGGGTTACCTTATATATAGTAGTCTGATTTTAAGTTTCAATCCCATTTTGGTCCAGTTCATGTTGATTCTATTTCTTACCTAGCATAAAGTAAAAGGCTGATCGCTTTATTGGTTTTGTGACTGTGTAGGCGACGAGCTAGCAACGACTCGCCACTTTAAAAAAATCCCATCTAACCCAACTCAATTTTATTTTTAACCAAAAGTGGTTAAAAAGCCTTGCTCCTTAGACTCCACACCTATAAGGATTGCGTGACAATACGACAGTATGCAACAATCTAAAAAAAAGTCAAATTAAAAATGTTAACGTCAAATTTTCTTCTTAAACAAAACAAGTGCATAACACAAAAAACAAACTTTACCAAAATCATCTGCCACCTGCACTATTTAAATCCCCTGATTCCCCCAGCTCAATGCAACGAAGTGCATTGTACACGTTATCGGAGCATGTTCACATCCAGCCAATATATTGCACATTGCAAATGCAAAAGCACATTGTTTACTCGGTTATGGGAAGTCGTAAGGATATTTTATTCAAATCGCCTTGAAGTAGAGCGGTCAAGGTTCGTAACTTCGAAGGATATATGGAGTGAAGGTTGTGTACGTACATACATTAAGACGGTGAAGTTATGAGGTGTAAAGTAACTTCGTACTAGAGATGTATTATCTGTAACTAGTAGTGTAATATAATAAGACTACTGTAGATGTATGGTAGATAGATCATACTATATACAGCGAATAGATTATGGGTCATGATCATAATGACATACATTGCGTAATAATTGACCCAACAAAAAAGTTACTAAACGAAATAAACATTTAACGAATTCAATATTTTTTTTAAAAGATAAAAAGATATCTGGAAAATTATTTTACTATTTGCAAATCAAAGTTATCCATGTAGATAAATACAAATAGCTTTTTTTAAGAAATTAAAATCCCTACATTAGTAATCGGGCATTTACAATTCAAACGCCTCTTGGAATCTCGCAAAATAGTATATAATATAAACACTAGCTATATCGACCAGTAATATCGAACGTCATTAAAAAAAATTATGTTCTCGCATGAGCGATTCAAATATCGAATTCCGTGCAAGCAACGAGCCCAAGAGCTGGCACGTGACCAGTGCTAACTAACCCCAAACAAGTCCCCTAAATAGGGAACCCGTAAAATTACTAATGGCTATATAAATTTCACCCGTCACTCGCTCAAACGTACACCTGCCACCGAAAAATACAATAATTAGAAATAACTGTAACCTCTTCTGATGTGTCCATTATTTTCGTCTCATAAATTTCGAACTTTTTTATAACATTTCGAATTTGAAATTAGAACGGGTGTCGTTTGTTTTATCAGGTTCTTTTTTCGGGTTGTTTCGATTTGGGTCAGCTGTCATTTCGTTTCGTCAGGCGTGGACGTTTCCCGCCATTTTATAAGCGCCATCTTATTCTTAGTTGGAGTAATAAGTATATTTTTTCAAACTAATTAGTTGTTAACCAGCAACATTTTTAGCTTTATGTTACACGTTGTAACTAACATTGTAAATGATGTAGGTACAGAACATTTAATATTATCTACCATCTTTAGCTGTACGTAAATTCTTTAATGTAGTCATTTAACCATTTACTCGGTACCAGGCTTATTTATAAAATGCTAGCAATCCACTTTTATAGGTTATCTATTCCTGCTCATATAGATTTTTGATATAATGAGGACTCCTTATTATAAGGGCTATGCACCGTCAGATGAAGTAAATGTGTGTATTACGTAATAAGTTCATCATAACCCTGAAGTTATGTTTTATATCGATGTATGTCAATATGTTCCATTTATATCAAAACTGCCTGCCCCGCTAGGGAAGTGGCGTGAAGTTTAGTTAGTTAGTTAGTTATATCAAAACTTATTCGTATCCTCATTTTTTTTTTAACCAAAATATCGTTTCCTCTTTGTATTTCCTTTTTGAACATCAATTCATGACTTAACCGATGTCGATAACTTTTCCAATTTTAGTAAAATATAAACTACGGCATCAAGCTCCCATTTCTGTAATCGTCCGTCAATCGTCCATATCTCCCTGCCTCATCCGCATTCTTAACTCCAAATGCTCTTAAACCCAAAAGTATATTTTTCCTTCCAATTTGCACTTGGAAAATTAAATTATCTCACAATTTGGCCCCAGTTGATGGGGTAAAAACTCACTGTTTGTCTGACCATTACCGCCGCGCGGGCACCGGAACGACAGGGTTACCCCTCTGCATTAGTTTCTTTAATCTTTGACATGCAACCCACTTTCAACTTTAAACAGAGCTCCATATAGCTCAAAATAGTTTAAAACCGTTTATACAGTCGTGAACTGTTTTGAATAACGCCGGTCAAATGTCTGATGCAAACTATATTGAGTTTTATTTCTTTGCTGTTACGGTTGAGCTTAGGGTTGTCGTGGTAGAAACTGTTCTTAGGTCAAGTTCTGCTTGGAGGATCACAGTATCGTGCAGTATCTATGTTGCAGTAAAATTATTATAATGAGTTACTTAATGAAGTTTCTAACTGTGCCGGTAGAGAAAATTCACGTAACAAAAGCGTTGGCAGTAGTTTATCAGGGTAATAGCCAAAGTTTTTACCTAAATTGCACCTAAGCGGTCTACTTAAGGGACAACTAAGTTATGTTGGTATAAAAACAGTCAAGATGTCGTACATTTGTCATTGTCTCATCCAGCAAAGTTGACATGCTTATGATCTTAAAAACACATCGATTATACATTATTATAAATACGCAATTTTCTCTTCTGTATGTAGCTTTCAAATTAAAATTATATTCAATGTTCCTCAATACAATAAGAAGATACTTATATATGGATTTCCTTTATAATTATTTAAATACAAATTTGTATCTTAGCTAGGTAGCGAGAGAAAACATCATGAGGAAAACTGAATGTACAGACAGCAGCACATCAGACTATCTACTTTGGACTTTGTACCGCCGTATGTCGGGGACATAAGCGCTAATATTGAACTGCAAATGGGTAACTTGACCTACTGTTGACTGTACATTAAAATGAATACATGTGCGTAATCATATCCAATTTGTCTGACTATCTTAATACCTTTTCATTAACAGCGTTTTCTTATCTTTTGGCCAATTATCCTTGACATTGGCCATATTTCATTTATTCACTTAATAAACTTTGAAAGTTTATTAAGGATATCAACTAGCCGGTGTAAATAAATATCTATAAAAATATTCGTAGTAGTAGGCTTTCACAATTCTTCGTATGACAAAATTAGCCATTTCCCGATACGTCGAATACCACGACCCGACTGCTGCATCTACAACGTAAAATATCACCTGTGCATTCTTATCACACGGTAATAAGGCTTAAATTAGAACGGTGTCGAGTAAACTTAATAGGGGATAGTTGACCGCAGGTTTATTGTTAGATATTTTTATTGTTTCTTCAAGGGGCACGTCGGGAGGAAGTGTTACATATCGTTGGGTTTTTGGACGTTATTTTATTGGCCGGTAGTATATTTTTTGTTGTTTATGATGTAATGGTTAACAGTTCATGTTTTGGGAAAATTTTGGATGGGGTTTGTATGGTAAAGTTAACGCTCTGGGATCTGATGAAGTTGTATAAGATAAGCGTTAGTTCTTAATAAATTATTATTAGTATTTACACATAAGTACACTACGCCGGTAATAGGATAAACAAACGGATTGCATCATTCCTTTAGACAAGTTCCTGGCTTATTGTTATTAACATGTTTTAATTGTCTTTATCATTGTTTTTTTTATGTGATACAAACATATTTAAAATCCGTTATTAGATTTAAGACTAGAATTAATTTTTTTTGTAAAATTAATTAAGAGCTGTAGATTTTGTGCAAATAAATAAATATATAAATATTGTCTACCTAGCATTTCATAATTTAAGAAGAAGACTTGAAACAGATTATTCATGCTTTATGGAGGGTAGTTTACCCTCCACACAACTAAGTAACATTACGGAAATCATGTCGTATATACCTAGTAAATTAAAATATAATTGCCTAAAAGTTTAAACATGTTCCATATTGTTCTGGGACCTTAACAGAAAGTAGTAATGGAGTATAGGGTATTGGCTTCGTAATCGTGTAGTAATAAGTACCTAAGATTCCCCAAGGGAAAGACCCAAAGGAGTAGACGTACTCATTTGGGTATAGCGGGTGCGATAGTATTATTAGTATAAGCGAAACCACAGAAATAGAAAAGAGGTTTTCTATGTTCTGTGAGCGGAACCAATAACTTGTTTATTTAACCCATTGCTCTAAGGAACTAATTTAAAAGATTTTAGAAAATCAGTGGTTTTATGTTTTTCCTTTCCATACAAAAGTTGATCAGCTGATTGGCTATATTATACGAAAAGTAAAAAAAATTTTTTGCTAATTTCCTTGAATCCTTTAAATAGGTTCCTTAAAATAATGATTATATAAGTATGTAAGAGGTTTCGCATGAACTATAAATAACCATGTATACACGATAACGGTTTCCGAATCTTGCATCTCACCATCAAAACTACAAAGTTTCACGACATTATCATACGACAAAGTCGACTTCCTTAATCCTTATCTAAACCCTTGATTGATGGCGTTGTTAATTAATTTATGAAATAATGAGCACAGACTACTGGGGGACGCGAAATGAATATTTATAGGGCTTAATTGAAGTTCGTTAAGGCTGAGATCGCTAACCGATGCGCCGGCGCAGATAATGTTTGTCTGATACTCTATCGGACTGCATGTTTGGCAGTTTTAGAACGGATAGAATGGTCTGCGGTCGTATATTGAAGGTATTGTAGCATATAAAGTAATAAACATACAATGTATTATGCTTTAGCTATTTTGCTTATTCACAACAGGTACTTAAAATAGGAGTTGGTTGAGCACACCTGAAACTAAGTATGTTTATGTTTTAAACATAGTTTAAGACGTTCTCAACGTAGGTAACCTTCATCTTAATTATGGCATCTTGATATACGTATCTTTACTTTATTAATATTTATTTTTTTAAAACAGAGATATGAGCCCGGATTTCCGTCAATCTGTTCTCTCAAAAAAAAAAGAATATATAAAAATATCTATCAAAATTGCAACACTAAATTGGAGCAAATTGATTTTCATAACGTTGCATGAGTTTCATGTATCACGAACGATTTTCACCGATAGATCGCCTGCAGACTTGCAGTTAACCTAACATACTTTTTGTACAGCATTTGATCTAGATTGTATAACACCCGGTCCCAAAAGTGGAACGCTTTAATCCATTCGATGCGGTGCTGCGATTAGGAAATGCAATTATTAGATGCAACAGATTGCGTCGTCGATATAAAATTCATAATAAAAGAAGCAATATATATTTTTTTATTTATTTTTATTAAATTTGGTCTAGTGGTAAGATACATTATTTATTACTCCTTTGAGGCAATCGAAATAAGTATATCAAATCGCTTCCTTGTGTAGAAAAAAATTTAGTACTAGCCTGAAAAATATATAAATATATATTTGAATTTTTAGCATCCCTTGTAATCGAAGAGAACTCTCAGAAATAAATTTTAACTTTATTTTTACTTGCAATATTACATACAATATGATCTATATATGATCTATATGATCTAGAATAGTATCACGTAAAAAATTATATGGGTATGTTACTCTTCCATATCTTTTCAACATTATCTTTATTTTCGTCGTCTACGTACCTTACAAAACGTATTAATTAAAACATTCACAGCAATAGTTGACGGAGTCATCGGAAAGCCCCGCTATTAAATTTAATTAACCTAATGCTCAATAACCCGTACTACGTGTATTAATAAATACATCCAAAGTTTAACGAAATGCAAATACTTCCAGTACACAATCCACTGCTATATTTAGTAACCGATTACGTAAAAGGGAGTTATGTGTTATGGCACAAGCTGCTAGTGAAGTACTCGCACAATCTAATAGGGATGAGCCCGACCGTAAAGTAATTAGATAACGTTGTAAATAACAGCTATTGGTTATTTAAATAACCGTTGCGAATTATAAGCGTGTTTATAACTCTATCGTTGGGACTGTGTCATACCAAATTGTTGGTATGTAATCGATAAGTTAGGGTCAATTTGATCATGTACCTGTGATATAACTACACTACGGATTGAATGCCATAACATTTGCACATGGTTTTGTCTGCCAAGACCTTGGCCTCTTGACCTCTAATTGACTAAAATAACATTACATATGATACCCCATTAGTAGAAATGTAGGTTTATAAGTTATTTGATTTTAAACAAAATCTGTGCAAAAATTTAGTATATCTGCTTACGCATTTTTCGGAAAGTTACTTTTACTTATTTTTAATTAGCCAAATCAAAAACGGCCTTTCGCCATTGTCCTTTGTTCCAAAAAGATTGTTTGGGACTTTTTATAACGAGAAAGAATAAATGCACATTTCCTGAATCATGTACAGGGGAGTACAGTATAACCACTGCCGCTGCGCCTCGCACACAGAAAATTATACGGAGAAAACGGAGCTGGACGAAGTGTTTTTTTTTTACATTAGACTGAGACTATTTTCGAACCTCTCAGCTAATTAAAATAAAAAAAGAAATAAAAAAAAATATAACCAATAATTTTAAATTACTTTGACTATCTAAACGTGAGCCTAGATGTAAAAAAACGTGAACGAAAATCAAAGTAAATATTTTAGTAACCACATAATTATCAAACACCTTGTATACCTGCTACTTCTGATCGAGGTCTCGACTGAGTTGCAGCGCCTCTGGTCACGCTCTTAATAACAATGCAACACGAAAGTACAAAATCCCACTAATTTTATTGTTTTTAACAGATATTTCTTAATTCTAATTGGAAAAACGATTACACAAGTTCAGTTCTCTTGTAGTTCGCGTTTGAGAACGAAATTCTAAATCAAAAATATTTTTTTATTTGGCCGAAAGTGCTTTTTACTTTTTTACGTTTAATCCAATGTATTTTTGACCAAAACTTTAACTCTTGGGATTGCAGGCGTTGCGTGATGTGTATACATCATAAGTGCTACAACATTAATTTAAATATGTAGATTACCTTTTATTACATACCGCTCTCCGTGATGACATCAATGAATATTGATAATAAAAGTAAACATTTCAGGACAAATCCTTATATTAACCTACATAAGACATAATACTCAACAGAAACATTACCATATATGGCCATTCGAACTTTATTGTAATATAGACATTTTACAACCGTAGTAATATAATCTTGATTTTATGCACGATAAAACATCTAATAACATCAACATTCATGCACAATCAGCAATAAATCCATTCTGATTATGTACGGTCATCAAATCAAAGTTCAAATTAGTAAGATTAAATTCAATTTCAACTTTGCCATGCTCTCATCTAAACATAATACCGGTTTTGTTGTTTTGTTTTGAATTGATTAAGTGCACCTCGTGAAATATTAGTGAATCGAATAATATATTAGCATGCATCGTTAAGTAATGTGTTATCCTATATTATATAAGTGACTTAAAAAAAGAAACCGACTGACTAATATATCAATACACAAATAACCTTAAATTTCAATTAACAATTTACTAGTTTTAAATGTTTGTCTGTTTTTTTCATAAGCGAAATAGAATAGTGGCGAAAGCGATCTTAGCTTAATTACTAAAATAAAGCAATTGGTCTAGTATAGACTTTTAGAATCCAGACGTTAGCCACGACTTTCTCAAAATTGGTATTATTAAAATCCACGACATTCGTATCTCGCTTGTCACTAAGTTTCCCGCGCATAGCGCTAAAATAACTCAACGTTATTTCTCGATAACGTTGCCGCTCGCGCCTAGGCCTTGCGCAACAATGGTCGCAGGTGGAATGTCCGTTTTTAGGTCGACACGGATGCACTACAATCGAACATCTAATACTAGTTATGCTGATCGGGCCAGTTAGCACCTTGTAATTGACAATCGTGCGTTGGGCTCGTTTTGCGTATTAAATTTGTAATTACGGTGTTATAATGGAGCAGCCTATAATCCTGGGTTTGACGGCATTATGAGTTGCGATGCGTTTCGAATGAACGATTGTATCTTTCACGACTTTACTTGTTTTATGATATACGGCAATGTACTCTGATTGAACATAAAGGTCAGTTAAGGTGCATATATACCGGTATTCCATGGAGAAACATTTTGCAATACGATAACATTATTTAACGTTTGCGACCACTTGTTATTTGTTGAACGTTGCTCTAGGCAACCATACACTATCAACATAAACATTTTGTTTGAGCATTTTAAAGTCTTCGAGTCAGTTTTCATCTTAGATTCGGAAAATCTGGTTCTCGTATTGAGGAAACTGACATCTGATCTTCATAACTCTTAGACGATAGAATCAGAAAATTCCAATACTTGTAAGTAGTATAAATGTGCAAGATTCCAACTATAATTTAACTCATCATTTGATAATCCAGGAGTACTGCTCGTGTTTGAGGCACCAACCTTCTCAAACTCTACTACTTCTCAATATATGCCGCTTAGATGTTTTGATTTTACTAACTGTGGGTTTCAAAACACCTTCTCATCCTGATAGTAATAGACCGAAGACGAATGAATTAATCCGATTTCATTTAATAGTCATTCTTCCTTTAGAACTGAATAACGATGTAATTACTAATTTATATGCTTCAAACATTACCCTAAGCAGCACGTCCCCAAAACAATTAAAGACAGTTACCACTCACACATGTCGCTTGGCGTGCGCGGGCGCACGCGTGCCTCGCGCAGGGCTGCTACCTGTTAGTTGGAGTAATAAAACACTTCATTGTATTACATTGAAGCGGCTGCTACTAAACTTCGTAACCCTGGAACCCTGTAACCCTGGACAGAGGAACCAGATAAATTTAATTTCTTCCATTTGTGTCAATTGGTAGAATAAATTGACACAAAAGTTTCGATTATTTAAATAGTGCTGTGTGGCGTGTTTTGGGAAAGGCCTATGTCCAGCAGTGGACGACAATAGGCTGATGACGATGATTTAAATATTATATACATGTTGTAAATTGTTTGTTCAAGCGGATAAACATTCAGCTTCATGTACTTTGGTTCACTTCCAATGCGTATAACGTCAACGTACATACACTGTTTTCCCGCTGAAATCGTATTAAATAAAGTAACGTTACGTATGACCTTAGGGAAAAACAGCAGGTGTAGTTCTTACGTGTTATGTTTTTCCCGCTAGCTGGTGTCTAAGCTGCATAAAGAACGTACATTTACTATATTCTCGCTGCTTGCGGTTTTAAAACCATGACGTACATATAAGACGTCTGCCTGTTGCCAGCCCTAGGGGCGAGCAGCGTGACGCGCGCCGTTCCGGAGCGTGCGCGCCTCACCGCGCCCCGAGATGTCGTTCGCCTCCGCGCACCACGGTAATGTCTCCTTACGTCACTAGCCATACTTCGAGGGGTCATCGCTGTAGCGTACGCCGTGGCGTGGATATGGACACACTATATTGCTGTTATAGTAATCTTCTGGACGTATGAGTGATGTTCTGTTTATACAGTACTAGCAGCGCAATTTCACATAGTTACCGTTCCCGTGGAAATACAGACATACAAACAAACATAACATCACGCAGAGTCAAAAGGGCAGCAGGCCTCTTTAACCACATTCAGCCAAAAACAAAACTGGGTTAGATGGAAAATTGTGATAAAGTTGTGACAAGTGGCTAGCTCGTCGTCTACACAATCACATACCCACAACCCCATATACCTTTAGTCGCCTTTTACGACATGCTAGGTAAGAAAACACAGTTGGCCCATTATTTTTAAGTCCCAGACCAACATGGGACAATGAGTTGGGTTAGATGGAAAATCGTGAAAATGTGTATCTTAGTAGACATAGTAAATACTCTTGTATACTCTTATATGAGTACAAGACGTCTGATAGATACACCAACAGTATTGTTATGTGTGTCTCTACGATCAGTTACTAGGTCTCATATTATTTACTACATTCCGAATTGGACGTTTTGTACAATTGTAGTTTTGACAGCATCTGCTGTCAAAAGTAGAATTGTAGAAGTGAAGACCACAAGTAATGTTTAATGTAATACGCAAGGTATTTAAGTCTTCATCGGACCTAATAACTATTAAATACTGATAACAACATGAGCTTGTGATTTCGCTAACTAAATTTGATTTGAATATTGTTGATGGATTTAACATCCTTTAAAAATTATATAATAACAATGATTCAGATAATATCATAATATAAGATGTAATGACATAAAGATACCTTCATAGACAAGTAAACATTACCCTTCCATGGCTCGCACAGTCAGACACAGTGATCGATTTTATTCATCGAAACCAGCTGTTAAACAATTAATCGAATAAACTTTTTGAGTCGTAATGTATACAAATTGTTATTCCCCAATTAAACGGCCTACAAAGGTTTATTTAAATTTAGAGCATATTTAAATAGCGGGTGGCAAAAGCGATACCTCGAGCGAAATATTTTTATTTGTTTTCGCCAGTCAGATCGCGAAACCGATAAATCCGTCGATATGTCCGTCCGTTGTTTCCGAATAAATAATAATATTTATCCGTAATGACAACCGTTGGCTGTACATCGACACGTTTATATAATAAACTCTATTTTAATTACAATAGGTTCGGTTATTCGTTGTCCTCCACCGTAATGATCGGTGGGGTAAGCACCCCAAGTGTATACCAAATAATTACTCAGCGCGTTTTATTGTAAACAACATTTGTGAACACGTATTACTCTATAGAGTAACAGCTTGACTTTTTTCGCTTGTAACTGGATTTTTTAATGCAACTTACAACGCTGTTTACAATGAGAGAAAGTCATAAAAGCTTTTTGAGAGACGTTCAATGGACTTTGCATTTGTAAGTGCAAGGGGGTATTATAAAGAGCTTGCTATGTTGCATAAATGTGAGGGAATAACTTTTTCAACAAGGGTCAACGGCTTGTTATTACAGTCAATGATGAGGAATCTTGGTTGATTTCAAAACAGAGTACAAAAAAGTGGCTATTTATATACTGATAAAAGCTTAAAGAAAATAAACTTAGTTCATCTGAATGCATAAAAATTAAGCACAAACTCAAACTGTTACTTGTTAATTCGAGAAAAGACATGATAATTGAAACTACGTTAAAATTAACAGCAAGTTCTTCTGACAATCCCAAGTTAAAAACCAACATTGGCTACCTACTTCAATATTATGTACACACGGATATAGAGATTATAGAGTGCAAATACTAAAATCAGTGCTGCCCACTCGATTTAACTTATCTGCCCTGACATAGATAGGTAAATATATATATCTATAAATAGCAACAAGCGTTAGGTCAAGCTCACGACTTTTGAACAATAAAAACCATCTCATATATCAGACGTCCCCACCGGAACGAGAATCTGCGGTCACTACGCTAGGTGAACATTACCTCACAGGAACCAAAGTAGCTTGACCTTCCTACCCCCTCTCTCACAATAAGTTCCATGAAGAAACGCCTGGCGAGGCTAAGGAAACGACAGCTCTTAGAACATTAGGTTGCGCACGCGCATACATAAATACGATCGAAAAGGAAGCAATGGTAAGTAATGTAACCCGAACCAAGATATTCAATTTTCATGTACCACGACTTGATAAAAAGATTGATTGATCATTCTAAAGTCAAACACGGGCTTTGACAGGCAAATAAGATATGCTAAGCATATTCAATTGCAGATTTACACGATAACGCGATTTGCATTGAAATTGATATTAGAGTTTGCTAAAATCATGTTCTTCAAATTATATAACAATTTCATCAATATGTACCTACCTGTAATATTTTAATGTTACTGGTGTGTGCCACTATTATTCCTGTATGCACAATTTGTTTATGATTTACGCAATGTAGTAGGTACATAGTGCAAAATTTTATCTGATTTTCTATAGGTAACTTATAATTTTAAAGCCTAAAAAATAATTCGATCAGATTTGAGTAAGAGCACATTAAATGTTTATACGAAGATGCTATTTAAAACCAAATAAAAACTTCTTACGCATGAATAAGCGTCTAGTTATCTTAGAAATATTTTGGTATACTACATAGTTTACAGACAATATGTCTGTATATCTCGACAGTATATCTTTAGAAAACATATAATTACGCCGGCATTCCCGAAAGGAGTACAGGAAGTAACGTGTTCCGAAATAAAATATGCCATCCGCCTTTTTCTTTCGTGTTAGGCAAGGAACCTAATTATTTGGTACATTCTTCTAGAGTCCTAGACCAACATCTTAGTAAAACTTAAAATAAATTTGATTGATCAAATTTAAGCACTATAAAATACAATGATCCAACTTCTATATGTAAATAGAGCATATTGACTCTCGTTGGTCTAGTGGTAGCACGCGCCGCCTAAGGACCAAGAGGTCTGGGTTCAAATCCCGGGTCGGGCCAAAAATTGTGGCTGGTTATTATAATATTAAAATTACCCAGTAAAGGTCCGGAGTCAAGAAGTTGGCGGTATAATCACCCCCTTGCCTCGGAAAGCACGTTAAGCAGTTGGTCCTGCGCCTGACCTCTCTCCGGTACTGTCAAATTGCCGTCTCTATGAGTTTGAAGGAACAGAGAGTGTGTTTGCGCACACACTTGTGCACTATAATATCTCCTACGTAGATCGCTAATCCTCAGATTGGCTACCGTGACCGATATCAGTTAGGAGGACATTATTATAGAGTATATATTGGTCGATCAGAAAATTTAGTTTACAAGAACAAACAAGAAGTCCTGTCCTTACCACGAGGTCACCACCGTCCGAAAGTAACGGAAAGATGCCTCGAATGCGATCAAGTCGTGACCGCTCCACTAATAGCGTATTTATTTGTTTATACCTCTCGTATGTACGGGCCGTTACACTACATGCTCATATGTATACTAGCCCTAATTATGCGAGTTCCATCCAAACTAACTGTGTTTATTGCTTGTAATATTAAATCAAAACGATATTTTATTACTTCCGGTCGTGTAAATCAGTGAGAAGGCTACTGGCTCAATTAGTGGATAGTTCAGCTGTTAATTATTAACATTAATCAAGTTTCCACACAGAATGATAATTATAATAACATTTTGGACTTGTTTGGATTGATCTTAGCGAATGCACTTTTCACATTCCGGTAGACTTGGATTGGAGATGTGATAATTATGAAAACCGTTCGTGGATGTAATAAACATTTCGAATTGACACCATATAATAAGTGTTTCCTAATAAAATATTTCATTTCCAATACTTAGGCGCATTCCAATAGTTATTTTATACAATTTATGATCACAATAAGATCCGTTAACTGGAAATTAAAAATGTATTTCGCATTTGAAGATATTTATTGACTTATTTTTGGAGCTTTGGCAATCTTTTTTTTAATCTGTGTCATTCTCGTTTTCATTTTAAAACAACCTCGGAAATTAAAAAGAATTTCCTTTAATAAGCTTAATATAAAACAACAGCAGAACATGTAGATGTTTAAAGGAGCTTGCTGGTTCTTAAACTTTGTCCAACCCTTCAGATATAGCGGGTGTAATGGTTTGCATCCCCATGCTTTTTCTAAATCGTTTGATAAATGTCTCTAAGCCTACAAACAGTTTCACATAACTCTGGCGATGCGTAAGTATTCTAAAAGCCGTGCTATTTATTTAGGTACAAAACGAAAACAAACTGACATAGATGGAAGACAAACGCAATACACAAATGATTATCAAATTCAACCAAGTTTGTAATATCAAAAAAAACTCGTTTATTTTTTCATTGCATTTGCAAATGAAAGTATAGACAGTACATAAAACTAAAATTACAAAAGATAATGTTCTAATCTGTCTGTTCGTTTAGCGTTCGTCAGGGGAAGTTTGACCACCTTTGTTAAAATTAGGGTTACGCACAAAAAAATACGAAATATTTTTTTTAATCCTGAAGAATTCTTATTTTTGCAAGCCAGTTGACAAACTACATATATTTATTAATGATAAATGTAGCATAACTCGGAAGCCATTCGTAAGTACTCCAAAAGCCGTGCTATTTAGACACAAAACAAGACCGACCCGACACAGACGGAAGGCGAACGCAATCCGCGGCTAACTGGAGCGCAGTGCAAATCCTATGCAAGTGCGGCAAAGGCCCGAAGCCCGATGCGTGAGCTAAACAAACATTGGCCGTAGAATCTAGACATTCAGAAGGGACGACTATTGAAGTGTATTTAACTTTTAGAAAGCTTCAAAACATCTGCTGAAAGTTACTATAAACGGAAAGTGACTGCCATAAATTCATTACTGAGAAAATGAACATGATTCTTATGCTGTCACAAATTTTTTTTGTCAAACTCTTTTATGCAGCATTACTGATTTAGTTAATACTTCTAACCTTTAATCTTGCATCTAAAACCTACCTAACCGGAAAATTATGACTTTGTAAGAGACAATTGGCAATCAGTGATGTCAATTGGAGTTTAGGCAAACATTTTCTAATGGGTTTATGGAGTAACTTATTAGGGTATTTTTAAAGAGAAAATATTATCCTTTCTTTACTCTTAAATCATTTTCGTTCATGCTAGAGTTTTTTTAGTCAATATTTTTTTTATATTTTAAATTTAAATGCTTTTATTTTAAAAGTTTTATCCCTCAAATGGAATCAGCCTGGCACCTGGAAAATTCTAGCCATCCGCCTTTGCTTTGAAACGTACAATATCCGTGTTTATAAAAAACAGGCATAATATTAATTCACTAATTAAGCCATTTATTTGGTAATCACTAGTAATTTATCACGTAAACTCTGTGACCACTTTGTTCTAGATCTACATTTACCTGCTTAGAAGAAAAAGTCCCTTCTGCATATCCCTATTGGTGGGAGAATCCTTGATATTTATTGGGATTGCCTAACATCCGCCGCTAAAATTCTTATATCTAGTTGTGGATGTAATGATTCATCGATTGTGCAAGTTGTATGGCGACTTTGTGCGGTTAAGGTGAACCGTTCAGTACACGGATAGATGCATAGTCGTTAATTTAAAAAAAAATATTTATCGTTTTTAAATCATCGTCTTCTAAACATTATGTCTCGTACTTAGTGCTTGGATCCAGGATATAGCGAGTTGGTTATTTTAAGCTACTGCCAACCTGACCTTCTGAACCCTAGATAGGAAACCAAACAAAATAACCAGGCTCGTTAAATCTTGGATCTTGGTCTAAGCGGAGCCCGACGAGAAAATTGATATATCAAATGTTAGAATTAAAAAAACAGAGATAGTTACTTGTCGAAAAAATACTTTTAGCTAAAAGTAATTGTTATGACTAATTCTAAGACATTATTTATTCAAATGGCACAGTATTAACAATATTTTTACATTTTTATAAAATAAAATCTTTAAGACACTGTACTAGTCAGTATTTTCATATTTCGACAAACGAGTACCATGGGGTATTGCTTTTGACAGCTCATAAAAAGTATTTCAAAATATTGGAACTACCTTCTACTTTTGTTGGGTATTCGATAAAATCGTTTGAAAGTAAGTAAGTGAACATCGTATGTGGATGGCGTGACAAATCGCGATAGAGTCAGTGAAATGAGAAATTGTTATTGTTTTTTTTTGCTATCTCAGTACGGACGCATATAGAAATTCTTGAATCGTACTAAGAAAGTTTTCATATCGGATCGTATACGAACTAGTCTAGAGCTATTGATGGCAATCCAAAAATAAACTAAACTTCACGCTACTTCCCTAGCCAGGTAGACAGTTAAAACAACTGACTTAATAGACAATGTTTTTTTCCAAATCAATCGTATTGTACTGTTATTTATTTTTATCTGACTATAAAAGCAGTCTTGCAAGTCATCAATGGTTGACAAACTCTGTAAAAATTTTATAAATCCATCCACTTGATATTTGATGCAATCTTGAGCATTTAATGTTAATAACCAACACATAAAATAAATGTCAATCAAGCATTCGTCATTTGTTTTTAAAAATAATTTTAAACTACATTTAAGTCGAAGTTTTCCTCATCATCTTCGAAACCTTTTGTTAATTAAAATTCTCGTATTGTAGAAACGTTATAAGTAGTCATGTCTTAACTCACAATTAATTTTGACTTTTCTCGGCTGCCGCGCTTAGCGCTATCTTAAGTAGTAGTTATATACCTGTTAAACGAATTCCTTCCACAGTTCAGTGAGCAGTAATGTCAGGTGTATGTGTACAATACACGTGTACAGTCAACGGCGAAATATTACTACGACACGTAGTAGAAAGTATAATAGAAATAGATTTCTAGCGTTGCAGTAATGTCTTTCAACAATATTTTGACAGAACATGAGAGTGGTTGAATAATTTGTCATCCATTAGGAATACCCTCCTTCGATATTAATTGACATTTATGAGCTGTCAAAACTAATAAAAGTGCACAGATGTACTTTTACGGTAATGAAAAGATTTTCTTGTTGAATTGACGATTTATAAGTGTTTGTTTGAAACCTAATTAAATAAATAGTATTTTGACTTTGACTTTGGCTTTAGCTTAGACTAAATATGCAACGTGATTTTTATTTTTTTATTTTATTTATTAGGAAAACAAACAGCCTCATTTAATACATACTAACATTTCAAATCTTAATAACACATTAGCCTAATAGTTTCCACAGCTAATATATACATATAATGGTGATATCATAAGACGACATAGCATAACACATTTGATCAAATTTTAACATTCGCTACCTATCATATAAGTTAAGTTGCGCAACATTAACATATTCTAACAACATCACGAAAATATATTTTGGGAAGTGGCCTAGGAAGAATAACTGGTGATTGCTTACCATAAGGCTTTACACTTGTTTCTTATTCTTCTTTATATTTAGCTTCTTTGATCTCACTGCTGTAACACTTATAAGCCTCCTCCGTCTTGCGCCATGTACAACGGATCCTGTGCTAACCTCATCCACGTCCGTCCCGCTGTACAGTGAATGTGTTTGTATGTTGTTTTTGAGCATGCATCATATTCCTAGCGTTATGTCCCGTGCTTAGATAGGGTCCGCTCAGAACATGATCCAGGATTTAGGTAGACTGGTCATTTTAAAGCGACTACCGACCTGACCTCTGTAACCCTTAGAGAAACCAGACAAATTTGGACCATGGTTACACAACCGTTGTTGTTTGAATATGCAAATTTCATGACGATGTTTTTCTTCAACGCCAAACTCGTATTATGAATACGTATATGGATTTGAAAAATACAGATGCACGTGCCCTGGTTTGAAACCGCAACTCTTGGATATGAGGCCCGTGTCCTTACCATTGAGCTATTACCGCTCTTACCGGCTTCTTAACCAGCTCGAAGAACTGCATGTTGATCTGGGACAAAGTCCCATGTTGGTCTAGGACTTGGCCCATGTTGATCTGGGACAAAAAAAAAGAATGTGCCAACTGTGGTTCTTGCCTAGCATGTCGTAAGAGGCGACTAATGGTTGAAGGAACTTGCTATGGGCGTGATGTTATGTATGTATTGTATGTACGTAAGAACTGCAATAAGGATACACCAAAGACCAGTGTCTATGGTAGCTAGCTCAGTAGCTATCATACCATAATAATTGTTCTGACTGTACCCCACATATGTATGTAGGCGCGTCCGTCTGTCTCCCCGCCTGGATCAGATTGGTACGTAGCGAGTTACAATTTTCCCCTCAATTTGAGCCGCTTTCTGATTACTGACAAAGGCGACAGCACTTATGGCTAACGGTTTTAGGATTCTCAACTGTAATGAAACAGTTATAGTTGGAAGACCTTGGTAAGTAGTAATTTTATTGATTACTAACTACAAGTGAATTGTTGTTTGGTAAGGATGGTTCCATCCTGCAAATGGACATGTTTGACTTAGGACAGTTTTTTTTTGCATTATTGGTTTTAAGTCTATATTGATGATAGGCAGTTATTGTAGCTTTGGACATTTGCAAAATCAGAGGTATCACTGGTAGACCTTGCAAGTGCCTTCGATTCCCTTCTTTGAAGCAAGTCTTTAGGGAGATCCTATAATACCTGAACCAATAACAGTCTATAGTGAAGATTTATTTCTTTGGGCAAGTTAAATATGAAATTTCAAGCTATCACGGTATTAGGGACATATACTGATATTCAATAAAAACAAACGATTATACAATCAAGAATTTATCTTAAACTACAAACGAAGCCTAGTCAGAAAAAAATATATAATAATCAAAGATACATACATGCATAATATCACACCCGTAGGTAATTCCCGAAGGGGAAGATAGAGTCAAAAGGGCTAGCAAGCCCTGCTTCAACCACATTCAGCCAAAAATAATAAAAATACATACAAAACTTAAATTAAAACTTCGATCATTATTGAAATGCATTTGAGGAATAAGAATTCAATCAAAAAAGGTATATATTCAAAGTAACAACTTTATATTTTTATTCGTACTTTTTAGGAACTACTTTGTTTGCATATTAAGATGTTCTACAAATTTAACGGTTTTTTAAATAAATGACTAATTTGGACTATAAATTTCTCCGCGTTCACATTTAAACTAAATAATATTTTATAAAATAAAAAGGATCAAGACCAGTAAGCGTTGATTGAAATGACCTTTAAGTACTCTCACTTCCTTTATATAATTAAATAAATTACTATTCCAGTCGTAAAACGGGCATTACTTCAGAGAATTATAAAAAAAAATCACCCCCCGGTCACAATATAGAAAACAAAACAAATCAGTGTGACATTTCCTTAGCGAAAACCAACAAATTTGTTAAATAAAATCTCTCAAACTTTATCAATAAAAATACTTATAAAAATATTTTCTACATAGCGTGTGTAGTTACTTTTTCAAAAAAAATCATCTTATACAAAGTTATTAAAGAAGTTTACTGCTTCTTCGACTTTGTCTAACCCTTTAGAGATTACAACCGTAATATGCAGTTTAAGAAAGGAACCGCGTGTCCTCCGTCTCGCTTCAACTTATGTCATGTGAATGACATGTGAACACAACATGTGACAACATGTGAATGTTAGTCAGAGGAGAGGTATTCCTCCAGTGGCGAAGTTAGGTAACAAAGAGACCTGGTAAAAAAGAAACTGGGCCCCATGGGCGTGATTCGCCATTGTCTTCCTCTCCATCAGTTAGCGTTGACCAAATTTCCTCTCAAATAAGTTATGGATGGCTTGTGTGAAAGTTGATATGAATGCAATGAGAGTGGTCCAAGGGTAACCGTCGCTTAGACTCAGCCTACGGGGATTGCGAGCAGCTTGATATACATATGTTTATACATATATGTATGAATAGCTACTATGTATAATACTACTGTCAACTATAATTTAGTGTTGTTTCACTTTGTTTCCTCTGACTGTGAGCAGTGTTCCAGCGGCGCGAGCGCAGCCTTATCTGAGGATCGGCTTACGAAAGGCGCAAGCAGACCGCGACGCCCGTTAGACGTCCACACACTACGCGCGTTACAAATCGGTATGTTTCGGTTTCGTCAAACTGCATGCTTGCACACTTTTGACTTTTACTTTAATCCCAAGGCAATTTCTATAGTGATAGGCTTATTATAATATTCCCCTACCAGATTTCGGTTACGGCGGCCAATCTTAAAATGAGGATTAGCCAACTACGCAGGAAATATTTTGCAGAGGTGAAACGGTTAGCCGGCAACCGACATAGCCGCAGAGAGTTCAGACGCAGAACTATCGGATTCTGGGCTGCTGAATCATGGTAAATCTATAGTTGTTTTAAGCGGTTTCGTCTCAATGTTTTTTCAATGTTTTTTCTCACCATCGTTAGTGATATAAATACGTACGTATATTTAAACCGAAAACAAAAAAAAACACTAGAGTTACGTGCCCGTTTTGAACTCGCTCCTCGCGTATTGTGGCCATTGCGCGTGAACATTGAGATACCACCGTTTTTACCTTCCACGAACACTAACTACTTACATAAATAATACTAAAATTATGACACTTTCTTTAAACACTCAACCCTTACCCAATAGGCAAGTTGACTCAAAAAAAATAATTAGTCCATTATAGAGATTACAAAAAAATATTGCTCACGTATTTTTTCTTTTGTTCAGCAAACCAAAAATTACGAAGATACAGCGCGTTAAAGGTGCGCGTGACGTCACTTGTTCTGTAGAATTTTAGGAACAAGTGATGTAAAAGCGCCCCACTCCAGATCTTTGAAGCGCTGTATCTTTGTTATTTTCCGAGCATTTGATAAAGCAAAAAATAAGAACTCAATATTTTTTGATAATCTGACTAGCGGACTAAAAAAAATATTTTAGTCAACTAGCCTATTTAATTTAAATAACTCATTAATATACTTCAGTACACAGGACTTAATTCATTCAGTACACGGGTTAAAGATTCACACGTTATTCAATCGGGATTCCTTTTGTTCAAAACTGCGAATCGCAAGACGCAATCCAAGGCATTACATTCGCGTAAATATCCGGCGGGCACCGCTCGGAATGCGGCGATGGTTGCGAGACACTGAAAGGCATTTGTTAATTACTTGAGCGAATAATTAATACGTTAAAAGCTAATTTGGTGGGTACGTGCGGTAATAATGCACTCAGTTGCCAGCCGCACTTAACACGGTGGAACATGCTGTGTTTTTACGATTTGCAGTCGATAGGGATTGCAATACAGTGGCATTTTTGTTGGGTCCTGCAGAGCTGAAATTGCTGCGCCCAGTTGAACCGCTTGATCCAGCATTCTAAGCTCTAGTAGGAATTGAAATCCAGCGGCATTGAACTAGCACAAGTCACTGGATCCAGCATAGCAATCCTTACTTGTGTAATAAGGACATGTACCTCAGGGTTTTAAAAATCTATGAACGCATTTAATACCACTGTTTTTTTTATAATGTGCAAGATTTCTTACGAAGGAAAACGTCGTAAGAAATCTTGCACAATAAAAAAAAACTATGGATGTGCAAGAATAATCTAGTTTTCCTTGTTCTTATTTAAACGGCGGTCTCTTCAGAGTAATCTACTAATAATATAAAGAAGAAAGATTTGATGTTTGTTTGAATAGGCTACGAAACTATTAGATTGATTTAGAAACTTATTTAATGAATGAAAAGTTATTTTATCAGCGAGTAACATGCTATATTAGTTTATCCCTGTAATCTCACGGTAACGGCAACAACGCGGGTGAAACCGCGGGGCGCTGCAGTTATAAATAAAAAAAATATACACAAATCGTTTTAGTACTTTTAAAAGTTTGAGAATATCAGATATCGGTTCTCTCTGCCTACCCCGCTAGGGAAGTGGCGTGAAGTTTAGTTAGTTAGTTAGATATAGATAGCCTTATATTCATTAGATATACAAAAAATATATCAGCTAGAGGTTATTAATTAATACATACATACATAATGTCACGCCTTTATCCCATGGGGGTAGGCAGAGATCACGTACTTCCAATTGCTACGTTCCTGACATTAATTTTATTAATTCATGTTAAAAAAAAGATTACCTATACGAATGAACTAACAATACCACTAACGTTTATTTCGCCACAAGTTTCCTACATCACAATAAAGTCTTAACCCCGTAATAAAATCTCGTCGCGTTGTCACAAATAAATAAAGCGTGTTGCCTTAAGTATTCATGAAATTTTCCCTCCAAAAATGCGCGAATTCGCTGCGGGTTGGGAGACATTAAAAACATTTTGTAATCACACCTTTGCGTAAATCACATTGCTGGTTAATTAATACGTTAAATGTGAATTTGGTATTTAAGTGCTTTATACGCCATATGACCTTTAGAACAATACGGCATAGTGGAATCTAAAGGTAGGTAGGTCTCATTAGAAAGTCCCGATTTTATTAAAGTAAGCTACGGTCCTATAAATTAATCACAAACCCCGAAAATATAGACAGAGTCCAGAGAGCAGTTAACTCCTGTAACCATTTTAAGTCAGAGATAAAATATACCTATGCTGGGTTAGATGAAAAATTCTGAAAACGTAGTGTCAATTTGCCTAATCACCTGCACAGTCAATATCAAGTACATTTCGATAGACCCGTTAGTCGAGTGGTCAAAGACCCTTGCCACGAAACCAGGGGTCGCGGGTTCGAATTCCGCTAGGGGCAAATGTTTTGTGTGATGAACATAGAACTTTGTTCTTGAGTCATGGATGTTTATTAACGTATTTAAGTATGTATGTCTATCCGTTCACGTAGTATCCATCGCACAAGCATAAGGTTAGTTTGGAACTAGGGAATCGATGTGTCAGTCTGGAAAATTTATTATATAATTATTCTTTTCAAGACCCAGGACAACATAGGACATAGAGGAGCTTGCAAGCAGAGAGTGAAAGAGACAGCTACATGTATTTTCGTAGTGAAGACATCAACGCGATCTAAGCCACGAAAGTTACTGTTTTTTTTTTTTTTTTTTTAAATAAAAAAACATTTCTTACGCTCTGTCTACTCTTTCGGGTATGTTATGTATAATCCCTTGTTGGAGCCCATGTGAAACATTACTCGAAAGTTGGGTATCTGGTATAATTATGACTAACCACCTTTCATAACCTTTATATGAAAGAACTAGACAATAGAACCAGAGAGAAGAAACTGTGTCTTTCATGCAATACATTTTATACCTATACTACAAAAAACTATTATTATTAATTATCTTATTTATTTTAATATATATTAGGTCTCCGTGACCAAAATGATATGCATTCGGAGCAGCAGGCAAAAGCTGCTTATTATATATACATACATACACAACATCACGCCCATAGTCCCCGAAGGGTAGGCAGAGTCAAAGGAACAGAAGGTATTATATATAAATGGTTATATAAACATACATCTATTTATTCTCGACAACTGAAGATATTCGTTGCACTAACATGTTCACAATCTTTATAAAGTCTCAATACCACTGACCAAGACCCTAGGGGTGAGAGCTTCCCGCTCCCCCGCCAGTCCGGTAAGTAGTAAAGGCCGCCTTCGGCCAGCTACGGATAGTCCTCTCGAAAAAAAAAAAAGACCAAGACCACGAAACCATACAGCCAAAAACAAAACTTTTCTATTTGTACCGGTTAAGTTGTTTAATTTTATAAGTCAACCTCCTTGCGTGTAAGCAAAGTCTTATCTCGGCAGCTGTTCTCCGATTAATTGCATCGAATCGCGAATAAAAAGCCGATAGTTGAACTAACTCTGACCTCTTGTGTTGACGGTAAATAAATGCCTTTTAGCGTAATTGAGCGGCGGACATTAATGATCAAATTACATGGCTACTTACTTACTTCATCTATGCGCTGATCTCTGTGAAAATAAACTAGTTACGAAGTTCGTTTAAAGATTATCGTTGTTAGTATCGTTAAATATAGGCGTTTTCCGTTTACATGCGGGGTGGGTTTCTAACGAATATTATCAATTCTAAAGCATATATTATTATTATTGTTGTCTCCTTTTAGATATCACGGGAAGTTTTACCTTCCTGGTCCTTTGGAAGGCTTGCATGAGGGCATAGGCCCAACATGTAGGGGCCCCTTGAGACGTTTTAATATGAGAGTGTGATGGCGTACACACCGGCCGGATCTTACTTCTGAGTATACTAACATAATACACTCAGTAGTAACACCCAGCAAGTGCAACACTATTGCAATAAGGTGGAAAAAAAATATGGGCTATTATTATTATTATTAAAGCATTAATTTGGTCCTATTTCGCGTCTTAACTGTTTATTTATCATGAAATTAAAAAAATATACAGTAAGAGACATACAAAATAAACTTTACATTTAGAAAAAAGTAACTTATAAAAATCCAAGTGCATTAATGCGAGCTATGTCGCGTTAGAAGTCAGACAGTACCATAATATTATAATGTAGTACCTACTGTATAGTATCTATATAATACATTGTCATCGAATTGATATATATATATATATATATATATATATGGCAAATTTCATCTCAATCGGACCTTAAATATTGATCGCAATGAAAACATACAACATACATAACATAATTGACTGGCTCGATGGCGCATTAGGTAGTGACCCTGCCCTATGCGCCGAGAGTTGCGGGTTCCATCTCCACCCAGGACAAATGTGTGATGAACACTTGTGTTTGTTCTGTGTCTGGGTGTTAATATCTAATATGTATAATAAATATGTATTTGTAATACCACTGTTGTTCTGATATCCGTAATACTCACTCAAATGTGATATTGTTGGATATTTAGAACGAAAGAAAGAAATAAAGAAATTTATATATTTGACACAACAAAAATAGCAACAAAGACACAAAACAAACAACAGAGTGTGCCAAAAGGGTCAGCTCAAGTCGCAAGCTACCTTACGGCAGATCACGAAGCTGGTTATCAGCGTCTATTTAAAAAAAAATACAAGCATTGCAAGTTAAGCAAAAGCTTGTAATAATAAACAACCTTGCTATAACACTCTCACTAAATATATTTAACGCTCATTTATTTTTAATTAATTGTAGCAACATTTCCCTTCACACAACATGCTTCGTCAGGCCAAAAAGAAATGCAATCAGACAGACGGAACCAATTACAGAACTGAGCGATGCTCGTCCAAAATCATGCATCTGCTATTCAACCCTTTGTAGAATGGACAATGGGAGTTAAATAATTATTAACGGAATATGGGGTGTGTTTTAAACGTAGATGTTTTATTTTATTGTAGATTCATGTTTCAATACAACTGGACAGAAGACAAAGTTCTACCAGTGAACCGTACTTCAAACGTCGTTTAAAATATTTTTAGTTTGTTAGATCATCATCTTCCTAGCTTTATGTCCCGTGCTTAGACGGGATGGGCTTAGACCATGATCCAGGATTTAGCGAATCTGGTAATTACATTGAAGCGACTGCCGGTCTAACCTTCGTAACCCTAAGTACCAGACAATTTTTGGATCATGGTCACAAATCCAAAGTTGTTTGAATTTGCAGGTTTCATCACGATGTTTTTCCTCATCGCCGAGCTAGTGGTATAAATAAATAAAAAAAAAATGCGACTACATCACATACATTGATCTGACTCCGAGGTAAGTAGCTTAAGCACTTGTGTTACGGATATCAGAATCAACAGTGGTATTACAAATATATACTTAAATATTGGATATTAACACCCAGATACAGAACAAACACAAGTATTCATCATACGAATGTTTGTCCTGTGTGGGAATCGAACCCACAACTCTTGGCGCATGGAGCAGGGTCACTACCGAATGCGCCATCGAGCCAGTCAAATTTTACATAGAAATACGTACATAGATCTGTAAAATCCATATGTATGTGCCCGGGTTTTGAACCCACACTCCTGGGTTAAGAGGCGCGTGTCCTTATCATTGAGCTACCACCGCTCCAAGTAAAGACAACGGGCTATTTAGTGATTTTTATACTTCTAATAGATTTATTAACAGAACGATTTTAGTGATTATTCCCTACACCATCCTGTGTAGTATAATATCCAGACCTTAGTGAATGGAAAGATGTACTTCCGAAAACACTGGGCTAATAATGATACAATTAAGGGCGGACAGGGCTGCGCCGCTATAGGGGTGTTAACAGCTTTTTTAAATAACTTTTTTCATAACAACCCTTTGAACAATGATCCGTTATAGGATTGCTAGAAGTGACTAAATAATTAAGATTAATTTACTCGCATAATTATGTGATAATATATATTTTTCCATAAATTGACAGTATTTATTTCCATGTTGAAGGATTCATTTCCTCATTTCTCCGAAAAGAGATTTATCTCCCTAAATTATTTTGTATATTCGTAGGATCTATAAGACTATGACTACTGATTATTGTGAATTCTGAATAGGGTTACTACACTCAAAAATCAAGACTATTTGCAATATTTTAATTAATAATTAAAATGTTGCTTTATAACATTAACATAATATTACAAGATTCTTCGAAATCGCAATAAATGTATCATCACACTAATAAATGATGAAGAACCAAAAAGAAACTACTATAATATAAGACCTAATAATAATATACATCTGAATCCGAATATACATCCAGTATAACTTAGATAACTAACACATATATAGCTATATATAATTTTTATTATAATCATATGTAGCTATATTAGATCTACATAACAAATTGAACCACGAAATATCACACTCATTCTTGATATTTTGAAAAGAATAATACTTGGCTTAGGCCCGAACTATTATTAATACCGGTGAAAAGCTGAGATACGAAAAGCCTTAAGAACAATCAAAATACTTTTTTTTTTTTACTTTTCACATATTACATACAGCCATTATCCATCTCTTAACCTCAGATTGTAAGGGAATGTTAAGTATATAAAAAAATCAAAAATAGAATCTAACAACAATGCCACATCCAGAGGTCGCTTTATACGAAATATGGCATAATAATCGATTGACACAGGGAAGGAAGTGCGCGTCGGAAACGCGGTCGCGCGCACACGTGCGCGCGCGCACCCTCACGCCGCGTCAATCTGGCGCACCCCTGCTCAATATAATCTGGACAATAAAGGGAAAGTGAGCTGAGCTGATATTATGACGTCATACAATACTACAAAAAAATGAGTCCTTTTTTTAAATTGTGATTTGGACGAATTCAGCAAAAAAAAAAATATATGCCACAGCCACAGTATTGCATTAATTTTCAAAGCGTGGCATAATTATTATTTCTTCTGTGGCATTACCAAGCAAAGTTCATAATACCAACAACGTTTATGAATATGTTTCATGTTTATAAAAATTATATAGACACATAAAGAAATGTAACCAAATCACGATTTCAAATCATGATTCGCATAACCGTTAGTTGTAAATTCTAACATACATCTACTCGCAATGGCGGCCTGTGCCGATTTATTCGTATACATTATAATGTCATATTGAAGTCTGGAACATCTAAGACAATAACACTTAAGCCATCATTAAATAAATTAACAAAACAATACAAATTTCTAAAATCCTTAAAATGATTAATACTTTCCTTACTAGTATTTATTAAATAGCTAGCTTCTGCCCGCGGATTCGCTAGCGTGGTACATCGATGAAACATAGCCTATATGTTATTCGGGTGTATCATCATCTTCCTAGCGTTATGTCCCGTGTTTAGACGGGATCCGCTTAGACCATGATCCAGGATTTAGCGAGTCTAGTAATTACATTGAAGCGACTGCCGATCTGACCTTTGTAACCCTAAGATAGGGGAACCAGACAATTTTTGGATCATGGTTACAAATCCAAAGTTGTTAGAATTTGCAGGTTTCATCATTTCATGTTATTCGGGTGTATATGAGCTATATTATTCTAAAGTTTACACTTATAGCCCTTGCATTTTGATTCGAAAAATAATGGACAAAAACATTCATACCAACATAGTTTTCACAAAAAAATCTCATATCAGCAAACGCAGTTTTCGTCGGCCAAGTTTACTTGCCTTGCCAAAGGTACGTACAAATTACGCTAAAAAAAGCATCACTTTTAAGGGAGCACAACTTTTTAATAATTTACCTGCTTTAAGTCCAAACTGTCTCAGTATATCACCGAAAATTACGAGTTTTATACCTAAATTTTGTTTTATATAGTTTTTAGATAAATAATATTGTACCAACTGAATTTTTGAACTGAATGTTACTTTCATGTAAGTGGCTTCTTTAAGTCTTTATGGAAATAAAGTCGTTAAACATAAGTTTCATTAACATCCATTCAGTAGTTTTTTTGTGAAAGAGTAACAAACTTTCGCATTTATAATATTAGTAGGATATCCGCCACCCCAATAGCTAACTAACCTGGGGTACATTGTTTCACATTGTCTATACAAGTGCCCACAGATGGCTGATAACCACGCTTCCACTAAACATTTTGACGGCTCAGATATTATCTCTCGTTATGTTTTGCAACGAACCGCGTGGGTGGCTCAGCTGGAAGAAGTAGCATACCCTTGACCTACAATTAAGTGATTGAATGAGTTGCAAGTGATTGACAAGAGTCTAAAATGAGCGTGGCATTTGTGGCCCAAATTAGCGATAGGATGTGAACTTTCTCACGTGTTATTAGGTCTGATATAAAAGTTAAGTCTATTTGTTGGTTTATGCTTTCCTGTTAATAAATTCCGGTAAGGCTTCTATGAAATCAGTGCGGTAGTTGAGATCCTATTATTTTTATTCAATGTAAAAAGACGCATTTATATTTAGATGTAAATTTATAATCAAACGGTAGTATAGTTTTCGAGTTTGACATACACAGAGCATACTGAAACTGGTAATATTAGTAGATGATTAAGAAATTTAAATCAACAAATAAATAATTTAAAGAAATTAACCAATTTTTGTATGTTTCCTTTGGAGTATAATAAATATTTGTTCCATCTTTTATTAATTCTCTTTGAAATAAATTCGCATTAAGAAAAATCTGACGATGTTTCTCTTTAAGTAAAATTCACAATTTTACCAATCCCGCAAAAAGACAAGTAGCCAATAAAATGAGAAGCACACTCTTAAACAACTACAGTGCAGGAAGTCTAGACTAGACCGGTGCATCCTACATGCCCACAGTTGACAAATGGGGCCTCTCAGAGAGGCTCAAATTGGGGGCCCTTCAGCAAACGTGTCGGAGTGCAGATAACGGGAGTGGCCCTTGACTGGCCGGCTTGCTCGTTTTGCACTTCTGTCCCTAATAATTGATAGGGTTGACACTACACATGCGAAAAAAGTAGATTTATCGCACACTTGGGAACCAAAGTATTTTCTGGATTATCTGGAAATTATAATTAGGTTAAATTATAATTAGGTACTTTATATTCTTTTTATAACTCTCGGTAACATGTTTGTAAGATTTTATGATTAAGTATTTTAGACGTGAAAGAGCAACAAACAATGAAACGTCTCACTTTCGCTTTAAGCATTTAAGTAAAGAAATAAAGATCAACCATATCTATTAGTACACAAATTGATACTGTACTTAGGTACTTATAGTTGCTTTTATATTTTATACTATTAAAAATCAAAAAGTTTCATACAAGCATGCTACCTGCCTGGTGTGAAGCGTCACCAAAATTTAATAATGAACATTTACAACACCAGTGATGTAACCAGTGCTGACGTCTCAACAGAATAAGATGCCCCGAATTAGTCTCATGTTGGTCCGGGACTTAAAAATAATATGTCAACTGTGTTCCTTACCTGGCATGTCGTAAACGACTAATGTTATATCGGGTGTAGGGTGTGTGATTCTTTAGGCGGCGAGCTAGCCACTTGTCTTAACTTTTTCACAATTTTCCATCTTACTCACCCCAGTTTAATTAAAAGTGGTTAAAAGGGCTGGCTGTCTTTGACTCTGCCTACCCGGGCAGGGATTACGGGCGTGATGATAGGATATGATCAACAATTTAACCCAATTGTTACTCAAAGTGTTGGCAACCCTAACTAACTCCTAACTACGACGTACGGCACGTGCGCTGAGCACTTCCGCAGGGCGCGACGAGGGGGCCAAATTGAAATGTGGAAATATTTTTGATTACGGAAGCTAGATTAGAGCTTTAGCACGCGAAGCTTTGTCCAACAAGTGTTCCGAGGGGATAACGACGTTGTTTAAACGGACGACACGTTCGCCAATTACGATGTAGATAGTATATCCTCTTTTCATATAAAATAATAAATAAAATAAATAAATTCTCTAGACTGATACACCGATTCCCTAGTTCCAAACTAAGCTTATGCTTGTGCTATGGAAACTAGGTGAACGGATAGATATACTTAAATATGTTAAAAACATCCATGACTCGAGTACTAATGTCCATGTTCATCACACGAAACATTTGCCCCTAGCGAGATTCGAACCCACGACCCTTGGTTTTGTGGCCAGAGACTCTGACCACTCGACCAACGGGCTATCAATTAAATATATACATATCATCACGCCGGCAATCTCAAAAGGGGAAGGCAATGTCTAAGGAATGATAAGCTCTTTAAACCTTATTTAGCCACAAAATTAAGCCGGGCTTGATAAAAAACTATAAACGATAGAATTGATCCTAACACTTTAATAATATTATAAAGCTGAAGAGTTTATTTGCTTGCTTGTTAGCTAGAACGCACTAATCTCAGGAGCTACTGGACCGGTTTGAAAAATGATTTCAGTGTTAGATAGCCCATTTATCGAGGAAGGCTATAGGCTATATAACATTAACCATAAACGTGGGTAAAACCGCTGGTAAGTGGATAAATGACGACTTGTCGCCTGCTCAGATGTCATAAAACTAATACTCGATACACCTTTAGTCTCTTTTAACGACATGCTATGCTAAGAAACAGTGGGCACAATCCTTGTCAGGTAAACATGGGACTATAATAATTAAGGTATTATTTCTCAAACACTTCGTAAAGGAAAATAGGCTAAATGACTAAAAAAATCTTTAATTTAGTTTAGTCCGTCAGTTAGATTATAAAAATATATTTAACACGTATTTTTTTATTTATTTGTCAAACAAACATTGACGAAGATACAATGCGTTCCAGTTGCGCGTCGTGCTTTCGTACAAACTTTGCAAAATAGTGACGTCGCAAGCCCCCACTTCAAAACTTTGATGCTCTTTATCTCTTCATAGCGAAAAATATGTGTCTAGTATTTTTGTATAATCTAACTGACGCACTAAATAGAATTATAGTTTTTTAAATGCAGTCATCATCCCTATCAGCATATAGATAGCAGATACTTATCCTGATAGATAGACAGTCCAGTGACTAGGCATCCGTCATCATCTTGTCTAGAAGCGATTTTAGAAAAATCCCAACCTACATCTGGCCCTTCCAATATCCACCCTGAAGAAATTCCTAGCTTCATTTCTGAGCCCCATAATCTATTTTTTTAACTTTCACTTTCAATAAGATATTTCCCATACTAAAAAACCTTAATAGTCAATGAATTGTTTCGCAACACCGAATGACATTTTTCAACGGCTTATCTCAATCTGGTTAATAAGCATGCGAGTTATTAACACCTACTTGCGCAGACGAGGTCGGGCGGAACGACTAGCGTGTGATGCAAGGTCAGTCACGTCGAGTATATGATAGACCGATAGACAGGAAGATTCCTAAGGCGTATGTTTAGTGGTTACGCCTACAAATACCTTGATGGCCTAGGAATGCCAGTCTAGAAACAGGCTTTCGAATAAAGCGTTCATTAAATTCCTGTAAATTTTGTAAGATTAAAAATTTGATATTAACTTACAGCGAAGCGATAGGCTAAGACGTATGTTAAGATTTCACGCGTAAAATTCTTAATCTTTTGTAATTAAATTTGGTACAACTAAAGCATAAACTCTTAGGTAAGACATAGGATTATCTTTATTCGAAAAAAAAATAGATCATTATATCAGAATAAAAATGCGGTGGTAGCTCAATGGTAAGGACACGCGCCTCTTAACCGAGGAGTGCGGGTTCAAACCCGGGCATGTACCTCTAGATTTAAAAAAATCTATGTACATATTTATACCACTAGCTCGACGGTGAGGGAAAACATCGTGATGAAACCTGCAAATTCAAACAACTTTGAATTTGTAACCATGATCCAAAAATTGTCTGGTTCCCCTATGTAAGGGTTACGAAGGTCAGATCGGCAGTCGCTTCAATGTAATTACCAGACTCGCTAAATCCTGGATCATGGTCTAAGCGGACCCCGTCTAAGCACGGGACATAACGCTAGGAAGATGATGATATCAGAATAAAAATCCTCGGAACAAGAGACAGTCGCCTATGGTTGCCTATAGTTGCCGATTATTGTCAACCATTGTTGATAACCTAATATTGGACAGTTGCCGACTCACTGTTACTACCTAAGGTGCCTACCAAACGACGGGAACGTCAGGGGAAGACTCGCTATTCGGTTTTTAGACATAACATAAAGGTTGCAGAAAGGGGGTCTACTATTTGAAAAACCGGTTATGTAAAGTTTTTTTTTACTCGTAGTAACAGTTAAATGTATGTATTGATTTTATCTCTGGTCAACGATTACTTAATCGGTCTGAGTGGACAAATTTTCTAAAGTATAAGTTTTGATTCTATTTAAAAATCACTAAAACAAAGGGTAAATGTTGAACGTGTTTGAATGTAAAAGACAATAAACCATTTTTTATTTATTTATTTATTTATTTAAATAAAATCTACATTATAAACTACATATATTCTGCTTACATTACAGTAAAAACTAATTGAAAACACAAGAGGGGAAAAAATTATAAACTACGCATACAAAATCGCACACGGAAGCTTGTTACCCAATAACAGTTACTAATTGATCGTTAATTAATTCAATTACATCTGCATAAAATCTGTTACGTAACGCGATGGCAGACGTGACTAAACGGAGGAAGGGTTAAGGTATGGGAGGAATCGGCCGCCTACCCGCCGGTCCCACGATCGGTGACGCATCGCTGCGACCTAGCCGGCGGATAAGGCCTGGCGTACGCTGAGCGATTTAGGGTTAGGAAGATGACAGTGGCGGACTGATAGGATGAAGACGCCCTCTGCCTCAAGGTGCCAAGAAACTACAACTTAAAAGCACCCCCTCGGAAACTTCTAAGATTCGGGTTAGCAACAATGCCAACTACTAAATGCATCATTCATCTTTGCTTCCATCAGCTTCTGCCCGGCTTAGTCCGCCGCTGGTTAGATGTTAGATAGATGAGTATAATATACCAATGGTGGCGTAAAGAGGGCGGTAACAGTGGTCACTGGGGCGAGTTTGGTAATGTGAATGCAACGTGTTGTTTTCGGTAACTATATTTTCGGTCAAATTAAGAATGGACTCATACTTTAAATTAGTAGAAAATAAGGCGAATTTATAAATTAAAAACAAAGAAAACATTATTTTAACCATGTCGACAGCAAAATTATAAAGTTGGAGTGCTCGATCGACGAACGGGTTTTGTCATAATGTATTAGCTTTACGTGTAATTTAACAGCAGATTAACAATTTAACAGCAGGCTACGATTAAGCATAATAAGTTTACCGAAAGGTGTCATAGCACTGGTAGACGTACAATAAAAAATATCCATACTATTAGAAAACAGAGTATTTTGTCCTTTAATATCAAAGTGAAACCCCGCCTGCAATTGCAGTAGTGCCCTTATCAAGTCACATCTTACGACCGTTTACCATAAACAATCTAAAATCGATTTGAACACAATAAAATTTACTTGCTATGGCTTTTATATAATTCGAGTTTAAATTAATATTGGAAAGGATCGAGCAATCTTTAATTTATCTTAATCAAAGCAAGTATGGTGTGCGGTTATATTACGTAACGTGTGTCAGTGGCCTTAGTCAAGCAATTTAAGGCTGTGCAATCTTTGCAATGGAAAAAATGTGAGCGACGGGCATAATGCTTGTTTTGTTTGTTTAAAAAACAAGTGAGTTAGATTTACTGGGATTTAGGTGTCATTGCAAATTAACTATTCCTTGGATATCTAATGTTAACTTTATTTTCGTAATATTTCGTTGAATCCAGTTTTTATTGTTGGTACTACAATTACAAAAATAACTTTCGATTTATTCTTCATTCGTACTAAAGTTTCATCCCACATTCTTATGTCATTTCGGCAATGTCACAATTAATACAAAACAATAGACAACTCGATGGCGTTTTCTGTTGTCCTCGTATCTCAAGATTACACTGCATGAGGAGAATTGAGGTCAAATTGAATGAAATCATAATACTGAATATTATATTAGTATTGATCAAGTTTTAAAATCTTTTAAAAACATTGTTTTTCTAGATCAAAGTATTCATATACATATATCCTCATTCTATAGCGTGACTTAATAATATTTACAAATTTTCATCAAAATCAGTTAGCCGACTGACGATGTACGACAGATACTTTCACATTTGCAATATTCACGAATCGAACCTAGAGACCTCTTGAACTTTGCATATCAGCTGGATTCTGCGCTCACAACCGCATAATTCTTAATTAAGTCAATTAATGAACTACTGCTATTAAGATGCAATCTTCTTATAAATCTAAACAATGCATAATTAAAATAAAGACTCGATCACACTCGACGTCAACTCCCGCGCAGATGATTCGAGTGTTTATTTAAAACAACAATAGTGCCTTATGCTTTATAGAGTACACTTTTTATTGTTCGATCTGTGCTGCTGGATAAACAAACAGTTGGAATTGTTTATTGTTGATACGTGAGTGTTTGTTTTGTCGTTGAAGAGTTGAGTGAATCGTCGAGTGAGTCTATTGTGTCATATGGGAGTTAGAGTTAGGTATGTATAGGTGGGTGCGTGTTCGATAGTTTTAGAGATTTAGCTAAGACGTAACAAATCTATCACGTCTGCAATTCTCGCAAGGAGGATAAAGACCAAAGAGCAATTAGCTCATTTAACAAAAAATAAATTATAAAAAAAAATATTGAGTTGGGTGAAATGAAGAATTGGGTAAAATAGAGAGAAGTGGCTAGCTCATCGTCTACATCATTTCAAACGTACTACTTAGATTTGAAGAAAGAGGTACATGCCCGGGTTTGAACCCACACCTTTCGGATATGAAGAAATTGATCTTACCGTTGAGATACCACTAAGTTTAGTTATAAACTAACTAACTAAACTTCACGCCAATTCGCTAGTTATAAATTCGATATATATCTTGTTCACTAGAATTCTAATAAAACGAGTTTGAACTTGACCTGATTTCACATTTTGAGTTAAATTCGTATATTTACTTTTAGCACAATTTTTAAAACACCTAATAGACCATTAAGGCCTTTAAGGACATGCTAGGCGAGGAACACAGTTGACACATTCCTTTCGAATCCCATCGTGAAATTACTTGGTTTAAATTCGTAAATTCATACCTTCACGCCTGTAATCCCCGAAGGGGTAGGCAGAGCCCAAAGAGCGATAAGCTCTATAAGCCACATTTGACCAAAAATAAGATAGATAGGGAAGATTATATTTAAGCAACATTAGACTGATAGGGAATTTAATATTAAAATTAAGAGTATAGAACACCTAGCGTACTCACCCACAGATCCGTTATTACGTCACAGCGTTCCATTCAGATTGTGTATTCGTACAGGCTGAATCACCTTCCTGGGCACGGAATTTAATTAACACTCTACATAGGTTTCTTAACCTTATTACGTCCACAATTTCATTCAAAAAATCAACTCTTTAACAGAACCATTAACTAAATTGATAAGAAATAAATTAAAGTCGCTTTGCAATTGCCAAGAAGCTTGTTTATTATTTATGTATTACCTATTAGAAAGTAAAGATGACATGACATACTGAACTGACATAATATGTAAGTATGACCCAGACATTGCTTTCTAAGACCTGTTGTACAATGTTTTAATGAATATAAATAAAATAAATATCAACAACATCGACTGCGAGCTAAGTAGCTTAAGCACTTGTGTGACGGATATCAGATCTGAACAGTGGTATTACAAATATATGATTAAATATTAGATATTAACACCCAGACACAGAATAGACGCAAGTATTAATCACACGAATGCTTGTCCTGGGTGGGGATCGAAGCCACAACTCTTGGCGCATAAGACAGGGCCACTACCGAACGCGGCATCAAGCCAGTCGAAGTTGCTGTATCGAAGCAGAAGTATTGATTAACCTTCCAGCCACTATTAATAGAATACACAAGTAGCTGTCTGTCATTAAATTTAGTCATTGCCTGCGTCGTGCCCACGGATACACTATAATGCATTATTGCACTACACAGATATTCCGAGTTAATAGTGAAGTAAGCATCATAGCATCATCTAAGTATTATTCCTAACGGTTGCATTAATATGAATTGGCTTGTCACGGCATTGCTGAGACTGAATGTGACTTCGATCATAATATTCAATTAGATTCAATGGGGCACTTCGTGTAAGATCGAAGTGCAATCGCACACTACTTCAAATATATATTTATAAGAAATGATAATATAACTATAGCTACTATTTATTTTGTACTTTCATATGTATGATAACAAAATGGATTCATGACTAATAGCTGTTACTTGTTTCTGAAAATCTGAGCTAAACATTTTTTTAGCTCGAGGAAAAAACTCTTTGTATGAAAACTCGCTGGAAAATCTTTAATAATTTTCACCTCTAGGACGATGCATTGATTGTCGTTCCCGAAAAACGTTAACCAATAGAAAACATAAGTAAAACGTTAAAAAATATTAGGATTAATATTTAAAGATTTTCAGTACCTTCACTACCTTCCAGTTTCTAACCATGCGTCCAGAAGTGAGAGGCGTGTTCCAAGTCTACTTAGATATTCCTGATCGCAGACTCTATGCCTCATACTGCTTACCGCATGTTTGCAATGCTGCAGTAATGGGTGTTATTAAACACGATGATTGGTGGTGGATGACTGACCAATTGCTTCTTCTGTGACCTTCGATCAGCAGTGTGCGGTCCGTTAGACCTATTAGTCAAAACAAAGTTTAACTAGGAAAACACATTCAATTTTAATTTTGAACTATCAAAATTAATATGTCAACAGGCATTAAGTAAATGAGCACAATGCTTATCATCGTGACTTTTGACTGGCTCGATGGCGCATTCGGTAGTGACACTGCCCCATGCGCGAAGAGTTGTGGGTTCGATTCCTACCCAGGACAAACTAACGTGTGATGAATACTTGTGTTTGTTCTGTGTCTGGATGTTAATATCCAATTTTTAAGTACATATATATTTGTAATACCACTGTTGTTTCTGATATCCGTAAAACAAGTGCTTAAGAGTAAAATCAGCAAGCTGTTTAAAACACTTATATCCAAAAATAAAATTAAGTTGGATTAAATGGAAAGTTGTGAAAAGGTGTCAATCTTAAACAAAGTTCCCAATATACCATAAGACCTTTTACCACATGCTAGTCAAGGAACATAATTGGTTCATTCTTTTCAATTTCCAGTAATTGTAACTACTTCATGGAATTTTATTTAAAGTACCTACATAGTTAATTTAAATAGCCTTTCCGTATTATTTTCTCAACACTTCTTATTTGCTAATATTGCTACATATACTTTACTGAATCATATAGCACATTTCGTTATGACTAAGATATACCAGAAATTACGTACGCTTCAATAGTTTTTTATCAAGCCTGCATAATTCGCAATTACGCACCATAAGGCTTTGATTAGTGTTGAATATAACCATAATATATATATATATATATATTAACTGTGGTTTAATGTATTATGCGTTGTGATTACATCAGCCAACCATATACTGTATGTAATAGACACATTAAACATGTTTGTTGTTGCGTAGTTTCATGTTTTTCTATATAAACTCAATAGTGTACAGTCACAACAATAATATAACTAACTAACTAACTAAACTTCACGCCACTTCCCTAGCAGGGTAGGCAGAGAGAACTGATAATATGTTTACTACATTGTCACATTTTCAAAAACTTCTAGCACCCCATGCTATTAATTTGTAACAAATGTTTAGCCAGTGTTGGCACTGTTTGATGGTTATTGAAAAATTGTTGTTCACGTATTTCTGGAATGGTAGAAGTTTAGATATTTTATATTAATCAAATCAGTGATTTAATTCCTGGGGGCATTTAACCTTACTTACTGCATGAATTATATGAAAGAGAGGCAGAGTCCAATAAGTTCTTAAACAACATGTAAAAATAATAGAGAAAATCATAAAGAATGTAGGTTTGTAACGAATAATCTCAAAAACTACTGTACTGATTTTAAAAATTATTTCACTATTAAAATACTTTATTATCTTTGAATAACATGGGCTATATTTATATTTATTCTATAATGTTTCAAAATAAAAGATCACCCGTGCGCATCTGGTAGCGGCCTTTAGTTATACTTCATGCTAATATTATAAAGAGGAAAGATGTGATTGTTTATTGGTTTGTATTTAATAGGCTCCAAAACTACTGGACCGATTTAAAAAAATATTTCGCCAATAGAAAGCTACTTTATCAGAGGGTAACATTGGCTATATATTTATCCCCAAATTCTTACGGGAACAGGAACTATACTGGTGAAACTGCGGGGCGCTGCTAGTCTATACTTATAATAAATCTGTAGAGAGGTCAATTCTGTACATGAAATATATTTTCAAAATAACTATCAGGGGGTGATTAGTGATCGATACTGATGCCAAAAATGCAATCAGTAAAATTTTTGTCTGTCTGTCTGTCTGTCTGTCTGACTGTCTGTATGTTCCTTATAGAAACAAAAACTACTCGACGGATTTTAACGAAACTTGGTACAATTATTCTTCATACTCCTGGGCAGGTTATAGTATACTTTTCATCACGCTTCAATCAATAGAAGCAAAGTAGTGAAGGGAAATGTTGGGAAAACGGGAGAAGTTACTCCATTTTTTAAGCTTTCGTCGCGTGTGCAGCCTTAATGGTTAAAGTTACATAGAAGTCATGTATGACGGAAATAGTCTTTATAATATTAACCATAAACGCGGGTGACACCGCTGGCACAGCTAGTCTAAAATAAATACGACTACAATAGTTTACAGCAACAGTAAGCAAACAACATGGAATAGCCTTGATTGCGGTAAGTGGACCAATCATGGACATCCTAGCGATATCTCACGGTGCATCAGATATGCAAATAGCCGCTTGCTGAAGACGTCACCTCACGTCCGTCTGTCCGTCCGCCGTGAAGAGCCTTGGCATTAATACTGGTTATTAGTCGGACTTGAGTCGTGTTGGATTGATTCATGCAAGAATCCTGAATGAGGCCTGTGCAACACAACTAATGACACTGAATTAAGACTAAATTAACTTACTTAACAGTTAGTAAATGGATAAAATATATTCTTACTAACTAACTAAACTTTACGCCACTTCCCTAGCGGGTAGGCCACTTAGCTATTCTAGCTTCTGCTTAATCGTTTTAGGATAAAACAATAAATCTAAAGGATGCGAAAATCTAAAATAATGAGGGTTTTTAAAAAGACAAAATCCGATAGGTGGCACTCACCAGCCAGGTCTGCAGTTTCAGGTTGGGGTATAATAGGAGAGGCATAGGACAAGTTTTCAGCTTGCCTCAAATACCTACCCAAAAATTGGTGCCAGCTCCCGGACCACTGTCACTATGGGCTCATTGTTAACAGAATGTCAGTTTGTTCTGACAACTAACCAATGAGGAGGGTGACGAGACCGCACGTCACAGTTACGCCATCTTTTGGATGTTTTAATTCAAGAAACCCTCATGACATAAAAACTAAACTAAAACAAACATTTTACCAAATTTTACCACAAAAACATGATAATATCTTCAATACAGCCACGGTTAAAAGCATATTCTATTAAAATCCTTGTGTACAGGTGATAGTCCAAGCATAAACTAATATTGAACGTTGTTAATAGTAATAATATTTTTTTATAGATAGATAGATAGATATCTTACCATGAGCGGTGGTAGCTCAATGGTAAGGACACGCGCCTTATAACCGAGGAATGCGGGTTCAAACCCGGGCACGTACCTCTGGATTTTTCCAATCTATGTAAGTATTTATACCACTAGCTCGACGGTGAGGGAAAACATCGTGATGAAACCTATAAATTCAAACAACTTTGGATTTGTAACCAGGATCCAAAAATTGTCTGGTTCCCTTATCTTAGGGTTACGAAGGTGAGACCGGCAGTCGCTTCAATGTAATTACAGACTCGCTAAATCCTGGATCATGGTCTAAGCGGACCCCGTCTAAGCATGGGACATAACGCTAGGAACATGATGAGATAGATATCTTATCCTATACCCGAAATGATAAAAAAAATATTTTAGGTGCTTTGGGCATAAAACTACATTAAAAGAATAACCAAAGTCTAAATCTAGTTTAATTCAAAACTTATCAAAGAAAAGTCACCGATTCATTTAGGTCATCCAGCCCAAAGTCTAGATCTGACACCAGCCACCATCCTTGTTAAATTTACAACAACTCCACACGGTGTCAGAAGCGTGATGCATCGAGACGAGTTTAATTAAATTTCGTGTACGTACCGAGTGTGAATATTGTAATGAGTCCACTAGTCCTCTCACACAGACGCCATTAATATTCCGCCAATGTTTTGACAATTACCATATGTAGGAGCAAACACAAGCCACAGGAGAGTAAAGTTAACCGTAAAGCAATACGAATAGCGGTTTGTATGGCTACCGGATTAGGTATGGTGGTAATAGAAAGTATTTCAATGAACATGACATAATTGCTATTTAATCGCATAGTGTCATACACTATGCATTGTTGCATTTCATAATTGTGAAACGCCTGTCTTAAGATTAAACATAAGTACGATTAACTAATTAAGCTTTAAACTTAGCTAAAAGCGTTAAAAAAATACCGCTATTCTTTTACTTGCAACTACTTTTTCACAATTATCCATCTAACCCAGCTCATTGTCCCATATTGGTCTGGGACTTACAAAGAATTTGACAACTGTGTTTCTTGCCTAGCATGTAGTAAAAAGCGACTAATGGTATATCGGGTTTTGGGTGTGTGATTGTGTAGGTGACAAGCTAGTTACTTGTCACTACTTTTTTACAATTTTCCATCTAAACCAGCCCAGTTTTGTTTTTGGCTGTATGTGGTTAAAGGGGCTTGCTATTCCTTTGACTCTGCCTACCCCTTCGGGGATTATGGGCGTGTGACGTTATATTTATGTTTTCTTTGGACTGTACTTCATCATCCTCTTGCTCTTTTCCCAGTTCATGTGGGGGTCGGCGCAGCATGTTTTCCTCTTCCATACGTCCCGGTCAGCCGTCTTTGGACTCTACTTGCTTCTTGCTTATTCCAGTACAGACATGTAAATAAAAAATACCGAGTCCAAATCGCTAACAGTCTCAGTGACCCAGTCTGTGTAACATACGGCACAGCCCAAGGCTCTGTATGTGGCCCGTTACATTTTATCTCGTACGTGAACAATATGGACACAATACTTCGCAATTGCAAGTCATTCCAATTTGCTGATGACACATGTCTGCTGATTACAGGAAAAGATATAAACGAAATTAGTTTGCGGCTTCAAAGCGATTTTGACAGATTGAATATGTGGTGTCACGATATGGGTCTAGTGCCTTATGCCCAAAAAACAAAATTAATGCATATTAAATCACCTTACTTAAAATGCAACACCCATGCGTCTAAATTATTAGCCCACACGCACACATGTCTACACAATAATCCATCAAGTAATTGTGATCTTAAATGTCCAACTATCGAACAGGTTGATACACACATGTACTTGGGACTGCTCATTGACAGTAAATTTAACTGGGGTCCACAAATTGCACGAGTGTGTGACAAGCTACGTGCAATTTTGGCAAAATTTTACATTATAAAGAGCCGCTTAACAATCAAGGCTAGACTACTACTATATAATGCGCTTTTTGATTCAATCGTATCGTACGGCATATCTAGCTATGGGCGTACTTTCAAAACCTATCTTGATTCAATATATAGATTGCAGCTCAGGACACTTAAGTTGATTGTACCAACAAATGCAAAAGCCTCTTTTAAAAATGAATATGAATTATTCAAATATTGCAAAACCTTACCAGTACATGAAAAAGTTAATTTTTACATTTTGAAAGAACAGTTTTTTAATGAAGAGTTTCAAATCAAAATAAATCATCCTGTACACACACGTCAAGTTGCACAGCAAAAACTTGTCACTGCATCGGCACTTAACTTCTACGGTGAACGGACGAGCAAATTCCTAATCCCCACTCTAATTAATTCTTTACCCACCGCCACACGTAATGCTATTACGAAAAATAGCATAAAACTTAAATTAAAAGAATATTTTTTGTCCATATTGCAATAAAGTGTAGGTAGTGCTAAGTACTGATAGAACCATGTTCGATCTCGTGATTTATGTGTAAATATATACATACTGAGATTAATTAATTAAGTAATATAAGGTTAATTATTATCATTTATTTTCTAAGTGTATAAATCTTACATGTACTATACTCAAACTCTAGAGGTTTAAATAGTACTATTTTGTATAATATCACATGTATGCATTGTTTCTGATAATAATAAATAAAAAAAAAAAAAATGTCTAATCATGTAACAATTAGATAATTATTAGTGATGACAGAAAAATATAAGCCTTTTATCTTTTTGTAGTTGGCGAATAAATAAAACATTGATCATCATACTAATATTATAAAGAGGAAAGATTTAATTGTTTGTTTTCTTGCATTGAATAGGCTCCGAAACTACTGGACCGATTTGAAAAAATCTTTCACCAATAGAATGCTACTTTATCAGCGAGTAACATAGGCTATATTTTATCCCCGTATTCCAACGAGAACGGGAGCTACGTGGGTGAAACTGCGGGGCGTTGCTAGTAAATGAATAAAATCTATATACCGTCGTGGAATCGTCAAACCAATAGGTAATTATACATTTGAAGCACTTCGGTTTCTCCGTGCGATATACAATTAAAGGTTAATGTGGACGTTTCATGCTGTTGTTTTATGAATTATGCTTCAGCTGTCTTTGTGTCATTTAGGCTGAACATTACTCTCGGCTATTTTTTAGTTCAAATCACGTATCAGAGCACTAAGGTTAAAGAACGCGGAACAAACCTTTCTGGGAAACGTTGAATGTTTCATTTTTGATGTTTCGTTTGGATTCGATTCAGCCGATTTTGGGAATCTCATTTCAATGGGATAGGGGGTGGGGGTGTCATAGATGGGGTATGTGAGTAAGGATAGCGTGTGAGTTCATCTTTAGATCATAAATATACATATGTCTAAATTGTTTTCTTATTCCTGGTTTCATGTCCTGTTCTTAGCTTGGGCCTGGTTTAATCGTGATCCTAGATTTATCGAGTATAGTAATTACATTGAACCGACGATTACTTAAACTTCGTAATTCTTAGAGCGGGAAACCTGGCCAATAAAGACACATGGTATCAAGATGGACAGATTTCCTTTACGATATTTAAGCTTATTTATTTTTAACCCTCTTCAAAAAAAAGGAGGAGGTTCTCAAGTCAACTGAATTTTTTTTTAGAATCATCATCATCAAGGTTTGGAAAAGAAATTGACCACACGTTGCTCTTACACAATATACGAGTATATTGATTACATTACGTTTGGCTACAAAACCAACGACAAATATATATGTAGCAGTCGAATATTTATTTGCTCATACGTAGTTGCTAAGAATTTTTCTCATAGGTACGCCACAGACTAACTAGTAAAAGAAAAAGTACTCGCGCTGCCATACTTCAACGTGAAGCCACCTTTATGCATGTGTGATCATGTCTATGTGTGATGTAAGTTGCGTGTGAAGTTGGAGCTCCGCAGATGCTTAAACGTCTAGTTAGTGGCGCGGATTTCTTCTTTTTTTTGAGTATAGGTTGGTTTCAAAGTGAATGAACAGGTAAATCTGATTAGCTTAAACCTACATTTATCTTTCATTGATTTAACCTATTTGACTTTTATACTTACCCTTTGGGCTGGACACACTCTCATAAATAGGGTCGATTGAAAAACATTGCATTCGGGAAGACTGCGAATGTGTTTACAAATAAACACTAAAACCTCTAAATATATTCAAGAAATCATGCAGGTATGTTAGTCAGCAACTAAACACTCGTAGGTGTCAGCTAACCCTCGCGTTAACAGCCTCATATTCATTTATTATCTCAAGTTTCACGTTTGAATTGTCTGAATCATTCATTTTAATAAAACAGCAGTCTAACTGTTATGATTTACAGTAAAAACAACTATTAAATATCTCGTTTTCACTATTGTAACAGATGCAACGAAAGCAATCAATAAAACATCGATAGGCAAAAATCATCAATCATAAAAATTTGCATTCCCACACGCCAAGGAAGATAGTAATAAACTATCAATTGATAAATACCTAACATTGACGGATTAAAGAAAGTTTATAACAGTAACAAGAAGCCTAAAGAGATCTAAGATAAAGAACCTGCAGGTTTTTATAATAGCCTCTTCGATTCTGGGACTAGAAATCTTCGCGGCAATATCATTAAGACTTCCATCGAAATAAATTGATGCATGCGTTTATTGTATTTTAAAAATAGCTTTGATAGTAGTTCAAAAAACATAAGCTCTCTTGTGTTCGATTACGATCAGATAATTCTAATCATTTAATCTTTACCCTCAATTTATCATCCAGTCCTAATCTAGAAATTAAACTTTACTTTAATCGTATGTATCTCTATCTGCTTTGAAAGCAGAAAGATGGTTATCTATTGAAGTGTTTAATTAAAAATGTTTCTGTGCTCTTAAATCTCGTCTTTACAGAGCAATTCATTTAAAAATAGTCGTCCGTCTCCGAGGTTCATTCCACACTACCTACCTATGCGCGTACGCACGTACCTACTGGTACAATTAATATGTTCACTGCTTATATCTTCACTATAAAACAAAATTTTACCGCTACTTAACTCAAACATGTCTTAAACAGACGAGAGAGGACTTAAAATCCTTCACCGACGACTCTAAATACGAATTTCAAATTGTGCTCTTCAGGCCAAGAGTCTTCCTTGAAGGTTACTACCAAATTTGAATTCAATGCCTGTTGCATTTGAGTCCGTTTTGTCTGACTCCGTGCCTGACGTAACAGATTCACCTGCCGATGCAGAATCGACTCTAGATGCCGGTGTTAGTGTAGATTTCAGATTGCTAGGTGCAGTAGGTTTTAATAATAACCAGTTTGTGGCCGTCGTGGGAACGGTTGGATATGCGAAGTTTAATCGACTGTCGGAACAGAGGGACTGCAATAGTCCAATTTTGCAGCCTTTTGCTTAGATTATGTTTGCGGTGGAAAGGCTTAGTCTGGGCATCGCTTTTATATTAACCGAAATGTTAAATAGATAATAAATCATGGCGTATGATAATCAGCTTCTTATTTGCAAGAGAGTGTTATTTGCACGTATGAAGAATAGGATGACAAGCGTTTTTTAGCTCGAAGAAACAATGACGATCATTACACACATATAATCGATGGCGGAAGCATTTTTTATAAAGTCATGAAGACCTCGACCTCCAAACACAAAAGTGTGTCCCATAAAAAATGTTCAATGATCATCAGAGTAATGTTCGCGAGTGATTACATACTTTTATCAACGAGTGATATATTTATTTACATTGTCTTTTTTGCTGGCATCAGCTTCGGCGATTCTTTCATACACAAACACATTATGAGCTGACTTTTAAACATTTTTTGTTTGTTTTATAATGTGAATGTGCAAACGCAGGACTTGTATAAGATGACATAAGAATTCGGATTGCCGTATTGCTCATTCAATCAGTCATCCTTATACTAATGCTGTCTGTAACATTTTCATACCTAAACCATATGATTGACTAGCAGCGCCCCGTGGTTTCGCATAGTTTCCGTTCCTGTGGGTATATGGAGGTAAAGTAGGAGTAGAGGTAATCTCACTCACACATGCATAAAGTAAGATAGGCTATATCTTAAACGCTGATACAGTAGCTTTTCGATGGTGGAAACATTTTTCATATTGGTCCAGAAATTTCGGAGATTATTCAATGCAAACAAAAATCAATCAATCCTTTACTCTTTATAATATTAGTCTAGATATAAAATGATACGCCAAATATTTGCCATGAAATATAGGATGCAAGCTTCTTTATCCCCGGATAAATTAATAAATCCCACAGGAGAAACGATAGTCTCCATGGATTGAATTCCAAAAAGGCAATTTCCTCTCCTCAGAAATCAAACAATTTTAATGGGAATATTTAAATCAACAATAAAGTTTTTTCTCTATGAAAACAAAATCCATTTGACCTTTTATTACACCTTCTGCAAATGTAACGTAATAAAGACTACCTATTTGCTTTTAATTGTAAATGAAAAATGTACATACGAAGTTTTATTAACAGTAACAATTATATTTATAGGGTTCCGTGCCCTTTGGGGTTTCAAAGGGACCTAGTATAAAATAAATCCTTCTCTGTTCGTCTAGGCTAGCCGTCAGTTCATCAGTGGGGTGTATATCATGAGCCGTCATACATATACAATTGCAATTAACACTAATTAACCTATTTACGAAAATATTTAAGAAGGTGTTCCTATGCAACAAACTTTTTTTTTTTTAATATAACTAATATTAGTACAATTGTATAGAACCCTCCGTGAAGAGGTAAATTCGTACTTATCAGATTTGTTTTAATTACAACTTTCTTTACTACAAAATATTCATGACTAGCCCTTAACATGACTTGATGGATACTAATTAGTGAACCCTTAGGTTACCCTGATGGCAAGGGTTGAATTATGTAAGAATTGATGCGGGTGACTATTATTATATATAATTATGACTTGGTATACGACCTTAAAATTATACATGTAAGTTCAAGTTTTAGACCTCTTTATTTGTTCCGTCTAGAAGACAATGATAAATACATGGTTTAATAACATGGTCTTGCCTTTTATATCCTGTTAATGTTTCTGAATGTATATTATCTTCACAATAAATTATAAGTACTTAAAAGATGACTAGGTATGACTTCCTCATGTGCATATTTTGAAATATGTACAAAACTTTTAAGCGCTAGATCATCTGGAACTCTAATAATACCCTATTTAAATATTTATGTCATGCGTGTATATTAATCTCCCCATTATTCTATAAATATGAAGGCTTCATTTAAATTTTACCAACAACATATCACTAAATACAATTCAGGACAAATACTTGGTACAGTATTTGGAAAGCACAGTGACCATTCCATAATTGTAGTAATCGGCTTTAAACGTTTCACCTACAATAGAACATCTGTAATACTGCACAACAAATCTTTAACAAAAGATTAGAACGTAATTGGAACCAACCAATCCTTCAAAGACCGGCCATATTTCATTCCCACCGAAGACTATGACGAAACCGAGCAATATAAGTCGTCGAGCCTTATTTAATTATGGCCTAAGCTCAAACGCGTACAAAAGACACGTCACAGACATAAAAGAGACACATTCTTATGCATAAACTGTGTTTGAGTTATACCAACAAAAAATACTTGTTGGAGCAGACGTTTCTATTAAATCTCGCACTTGGTACCACTAGGTAACACAACATTCGTATGTAAACAGGTGCTTAACTGCTTCAAGTTTACTGACATCCGTAATAATATCGATGAATGTATGCCTCCCGAACAATCTGTAAAATTCGAATCCAATGCTACTTCAATTAGTGAGGAGGATTTTGGAGTCAAAACAAAAGAAGCGGTGAAGAGAGTGCAAAGAACTAGAGTCATTGGATCTAAGATTTCAGTGTGTGTGTGTGTGTATCGTAGGCCAAAGTTGTGTGCGTCAGAAGTTGCGCAAACGCAGACGAGACATCTGACTCACCGAGCTTAAGGGTTGTCGCACACAGAGACCGTTACTTGTATTTTATAGTCCAGTTGGCAACATATCATAATTATTGCTTTGACAGGTTTTAGCTACCCGTTTGCTTTGTCATCCTTTTGTACGGCGTTTTATAATCATTTTTATGGTCTTATTCGTTACTGTTAATTATTTGTGTGCCATTTAAAATAATTAACTTTTTGTTGAGGTAAAGAATGATTTGTTGGTTTTCTTTTTTTTTTTGAACGTATATTATTAGTATTATATAAAAAAAGGTGTAGATTTAGACGCACAAGTATGACATAATATAATGTGGAGTATTATTTAGCATCAAGGGGATTTGTGAGTATAGATACCTCATTCATTGCCATTTTGGTCCTTCTACTCAGAACTTAGGAGGCGTCTACCACTCTATTCCCTCCGAAACGCGACGGCGTATAATTTATTTCTTTCGGTTTAAAATTAAGATTAATCTAATAATGTTTTAGCTTGAACATTATGATTGCATTAGTTAGGTTTATACTCTTTCATATTACAATTACATTATTAATTTTGATGTAAATCCCATTGGAATTAATTGGAGCCAACATTATCTACGTTTATAAAGATATTGAAAGGGTTTTTGGACTCCAAACGAACAGAGTCACGCGCACTTTCTTGTGAAACTAGTGTCCGTCTCGCCTTCCTAATACACAGTGTATCGGCGGCCTAAGACATCGGTGTCGGGCCTGAACCCGGCGCGCCAGTGACGACCTCCAAAATTAAACAAAAAAAAACAAACACCGTAGCTCTTTGAACTTTACGCATTTTTTGCCGCCAACCGGTTTGGTACCAAATTAAATTACCTGCCTTTGTTATCTAAATCGAGATACGTAATTGCGTGGATTATTTTAAACACGCCTCATATTTCGCACATTAGTGGCTATACTCGTTATTTACATTAGTTTATTAGCCAGTTATAAGACAAGAGACCAATTGCTAATATTTACGTCCAAACATTAAGTATTTAATCTGGCAACTATTTGCAACAAAGTTAAGAGCTAATATTAATTTTAAGCCAAAACATTTTAATGCTATTTTTAGTTCAACAAAAATGTTTCCTGTGTATCAATCACTAAATAATAGGAATCTAGTTAGATTATTATAAGTACATATATCAAACGCATGCCCTATTTAATAAGTAGCATCAAGGAAAAGAATCGGTCCAAAGCATGAACCTTGCGGTACCCCAAAATAAACCAGCCAATGCTAATCTTAGCTAAATCACGTATTTAATATAAGGTTCCAATCAAAATTTATGAAATCTTACCCGGAACTAATAATCTCATATCGTTTAGATACCCACTCTGATTGTTTGGCAAATATTTTATCAGTTCATGTAATAGACACCAAGAAGCTTCTGACAATATTTGGCCCTAACTACACACGCCCTTGGGTGCGTGTTTTATTTCTGGTTTAGAGAAAACGGTAGTTAATACTTGACCCTTATTGATTAATTGGTCTATCCAATTGGTAAATAAATTAACTGTTATAAGATCGAGAAGAGATTTTCCTGTATGAATCTGGATTCCTCTTTGGAGACAAAGTAAGTACAGTTTTAGTATATATCTAAGCTTTGCTATTAAAACTAGTCATTACATTATTATAATGTTTTATTTGTGTATTTTTAATATACGTTTACGTATATGTATAATTATGTCGACTGGCCCGTTAGTCGAGTGGTCAGAGACCCTGGCCACGAAACCAAGGGTCGCGGGTTCGAATCCCGCTAGGGGCAAATATTTCGTGTGATGAACATGGATATTTGTACTCGAGTCATGGATGTTTAGAAACGTATTTAAGTATGTCTATCCGTTCACCTAGTATCCATAGCACAAGCTTATAAGCTTAGTTTGGGACTACGGAATTGGTGTGCCAGTCTGAAGAATTTATTTATAATTTATTTATGTTTTTTTTATTCTTTAAGAGAAAAACAAATAAGAGATTATTGTGACAATTTTACTTTCATATGATTTTTTACATAACAAAGAAACACTTCATTTTCGTAAACATACATAGGTACGTTTTTGTTATATTATATCTATTGATGATATCATCTCGGTCTTGTATCCGTGAAAGAAAACCCATCACGCCATGTCACCACACACCGTTGTCGACCAATATTGGTGTTTGCCGATCGATCTAGACTCGGAGTCATCTCAAACAAGAACAGAAACTTCAACAAGATAAATTGTTCAAACAACTATATACTCTCAACAATATTACATACAGAATAAATAGTACCTATTTGTTATACATTTGACTGGCTCGATGGCGCATTTGGTAGTGACCCTGCCCTATGCGCCAAGAGTTGTGGGTTCGATCCCCACCCAGGACAAACATTCGTGTTATGGATACTTATGTTTGTTCTGTGTCTGTGTGTTAATATCCAATATTAAGTATATATTTGTAATACTACTGTTGATGCTGATATCCGTAACACAAGTGCTTAAGCTACCTTACCTCGGAGTCAGATCAATGTATGTGATGTCGTCGGATTTTTTTTTTATTTATATAATTAAAAAAAAATCCGGTCTCAGATATTTTTTTTATATAAATAGTCTTTTTACGCCACGAAAGTGACCAACAATTATAAGGCTCATATTAGAATAGTATCTCAAAAACTCACGAAGTTACAAACATTTTGTGTTGCCTCGTTGTACTCGCTTAGCATGCGACCTCGTAGTATGCGCTTTTTACAGCTTTTGGGCTTATTAGAAATAATACGGTACTAAACGACCTTGCAACAAGCGACTCGCACGCGCCCTACATTTTAGCAGGATGTAATTTTCTTTGAGGATTTGTATTTTTTTAATTAAAATATAACATGGTATAAAAACCATTGGAATCGATTCTATCAATAATTCTGAACATACGAATCTATAGTTTTCACGTGTAGTACAAAATTATTGTCCCATGAATCACTTTTAACACTAATTGAATTTTCAACATGTCCGGGTAATACGACCACCATAAATTACTATATTTGTACACCTTTCAATACACTTATTTGTCCATTGTCCGCTAAATTGTTACATAGAACTGACATTTACTTTAAATTACCTGTATTGCTTTGACATTTGTCGTCGCGCCACTTATATGGAAAATAAAGCATTTGACATAGCAGCAATATTATTTGAAAATAACGTAAAATATTGTTTATTGTCTTAAGAGAAAATTACATCACCGGGTCGAGCAGAAATCATATCAATATTATAAAGAGGAAAGATTGATTGTTTGGTTCTATTGAATACTCCGAAACTACTGGCCCGATTTGTCGTGTTCATCATAAGAACATTTGACCCTAACGTGATACGAACCTGTGACCTTTGGTTTCCTAAAGACTGTAACACTTCGTTACTCTCAATTGCTCTAAATCAGGTTACTGAGTCGGATGTGTTGACTCAATTCTTCAAATAGCGATAATGCACAGTATACTGCGTAAGAGAGAATTCGCTCGGTATGATCGTTGCAGCGTGATAGCGCAATTTTGAGTGACTCAATGAGTTAGCGCAGTGAGCTACGCCTGTGTTGACGTAAATACCATCTCTGAGTTATTCCATTACCATACCATTTCTGGTCCTATTTAAATCGTTAGACAAAGCAACCCATAGTTGGTGAAGAAAATAGATTCCCTTATTGTTAAAATTTCAAAATCATTTCTAATTACAAATATACTCGATAATATTAATTTAACGATATCTATGGATATCGATTACCTTTTTGCTTCCATATCAGTGCATATCATGGCGTAACTACCAAGGCGCACCTAATGGCTAAATAAATACCTTTTCCTATCATTTATAAAAGTCCAATTACATACCTCCTGCTAAAACAGCTCTAATCCAACAACTCCAGACAGTTAATTGGCTCATATAATTATTTATAATTACCGTTAATTAATGTTTATCAATAAATAATTGTGCAAAAAGTAAGCTAAACGCAATAAATAATTAAATTCAAAAACTAGAATTCACAATGTTCTCAGCCGAGCGGTCGGCTACCCGATTTCCGTCGGTAAAAAAATGGGATTAACGTCAATTTATTTATTAAGATAGCGTATTACAACTGTTATCAATTAAGTTAATGTATGGGATTGTGCATTCGGTTGTAAAGGCGAGGTTAGAAGGAGGGTTATTAGCTTAGCGGAGCAAAATAACTTTTAAAGTTTTTTAATATTGTAAATACCTGATAAGTGCTCTAATGCAGGAGGAATTGGTACAATTTTCATTAAAAAAATAAATTTATGTTATACCATTAGCTCGGCGGTGAGATAATATATTCTGCAGAAAAAAACTATAAATATCTGTGGAGGTGTGAACCATGGTCCAATTGATCGGGTTCCCCTGTTTAAGGGACGTAAAGATTAGTTAATAATAGCATCCATGTTAAATGCAGACAAACTGATTTCTTAATGCTGCTGGAGTAATGGAGTAGTGTCGGTAGCTTTAATTGTTTAAAATAAAATTATAGTTCATAATTTTGGCGATTTTGATAAATTACGTGTCAATCGATTATAATTATTTATTACCTACTAGCTGTGCCAGCGGTGTCACCCGCGTTTATGGTTAATATTATAAAGACTATTTCCGTCATACATGATTTCTATGTAACTTTAACCATTAAGGCTGCACACGCGACGGAAGCTTAAAAAATGGAGTATTTCTCCCGTTTTCTCTTCACTACTCTGCTCCTATTGATTGTAGCGTGATGAAAAGTATACTATAACCTGCCCAGGCAGGAGTATAAAGAATAATTTTTCCAAGTTTCGTATAAATCCATCGAGTAGTTTTTGTTTATATAAAGAACATACAGACAGACAGACAGACAGACAGACAAAAATTTTACTGATTGCATTTTTGGCATCAGTATCGATCACTAGTCACCCCCTGATAGTTATTTTGAAAATATATTTCATGTACAGAATTGACCACTCTACAGATTTATTATAAGTATAGATTTTAAAATAGAGGACAAAGCGTTTTACAATTTTTCTGCAGTTGAGTTGCAGTTTTTAAACTTGTAATATGTATAATAAACAGCGAATCACACCGGTGTAGACTCAGCTTATCTCGCTGTTGTCCAAATGCTTTTCGGCTCCCATCGAGTCCTGATGACTCACATTGACACATGTGTCCGGCGCTTTACTATGTTAGATGTCTAAAGTGCAACATATACCCAAATTTCCTCTCTCAAATACCCGCGGAAACTTTAATGTTTCCGTGTGGTGAGCGAATCAGTTTTATAGTCGCCGCCATAAAATTTTTGATGTTTGTTGTCGGAATTGACTCCATAAAAAATTGGAACGCGCAAAGATCTGTAACTGTTTTCTTCGCTCACCTATCTAATATAATAAATATCTCGTGTCACGGTGTTTGCATTTGCATTCGTCTGATACGACTCGATGTTAATGTATTTTGTATGATTAGAAGGTGTAATAATAAATAAATAACTCGTATTTTTCACCCTACCCCCAACTCCATTTTTATAAGTTTTTGTTTGGATTAACACTTACGTTTAATTTCTTAAATAATAATTTATATAGAAGAACATAATTTTCCGGGACAGCTAGTCGTTATCTAACTATCGTTTTTTTTAAGTATTAATGTAATTTAAATAAAATAAAATATATTTTATTTCATCTAAGAAACAAAACATAGATCCATACATAACTTCACGCCCGTAAACCCCAAAGGGGTAGCCAGAGTCAGAGACAGCAGGCCTCTTTAACCACATTCAGCCAAAAATAAAACTGGGCTAGGTTACATGGGAAATTGTGAATACGTTGTGACAAGTGGCTAGGTCGTCGCTACACAATCAAAAACCTGATATACCATTAATCGCCTTTTACGATATGCTAGGCAAGGAACACAGTTGGCCCATTCTTTTTAAGTCCCAGACCAACATGGGACAAACTAATAATGTATCCCATTTATTTGTTATTTAGTAAACATAAATTGACTTTTAAGTTTTTGTACCATGTCTTAATTAGTTTCTTGACCTGTTATCCAAATTGGAATAGACATTATAGATCGTATTATCTTATACCTAATCCAATAATAACACAAAATAACGCAAAAAGTAGCTAAGACAAAATGATCCTATTTTAAAAACTAACTCCAAACTACGAATTCATTCCAATTGAAACATAATTCGTTATTTTGTCAAGGCGGTTAAATGTATCCTATTGTACCCGAATCATAATAAAGAATCGATTGAAAAATCCTTTATCAATATAAGTCTAATAATTCAGGCTGTATTAAAAAGAATAAGTACGTACTTAGGTAAAATTTAAAGCTAAAATCATGACCTTTTTTTTCTTGAATAAAAAACGTCTAAAAGATAGATATTTGACATTTTACGGAAACGTTAAATTATATTATTTAAATTAAATATTAAAAAAATTATATTTTTTTTAATATTTAATTTAAATAAAACTTTAGTTTGATTATTAATAAAGTCCATATTTCTTTTACTAAAAAGATTTCAAGCGTGACAAGGAAGTAAAAATTTTTTCCAACTCATTTATCTTTTTAATTTTGAGATGGCGCATATGTACTCACATACAGCTTTCGGAGTTTGGAGTAGTTTTTTCATAAAACAAAAACATCTAACAGCATGTTCGGTATTTTTTTGACGCGGCACGTACCAAATGCTGGCAGCTGCGCGTGCGCATCTTCGCGAATCTACCTCTGAGACAGATGCGAAGATCGGGACCGTCTTAGACATCAAATAGGAGAGAAGCAAGAAGTAGGGCCGCCAGACAGCAGGTAGAAATTGGGATAAAGCATAAAATTTAACCTGTAGGGGATGCGTGATGAAGAAAATTAGCGGCGATATTTGAATATAGAATTCAAGTTAATTTTGATTCTCCGATCTAGAATACTAATTTAGATCGGGGTTATTATTGGTTGCAAATTTCTTATTTAATGCCAGTGGCTCTGCAATATCGTTTGCTTTAAATTAACTTTCTTTGGAAACAATATAATAACTGAATTTGTTGCACTAGTTATATTAAAGACTAACTGTTAAAAATATGTTAATCAATGTTGTAGTATTTTGGTTACTTGTAGTACTTATAAATAGTACTTAATGGCTGCAGTATATAGTGAAGGGTTGGGTTAATTATCTCGAGTATTTGACCTCGTAGATTTGGCTATGGTAATTCTATTGTTATTATGATATAAAAACACTTTTTTTGCTGTCCAAATTGACGGTAAGAACAAAAGGTCCTCTTTCACGATCCTAATCAGCAAATAAAGGAATTTGGGATTTTCTTTAGATAATGAAATTGAATTACTTAATTAGAAATGAAATTACTTTGCAAAAACTAAACGATTTTTTTCAAAAATCAAAATAATTCCTCCAATTTAAAGGCCTTGTTGGGATTGACCTTGATGGGGTTTTATTCGGGAATTAAACTGAACAATAGAATAAGTTAATAGTGATATTTACGAAACCAGAATGTCCTTTAAAGAAACTCAAATCTGCTCACCCTAAACCTAAATGATATAATTTAACAAAAACCTATGCTCCTTTATCTTCAATACTCCCAAACTCTCGCGTTACAAAGAAAGCTACATTGCTACCCGAAATCGACTTCTACAGACTTTGAAATACAGTTCAATTTTATTTTTGTTTATGAACTTGAGAGTAAATATGAAATTGGTACTGTACTGTGCGTTTACAAAGGCACAAATACACTGGCACCTGATCTCGTATGGAGCACAAAAGTGTATGCACTGTTTTGTCAGACGGACAGTGAAAAGAAATCTTCTATAGCAATTTTGCGCTTCAATAAATCATTGTAAGTTTAGGCTTGTGGTACAAAGTCAGACTATACTTTAGAGGAGAATCTACAAATATTGAATTTCTAAGATAGATCTTTTTTTAGGGAGACCAGCTACGCTAAACTTTATTAAATTTTATAGAAACCGAAGTCGCTAAATCTAGGATCGCAAACCTCCATTAAGCACAGGACATAGTGCTAAGAATATGATGGATGGATGATGAGATCTTTTGACAAAAATCATCCAAATAAGTATTCTTAAAGGCTAACAACAGTGTACAATTGCCCCATTTAATCATTTATTTGAAAAAAAAACGTCGTTATGTACTTAAATAACGTGCAATATTTTTCACATATGAAAATATATAGCTACCGTTGCTTAAAATTAGTATGAAAAAGTTGCTGTCAGCAGATAACTCAAATAAAACGTGTTGTACGATGGCAGCAAAACATCCCGCTAATACACTAACTAGTAAAAATGAAAGAAAATGTATATTAGTAATCATTAGTGCAATTCTTTAATCCCTTGTCTACCATAAATCTCCTATGAATTCTTTAACTCAATGAATGTCGTCCACTCAAAAGATTTGATGAAAAAACGTCAGTCATATGCCGGCTCTCTGCCGACTATATATTAGTGCTCCAATTTAGAAGCTAGAACTTCCATAAGCACGCTTAATCACCGAAATGTATTTTGAATACTGATCGGTGGATAGTGACGCGTTGGTACTCAAACTTTCGACAATTGTATTTTTTCTTACCTAAATTGTCCCTATAAATGAAAATTATGACGTTAATAAAAATGTTGAGAAAAAAGTATACTCGTCCAGAATTTAATAAAACAAAACAACAATTAGATTCTTGTTCGTGTCTACAAACTATATCGTCAATATCGACAGTCATTAGTTTCATCAGTATACGTAGCGGGTTAAAATCAATAATTTATGATTCTTAAAATGATCATATGAACGTTCATTATCTATTCTATAACGTTATAGAAGTGTCTAACGACAATCACAATACAGCTTTGAATGTCTTCAAAGAACCTAACTAGAAATAACATATTAATCACCACGCTCAAATTTTTAAACAGTGCTTATTATCAAATTTAAACCTATCTATTAATGTTATATTACGTAATAAAATTTACTTTACTTAATCTCCATTGCTTTATTATCATTAATAACAGCAAGGTTACTGTGCGGTTAACATACAAAAGTTTGAGAAGTCCCATTGCGATGAAACCGGTATAGTTAAGTGGGTCTAATCAAATAAAATCTTGTACATTAGCCAAACAGCACATAGGATGTGTAAATCATGCAACACAAATTATTTTTATTAGTTAGCAATACATGTTTCCCACAGATGAGTTTTAGTTTCCTGGATTGAATACTAAATGTATCCTAATAATGATGTTTATGGTGTTCTGACACGTAAATTGTTATTTACATTCAGAACTCATGCTATGTTTCTAATAGTGGAGTTGAAAACCTGTATTTCAGCTCTATTTGATAGAAGACTGTTGACTTTTAAACTTATAGTACTTTAAAGAGCTAGAAAAGAACAGGCGTATAAACTGGATTTATGATATTATTTAAATCTGAGCTAGGTACAAAGCATTTTCAAGTGTTTTTTGTATTGTTTTCATTTATTTGCAAGATCAAACTTATAACCTCTTAAAATAATGAAACGTTAAATAACTCGTTTAAATAATATATTGAACTTTTAAAGCTTAAATCAATCATGGACCATTTAACATCCTAAATATTATTATCTACCGCGCATTTTAAAACTTCCTTTCGACAATATTGATATCAGACAAGCAGAGTATGTTTACGCTAATTTTGACAATACAAAATTTCGTATATCATAGCATACTCTTTTAGAAGAGCATTTTTAAAAAAATAAGCACACCATTATACGATGATCTTTAAACAACAGTTCACTTTGTGTATATTAAAAGCTACCATAAGGCATTTTCAATTAACTCGCTAATGATTCAACAGAAACTAAACACAAAAGTATAAGTAAATTCATCTCAAGAAACCTCAACAGCTAATGATGATGCTCAACATCTTACCACACCGGAACTAACAGTTAGTAGAAATGACCTGACGACCATGCGAGCCATCTGCCCGTGTTTACCTGGACATCTTTCTTCAAACTGCACATGGCTTTCTTGGTTAAAAAAAAATCTCTTACAAAGGTCTACACATCTGCTCTATAGAAGGCTTTGATGCAACAGTATCATTTGAAGAAACAGTCAACGCAAACCTATTTTGAACCGTAATCTCAGAATCTTAAGAAACAAAATTAATTTCGATGTTTTGACAGGTCATCTTCGGTAGACTCCGTCAGTCTTCGCGAGACTTCGGGCGCGTGGCTGCGCAGCCGCAGGCAAAAGACAAATCTCTCGGACCTTATACTTAAAATTAAATATGTTTTAACATGTCGAAAACTACTGCGGTCTGTCGGACCACCTGTTTTTAATACTTACAGGTCATCTCTATTCAAAATTATTTATCGTATTTCTTGCTAATTTATACCTAAAAGTGTTACTACTTTTAGAATCAGGTACAAAATAGCAAGATAATAAAATTTAATTAATATGTTGTACTGTTATAAATTGTGTATTTTGTAAGCAACCTTATTTTCCAACATTAAGTTGACTCTTCAAATAAATAAATGAGTATTATTCCGATGTATTTCCAAACGGAAGCAGTTTGCATGTCAATGATTTAGCATCAAGATTAAAAGCTATGTAATGTTAACAAGTAGAAAAATAATTAATTCACCAGTTTTAGAACAACTATTAGAATCTATTTTGAATTATAAGTTATACGTATATGTTATAATACTTATAATTATATTTTACTAGTAATAAGTAGTTGTATAGGTACGTATATACGAATGATAGAAATATCTCTCTATTTTATTTACAAACTAAAATACTAAGTAATATGGGTTTTAATATCTTTTATAATTTAATACAAGTTATCATAGAACAATGGAATGATTATAGAAATAAATAAATTTCACAAAACCATCGTTAAGTCTGACAGTTATCGGCGTAAAATTGTATCGACGACGTATAATAACGGCTTCTTGTCTTCAGGACCGACGCAACCAAATTACGGTCCATCGCGCCGACCGACGAGCACGCTAAGGTTAAAGCTGGGTTTATTTAAACGTGTATTTAGCGGATTATTGTCATTGGCTGCCGGTATGGGAATCGGAGGTAATAAAGCCAGGTTTAACTGGCGTCGTAATGAGCGTTTCCGGCCAGCGCGGGCGCAGGACATCGCGTCGTAATTGATTGTGCGATTGCAATCCGGGAATGTTTTCGTTGTTCTTACTGAAAATTGTTTTAGGACTTTCTTTTTCTTTTTAGGGAATGGTTTATTATGTAAGTTGGGCGTGATAATATCTGCATTTTGCTGACCATTGCATGCCGCACTATAAACCTACCTACTTGCAGTCAGGCATCGGCTTTGAAGGAAGTCATTGTTGAGTATAAATATGCAACTATTTAGTCTGCAAGAAACATAAAATTGTAATGGACAAGCTTTCGAAAAACGAAATTTTTATATTTCTCAATTTTATTTATATTTCTCAAAACTAAAAATAATACCTAATTTAAGATAAGAAATAAAACGAAACACTACAAATATTGTCTTTGCTTTACATCATCATGCTCATTCACATATTTTTCATTTTGATTGTAATAAGTAACAAGAAATATGATAGACTAAAATAGTAAGTATATCATTGTTAAAATTCTAATATCTTTTAATTATACATCGTTATAAATATATAGTATTTCCGCAAAATAAAAAGCAACATCTGGAGCTCAAAAACCGCATAACGGCAATCACGTGACTGAAACTTTAAAATTAATGCTAAAAAGGCCACATGCCTTAGACGCCTCAACCATATCACAGTAGCATCTTTACTAAAAACAAAAAACGCTTGATGGACTCAAAGCAAAAGGTGTTTAGTTTTTTTTTTGGCAAACATCTTCAAGGTCCTCTCCTTGCATCTGCTACATCTCGGAAGCTTATTTTAAAAACGCATCTGCATAATAAATTGATAGCAAAAACTTGACCTACAAAAATTTAAAAATCCTGTGTTTTTTAGTTTAGACTTTTTACTACTTAACCGCCTTAATTATACCGTTACTATTGCTACGCGATTTTGTGCCTTATACTTTTAAAATAAGAGTACAAATTGTGATTGATTGGAAAGTAGTCTTTGTATATAAAAAGGTGCCAATTTCCGTTCATTTCTCGTACATCCGTCGTTAAAAATCAGCAGTCAGTGATTAGTGTCGCATGCGCACAGTTTTTTGACATTTTTTTATTATTTTGACGTTTGTAAAAAGCCAATTTATCAAGTTTCTTGACTAGCAGCTGGTATTAAAACAATATGCGTTACTTTTTGCACATTGCTTGAAACAGTCTCCAAATGTCTTCGCTATTGCTTAAACTCCTATTTAAAAAAAAAAAATTCTATGGTTAATTTAATCTTACTAATATTATAAACGCGAAAGTTCTTTGCGAAACTCTTTTACGCAAAAAATACTGCATAGATTTTTATGAAATTTTACAATTCTATAGCTTAAACATTAAAATAGCACATAATAAAGCTAATATTTAATCGATGTACCACGCGAGCAAAGCCGCGGGCAGAAGTTAGAGCAATATAAAGTAGCTTGATGTTCTGCACCAAAATAGTATGGTATTATCAAAAACAAAATATAAATAAAAGTAATTACATATTGCATCTTAATAAATGCTATTAGTTACATAGCAATCAGATGTCTACAACGTATTAGCATTTCTTAAATGATGATAATACCAGAAATTAATGCAAAAATTAAGCTAGGCTTTAGCATCAGATTTTAATTTATCTAATTTTTTATGAAATAAGAACGCACGTTGTTGATTTACTTTCAGAAAACAAAGTTCTCTTAGCCATGTTGGACCATGAGCTAAAGATTTCATAAGCAAGCAAGCATTTCGTATACCTACACAATCTGCAGGATTTCACACCAAAAAATCGGCAGATCGGATATCCTTGCGGATATGAAGTAGGTATCCCACAAAAACTGCCCGATTTTTTCATCCCCCTACCCGTGGGAAACCGGGAAGCGTCTAACTGTTCCCGAAATCCCGAAACTCCCACACCGCACATGTTCGGTACTTGACGTTCCCACATAACAATGAGAAGAACGCACCTTTCTACTAGCAAGTTGTCGCCAAAAAACTGCGCGCGCGCACCTTGCCAACCCTTTCAGAACGAGAGCACGCGTGTGGTCCAAAATTCATATGTAACTAGTATAGTCTACATTCGGGAATTGGAATAACACTAGTGTTCAAATATATTTAATACTTTTTTATGTATGCCCTTGCCCAACTTATATTGTCCTAATGCTGGGCAAAGATCTCCTCCAATTCTTTCCATCAGTCTGTACTTTCCTTTTTTTTTTCACCCGAAAAAAATGCATTACTCATACTTGGGGAGACGAAATGGTTATGTGCGACTCCCAGGGACCTCTGCATCAGGAGACCCCCTCTCTGGCCAAAATGGTAACGGCCGGGGTATACCCGCTAAAACTCTGAGATGCATCCTCCACGCCGACTGAGGCTTCGCGGGTGCCCCTAAGGAATCCTCCGCTAGGCCTCAGCGTCAGCACTACCATCATGCTCATTCACATATCTGTCTGCACTAGGCCAGTTCCTCCATTAAGTAGCCGGCTTATTTATATATTCATGTTTTTCAAAAATGCATAATGCATAATAGGTATATATATTCAGGAACTAGCTCAAGCCAGCGGCTCGACCCACGTTTGGTCTATTGCAGGGATATCGTGTGTCGAGGTCTACATTATTTCCTATTATTGCTATTGGTGTGCAAGCGGTGGTAGCTCAATGGTAAGAACACGCGCCTCATAACCGAGGAGTGCGGGTTCAAACCCGGGCACGTACCTCTGGATTTTTCAAATCTATGTACGTATTTATACCACTAGCTCGACGGTGAGGGAAAACATCGTGATGAAACCTGCAAATTCAAACAACTTTGGATTTGTAACCATGATCCAAAAATTGTCTGGTTCCCCTATCTTAGGGTTACGTAGGTCAGATCGGCAGTCGCTTCAATGTAATTACCAGACTCGCTAAATCCTGGATCATGGTCTTAGGGGACCCCGTCTAAGCACGGGACATAACGCTAGGAAGATGATGATTACTATTGGTGTGCAAAATTTTATCGCCATCTGTTTAGTAGTAAAAACGCCACGTACAAACACTGTACAATATTATATATTTACGATTAAGCCAGCTTTTGTATTAAATTTCGTCACAATTTTTAATGGGCGCATTGTATAGATAATATATTCCTATTTAAAATGTTTGTTAAAATAGATTTATTTGCTACCTTAAACTACATTATGATGCACATTAATCTTTAAATGGCCGACAAAAAACCTTTTTGTATTCAATTTCCTAAAGACATATAACTACTTACCTAAATCCTCGTTATGTTTTGAAATAACGGCAATTAATGTTTTCATTTATATGTAAAGGATTTAGGATATAATAAAAACCTATAAAACTATATATAATATCTTAATTAAGTTAATTTTAATTAAAATAATAACTGTAATTTTATTTTATTGGGGAAACATAAAGGCTTTAACAACCGCTAACTGCTGGAAACTAATTTATAAATCAATTTAATAATAAACATTTGTCAGTCACTTGACTAAAGTTTCCACATATTAAAAGAGTTTCATTTGATTTCTTAATTAGCGAACTCCTTATTGTATATAACTCAATTTATTAGTTTATTGTTTTCCGTAATTATAAGTTAACACTGATATGTGTAATAACTTAATACTTATAACTTGATATTTTCTAATAAGTGACCTAAAAAGTTTCAACTAAAGGATGTACCTAATTATTATTACCTGCAAACACGCGATCATAACTGCACGTTGTAAAATATGTTAGTATTTGATTACATCAAGTCCTAAGTATCTATTCGATGCTGTAATCAGGATTAAATGAAACTAGCGAATGTACTGTAAGTACGCAGTTTAAAGTTATATGAAACATCGTCGATGAAAATATTCAAATGTTCTCCTTGATTCACAGTTTGACAGCATGTTCTTATGTATCTTCCTTTCCCATCGTTAGTCCAGGCCGATAAAACTATAACAGGGGACCGAATTTACCTAATAAGTACCTAGAACACATAACTACAATTTAAAGCCACTTAATAAAAGACTTAAGTCAGAATTAGGCTGAAATTCCTATTTTTATACAAAGTATAGTATACGCCTCCCAATACTTATACATAATTTGAGGCCATCTCAATAAAAGTTTATGTCAAAATCCGGCTAAAATTCACACCCAAATGCAAAATACGCACCCATATCATTAAACATAATTCAGGCCATCTTTATGAAATATATAATCCAGCTGACAGTCACACCCAGATGCAAAATACGCCTCCCAATCCTTACACACAATTTGAGGCGATCTCATTAAAATACTATATTCAACCAACTCAGTCACACTCTACGCAAAATCGCGCCCGCTTCCGCTCACCAAAACGCTTACGCCCATGCCTCGCACCAAACGAGGCACAGATCAGCAGATGTCTCGAAACCCGTTACGTCTGTTATGACGGCAGGATCAGACACCCCCCTCAGCATTTCACCCAACAATTGCACTCTCAAGTAACTGTTAATTCACTCACACTAGCTTTGTACCGTTACGGCGACAGTTTTGGCCACTTCTATCTTTGTTGTAGCCTGGTAGTGCGGAATTTATAAGGTCAACCATATTGTTTCAAGTGTACATATACAGCCTTATAAGAAAAAGTTAATTTATGGTTAAAACCTAAGAAGAATAGCCGAGCAATTTAAAGAATTGTCACTCAAATTGAGATCAAATAATAATGTTATACCTTTTAAACGTGTTGGTTATTATTTAGTCTGTATAAACGTAGTTGCATTAATTTTGTAACATGGCTAAGTATTTCAATCAACGACAAATGTTGATTAGTTCGTGTAGATGAATGGGTTTCTCCTATACAAACAATACTGAAAAGCTTCAAATAAATTTCTGGCATGCAAATTGGATTTGACCTCGTTTAACGCATTAACTATTTTTATTGCGAAGTAATGGGCCTGAAAAAGACGAGCAAGAAGATTATTCAGCCAACTTATACGAGTAAAGCTATGGACGCAAGCTAGCTAGTAAGTTTATTAAATAGGTGACGAGATTTTAACAACGACCAAATTGTACTTTATTTGACTGTATACAGTGAAGTAGCGTGGTGGGGGCACGGGGGCGGCAAATTTGAAATAACGGTTCAAATTTAAAAGATTCATTTAGTGAATGCGCCCTGAGTTACAATGTCTGTGGGGCGGAAAAGCGAGTATTTAATAAACCCAGGGCGGAAAAGTTAAGGCCCGCCCTAGGCGACAGGAATCCACGTTTTATCATCATCTTCCTAGCGTTATGTAAGCACGAGGCTTAGACGGGGTCCGCTTAGACCATAATCCAGGAATTAGCGAGACTGGTAATTACATCGAAGCGACTGCCGATCTGACCTTCGTAACCCTAAGGTAGGGGAACCAGACAATTTTAGCATCATGCTTATATCTTTTATAGCTTTTAAAAATAAGCCGTAACCGTAGGAAAAAGGTTGTTCCTAAACTACATGGGCAGTTATTTCTTCTAGCTATCTTTTTAATTTCTCATTAACGCATCAGACTCCAGGCCAAGATGATTCATTAAAAGCCAATCTTGACCACACAAGCGCTTATCAGAGATCTGCCAATGAAGAGGCGAGGTCCGAAGGGAACGCTTAAACTCAAGGCAATTATGAATTTAATTTTAAAACAATTACATACTTTGTCCGAATGCAACAAAATTATATTCAAAGGTCCACCTGTAAAACAACAATTTGCATACTTAATAACTGCCACGTATTCGGGGAAATTATGGAATATAAATTATTTCGATATTCTTACAAATTACGATATATTCCAATATCTTTTCATCATCTGGATTGCAAGTTTCGTAATATATTTTTAAATGGTGCTTCCTACATGACCCTATTATAATATCAAAATGTCATTGACCTTATAAACGGCCAAATTGTACATAAATTTGAAAGACGTTATTAAAATAAATCAACAAAAAAATATATATTTACCTTTTAAAGCAACTTGGACATTTTTATATTTATGTGAGTGTTAGACTCGCAGATTGCGACGAGTCTAACACTCACATCACTTATGTAAACTAACCGAAAATTTTTGCTTTGTTTAATTTAGTTGTTATAAAATATAAGAATTTAGTTTTTTATCAACCATAGTTTCCGACATAACAATGTCCTTTTATTTGAATTACATCTTTATAAGGTATATTAATATTGCTCAAAGAACTACTTCGAAAGAAAATAGAAAACTAAATTATGAAGAAAAGAGATAAACTGAAAAGTGAATTAATCCTTAAGCTTAAACCTTATGACTCTGTCGGGGTATGTCGTATCAGACCATACTGGCATTAGGTCACCTGTTTTATATAAAGGGGTGATCACATTGGAGGAAAACAGTCGGCACCGGCAGATGTGCCTGTAGGCGTCTGAAAATAATTCAACCGTGAAAAAGCGTAAAAAACAAACTTTGAGATACACATGGCTTGTAACGCGGCCGTGCGCTGATTGCGGACGATAAGATTAGAGAGGATATGCACCGGTTTCAAGCTAGAATTTGTAATATGTGAAGTAGGATGAATGGAAAATATTTGGAAAACATTAAAGATGAAATACAATAAAAATAAAAAAGTATCAGATAAGGTTTAAGTTTCCTTTATATCTGCAAGTTCAGCATAGCATCGAGAATATAAGGTACCTATTGTATTAAGTAACGATTCAATTATTTAAAATACTATTTTCAAAAAAAAACTGATAAATTGATCGAATTGACAAACCTTTTAACTGATTTGGCTGGAAAATATAATAAGTTCTCGTCACTTTACAAGACAACCTAAGTAGGGTAGGTAATATCTTAGAATGAACTTAGGTTACCATCACCCAACAAACAATTGTGACAATTCCTAAGAAAAGAGCAGACTTGAAGACATGACATGGTAGAAAAAAATTAAGTAAAGAAATCTAGAATCGCCTCTCAAGCTCAATCCTTCCAAATAGCCAGAATAATACTTATGCAAAATTCACAGCCAAATCATAACCACCGAAATTTAATGACAGGCGCGTCCACAGTAATCCCGCCGCACTCTTGAGGCGTCTTGGCAAAACAGCTGTTCGGCAGACAATGACCGATCACCGGCGCTAGTAAAAGCTAATTAGATAGACCGATCGCGATCGGTTTATAGCCGTAACCTATTTACCCACATTACGTCACAACGTTCGATAAATCTAGCATGTTACCTGTTTCGTTGAAATAGGTTTTCTGACACGCTTTTTCATGCCGAAGTTAATCGTGATTGGCTGTTTTTTTAATCGGCGGAAATTGTGCAAAATCGTAAAACAGGGCGCAGCTTGCGTTTCTGAGAAAGTTAATTGGCGCAAAATTATTAGCAAGTGTAAGTAAGGTCAAAGAGTTGATAGCATTCGATAAATTAGATTCAAAAAAGTTACTCACCTGAGTCAGCACCAGAAAATTACATCGCCGAAATTCAGCCATTGGATTTTCGAATTTGGTTGGTGCCGTGCTTGTCGCTGAGTCGTTTACCGAATGCCGACGAATCATTTCGCCTATATTGCCGCAGAATATTTGGCTTACCTATATCTATATAATTTTAAAGCCATTTCTAAAATATCGATGAACATCATGAAAAGCGTCGTAATGCAATTAGAAGTAATTAAGATAAAGAAAGCTTTCGCACAACAACCACTACAGAAGTTGTGGTTAAAGTATAGTTTAATTTTAAGTTCACGCTTTTAAATGGCCGACAATAATATAATGTATAATTTATCTTATAGTGACATATATTATATAGATTTTTAGGACAGCAATAAGAAGAGATAGATACGTTTATGATTTACTCGCGATGTATTTTGCAAAAACTTGTAGTTTAATAGGGCAAATATTTTATCTACAAGATTTGCAAGAAACCATTATAGACATTGGAATTTCTTTTTTTCACCGCCTCTACATATGGCTCATTGAGAACAGGCGCTGCACAAAATAAATGTTCAACATGTTACAATTAAAATAACGGATGGTGTTCCCATACACATGCCATAGCATAAAAAATACACACAAAATAAACATAGAGCACGAGAGTGTTTAATAAATTCTAGACTTTCAATGTACTTAGTAGTAGCCGTTTCTCATTAGTTTTATAAATAACCATATCAAAAATGCTTTGTATCAAGTTAGAAGTAGTTAGTAATTTGTAGTAAGTATATGTTCATACGTAATGGTAACCAGTTTAGTAAATAAATATTTGTACATAAGTTACTGGCAACAACTTGACTAAGCCAATTACTTTATTACCTAGATGTATACATACATACTGTAAAACTTCAACGAAACAAAGCGCAGCGAACGTGAACTCAATAAACGTCAAAATTATGACACATTCATATTTTTACCACGCTTCGTAACTTGGCCGCGTATAATAATTAAAGAAATTAAGAGGCAGAGTGGAAGGGCCAATTTTAGGGTTGGTTCAATCTACACCTTGGCAGGCAGGTGATATCAAAGCTCCTTTTTGTTTTTTAATTAAAAAACATGGAGGCGTCATGTGTCGCGATGCAATCGTTTGACGACGAGAGCTGTACGGCCGATTGAGGTGCGACGCATTTTTTAAACTTTTATTAAAAATTGTTTCTTCTTTATAAATGAAAAGAAGAACAATCTTGGACGGGATGTTTGATGTAAAAGGATTGATGATGATGTCAGAGACTGGTGGTATGTTTGTTTGCCATCTTAAGTAGTATAATACTACTTTTCTACGTGGTAAGTCGATATTTATATGGGTAAAGTCGTAAGCAGATTATGAAACAGAAAGAGAACAATTACTTAAATCACGAAAATTAATAAACAAATCACAGTAAAATGTCTACTAATAAATCCATTAATTTGCGGTAACGAAATCATATCTCCTCAAGTAAGTAATATTGTTGATGTACCTTTAAAAATATTCCTTGTAAATGTTCCCGTTATTATTATTCCCGTTATACAAAACCGAAATACACAATCTCCTCTCAGTCCGAACTCTTATTAACCTAACCTAATTATTAAATCCAGACTCCACGCCCTCCATTTAGGCGCGCGGTCATTAAAATCGTTCTCAGATCGCCGATGACATAAAAGTGCGGGGCACTGATCATGCGTCGGGTGCGCGGGCGCAGCGTTTGTTGCATAACATATGCTAAGCAGGCACGTGTCCGCCCGCCTAAGGCGCGCCGCGGACGCGCTACGGGATCGAGACAAGGCATGTTTGGATCAAGACAAAACATGTCTGGAACTGTCCAACTCTTAAACTGATAGCATTTGGTTTGGCAGTTGCAGACCAGGTCTTTAGGATAAAGATACGTTTTTGGCAAAAAAAACAGTTCGTCCCTATTAAATGCGAACAAATATTTTTTACCCAAATACGCTAACAGTGTACTTTACGAAAAAAAAAATATTTTTCCAATATGGTTTGATCATACCACAAGGATAGTTTACTGAACTAGTCATAGAAATAGAGGCTACAATTTTAACATCCGTAACAAAATTTAACTACTTGAATCTAAAAGTTTTTAATACATAGGTACCTATACATTTTAATTCCAAAAGTGTATTTCGACTAAATGTTATATTTGCCGGTTAACTATTACTGCGTGATGTACCTATATAATTATAGAAAAATGTCTCTTAGTAAAACTGATTTACTTTTAGGCAAAATATAGGGTATGGAAGTAAACGGTAACTTTATTGATAAGTCAAAATCTTGTACATACTTATTCTATGCTTATCTTCGCATCACGATCTTTAGTCGCTAGTGTGTAGACCACCCATCCCTTAATCAGCTTAATTTCTTGTAAATAATTTGCAGCATCTGGTTCGGCAGTTGCAGACCGGTGAAATATTCGTTGCAATTTATACAGCGACTTGTTTTAACAACGTTTAGCCATTAATTAATGTGTGCTTAATTAATTTTAACGGCGAACTAAGGTCCTATTGAGATAAACGTACATGAAACGGGATAGCACCGCAAGTAAAGAAGGGTGTAATTGGATAGTAAGTTGGTTCTAAAAATGTACGGATGAATTTAATTAGTATTTCGTATTTTTTTCTTTTTTCTTTATTTTTATATTTTTTACCCGTCGAAGATACCGATTAATTGTTTATATTATTTGTACTACTGATTAAAAAATAAAAAGTAAACCATTTTTTTAAATAACATTATATATTTTTTTTATCAACTAAGTAAAAACTGAAATAAAGGAAATTAAATACAAAAGAAAATTTATTTGGTAACTAAATTACTTGAAGGTATTCGCAAGTCTATCTTACGTAATAAAATTACAGTATTTTTAATTTATATAAAAGAAAAGTTATGTACTTTCAGGTTGCATAAAAAATATATAAACAGAAAATCCAAAATGTTTTATCTCTTAGACGTATGTATACGTCTACATAACTTACTAGCTAATGAAATGTCTACTATATCCTGACATATAACATAAACCAGACCATGATATTTTTTCAATTCTGTTATAGTATAAAACCATTTAGAATTATGAATATATAGATAACGAATGAAACTACCATTCTTCAGCATCTATTAGAATTTATAGCAGACTTATTATCATATACTATGCAAGTTTAATACGTCGGTCTAATTTTAGGAGTAAAACATGACAGATGCTTAGTCAAGTACTTCATAACAAACAATCAAACGACCCACGGGGTGAAATTTACATAAATATGCCCTTGACATTTTAAATAAACGCATATTCATACAAATGTGCTTATTCTCTGAATACACACAAGAATTTTATGTCCCTACCTCGCAAAAGGGCATATGGTGAACTCGAAATTAAGCAATTATGATTCGCTATTTGTTTTAATAATTTAAATTTGATTGCTCTTGTTATTAATTTTCACATAATTTTAAAAGATACCGTTAAAACGTGGATCGTTTAGTTTTTGGTTGCCGTGAGACTATTTTAATATAATTGAGCTTTATAGGTCACCTTATAGTATTAAATGAAGTTGTATATTTTGTACATCTATCTTCTTGTTTGTATTTGTAGTAATAAACAATTTATGTATTTAAACAAAAAATATATTATTTTTCTTAAATGACTCGGGTATGTTAAAGTTAATAAGGATTATGAATTGAATAACGAGCTTGGTACTATTATCGAAATATCTTATTAAATTTTTTATTTTTGATAATTTTGTCGGCCATAAATAAGATGAATGTTGTCATTTTCCATATTTCATATTTAAGTATTGGTATTTTAAAGGTATTGCCCTACCTTTTACAAAATAACGAAGGCAAATGGACTCATTAAAGTCAAATAAAGAACAAACCGTATAAACAAACATAAACAATCAAATAATCAAATGTAAAACATGCACACGGAATATCGAATGCGGCACTCGTGAGCATCGTCTAACTTTACTAATCGATTATTTCGAATCGATTAACCAAATACGAGTCGATAGTCACAGAAACCGTCATAAATTCGAACCCTCCGGAGATAAGTATCATCATACCGAAACTCGAAAGTCGTGGCTGCGAGCGGCGAGGTGGGGGGGCGAATTCCATAAGTACTACCTTCACCTGACCTAAGTTACCTAGGTTTAGCTTTAAGCTTATTTATCTGTACCTATGCTCAGACTGTATATCACGGATCTGATTGCTTGATTGAAATTACGATAGAGTTATGGGCTATTCAATTTCAATCATTAATAATTAGTCTTGATAAAATCTTGTTGATGATTTGTGTAATTCGTTCGGTTCTATTATTACGATAGAATGGACAGCGTCAATAGATGTCTAATTGACTTCAATGAAAAATTGGGGGCTTTAAGTAATAACTTGTGTAGGTTGTATGATTAATATATTTAATGTGATTTAATATTTAGCTATTATTTTAGTCTCAGTCTCATGTAGGTCTCGGACTGGAATAGAATATACCCTGTGATCCTCGCTTAGTGAGACGTAAAGACGACTAAAGGTGTACTGGGTCTAAGCTAACCAATCTAACCCATCTTATTTGACTGGCTCGATGGCGCATGCTGTAGTGATCCTGCCCCATGCGCCAAGAGTTGTGGGTTCGATCCGCACCCAGGACAAACATTCGTGTTATGAATACTTGTGTTTGTTCTGTGTCTGGGTGTTAATATATAATCTTTAAGTATATATTTGTAATACCACTGTAGATTCTGAATATTAATTTTTTTATTTATTTGATTTTAGGCTGAATTAGGTTTATGGAGCTTATATCTCCTAGAACTCTGCTTAGCCCTTACATTTGATTCATATGTTCATTTTTGTCTATGATGAATACAAAAAAGGCTAATCTTAAACCAGGTCAAAGTCATTAAGTATACGAGTAGGTATCAGATGTTGCTTCAATCCCATTAGAAATTATTGCGTGACAGGATACACAAACCTCCGACCCATTCATCTCGCTAAAATAAAACTCGTACACATATAAGTTAACATACCTGTACTTAAACTTAAACTTAAATGGAATGCGATTAACATATCCTAAATCAGAGATAATCTACCGCGGCCCTTTTATGAAATAGTGAGCACTTGTAATAGATATCTTGGTATTTGGGAGAGCATACGAGATTATATCGTGGGCTTTTTATACTTCGTCGATTTAAATTTACGCGTTTAGTTTAATATTTAAATTGAGATATTGGAGAGGAGTGGTGGTAGCTCAATGGTAAGGACACGCGCCTCTTAACCGAGGAGTGCGGGGTCAAACCCGGGCACGTACCTCTGGATTTTTCAAATCTATGTACGTATTTGTACCACTAGCTCGACGGTGAAGGAAAACATCGTGATGAAACCTGCAAATTCAAACAACTTTGGATTTGTAACCATGATCCAAAAATTGTCTGGTTCCCCTATCTTAGAGTTACGAAGGTCAGACCGGCAGTCGCTTCAATGTAATTACCGGACTCGCTAAATTCTGGATCATGGTCTAAGCGGACCCCGTCTAAACACGGGATATAACGCTAGGAAGATGATATTCGAGAGTGGCGGTGGTCTAAAGGTCGGATGGTGGCTCACCTCATAAGCCAGTAGGTTCAAATACGGCACGTGTTTTTGAATTTTCCAAAATCTTTGTTGGCACGTGTTTATACTACTATTTCAGTTATGAGAGAAAACCTGGTTATTTAAATATCCATGTTAAAAGTACTGTTGTCGAAGATACAATATCCTCATACAAGACTGATAAGTATTCTTTTATCTTATTAAAGCAGCTTTAGTATATTGACCTTTAAATAAAGACTTAATCCTATTAGTTGTCGGTTGTGTAATAAGTGAATTTAATTATTCTTCATATTATAACGCCTACGTACCTAAGCATTTTTTACTTTCTGATTAACATGTTTCTTCAATTGTCGCACTAAATTATGTTAATATCTACTTATTTTACGGCTAATACTTAAAACGTAGTAAAATTAAATAAATTTTTCAGACTGACACACCAATTCCCTAGTATCAAACTAAGCTAAAGCTTGTCCCATGGATACTAGGTGAACGGATAGACATACTTAAATACGTTTATGAACACAACCATGACTCGAGTACAAATGTCCATGTTCATCACACGAAACATTTGCCCTTAGCGGGATTCGAACCCGCGACCCTCGGTTTCGTGGCCAGGTTTTCTGACCACTTGACCAACGAGCCTGTCAATAATATTAATAATTGTGTGGGTAAAGTATTAATTATAACTAATTCTTATATACCTGCAATTTTGTAAGGACAAATATTTGTCACCCTCTTACGAAAGCTAGTAAAAAGCATAGGTACATTTACGCGTGGATCGTGAGCAATAGCTAATTCCTTTGCTATAACAATAAAAACGTTTAAAAACATATTAATCGATTCGATCTTAAAATACATTCTGCATACCAAATTCAGTAGGCATGCACGACTACTCGTCGTAAAATTATTTTTATATCCTCGATTAGGGAGCCGGGATGACGTTATCTCGATTGTAAATCGGATCGTTGAAGTCTCTTCCATTGCAGACAGCTGTGTGACCAACCCTTGTAAAAACATTGTCACAGATGGTCATTAAGAAGTCATAATAATAAGTATGCAATTTGATCACTTCTTCTTAAACAGCTGTTTGCGAGAAGCGAGAGATAGATAAAGGAAAATCTTTGAACATCGTCAGCAAAGATTCCATAAACACAACCTGAGTAGAATCGTGCTAGAGTTTTTTTCTAGGTATTAGTTGTGACCAAGAATCCCTCATTCTATCGGAACGGGGCCCTTTTTTTCGGTGGGGCCCTGGGCCTCAGCCCAAATAGCCCCTAAAATAGATCCGGCCCTGCATGCAACACCACATTGCGCTACACAAATGTGTAAACTCATCTCTCTACGTCAGATGTGATAACTCACTTCAAAATGTGTTTGCGCATGGCGCACTGCGCAGCATCTAGGGCGTAGGTTCCCAACGGGGGCGTTAACGCCCCCCTGTGAGCGATGGAGATTTTTGAGGGGGCGATAACGGTTCCAAAAGGCAAATGGGGGGTATTATGACAATTAAGGGACGGTTGTGGCGTACCTAATTAGAAAGTATACATAATAAGATACTTGCCTAAAACTATTTTTAGGAAAAAAATCCTATCTAGCCGTCTTTAATTTGTAATTATTAATGGATTACTAATAAACAAAAAATAATAATTTGGTAAATTATGTAAAGGGAAGCGTTAGATGTATTTTTTTTTTCTTCTAAAGGGGGTAATAATCCAAAAAAGGTTGGGATCCTACGATCTAGACTTCTAGAGAATACGTAAATGCCGCGCTGAGCAATTCACGGCTCACTCGGCGCATTCCATTTCGTTAGGGAATTCTGTGTTAGGGTGCAATATTGTGATAACTCATAGACTTCAACAATGTCTATGCAAATATGTTCACTGAGTAAACTATATTTATTGATCTAGGTCATGAAACCCTAAAGCTTTACCATATCTCATATACTTATCATCATCTTCCTAGCGTTATATCCTGTGCTTAGACGAGGTCCGCTTAGACTATAATCCAGGTGGGACCCGGATTTAGCGAGTCTGGTAATTACATTAAAGCGACTGCCGATCTGACCTCCGTAATCAGACAATTTTTGGATCATGATCTATATCCATGATCCATATCTCATATTACTTAGTAAAATGTTTTATTATATATATTTATCTTCTTTACTTATGCTATCCATTTTACAATTGAGGCCTCTTCTTCTGTTAATCGCACAGGCTCCTACGATACAAATTTTATTCTAGGAAAGCCACAGGAAAGCATTTGTAAAAGTGTAACAACATTGTAGGATTCGTTTTATAGTAATTTTAGTGATTATATAACTCTTACTCATGTAAACCTGCATGTTGGAAAATAAATATTTTTGTATTTTGTATTTGTATAAAAACCAAAAATAATCTCTTCGATGTACCTACTTCAATGTTTCGATTATCTCGACAGCGAATCGAACCGTAAGTCAGCGCCATCGATCCCGACAGCTGTCTACAAACCCTTGCCGTGGCCATGTGTCCGGTAATATCTAAAAAAGGCCGGCCATAGACAATGGGAGGGAAGATTTATGCGGCCCTAACATCTGGTCAATTTTGCCCCTACCTGGACCGAGGTGAGAATTAAAGGTAATTGTTTAGATTTCGAACGCGGCGTGCTATGCAGCCCGTTCAAAAGCAGTGCTGTATTAAAGCGTAGTATAGAAACGAATGTTGTTGAGACAGATATTTGGAATAGTCATTCGCAGCTAAATCTTTAGTGTTCCTGAAACTACATACGACATTTGTAAATAAATAATAAATTATTAGGGGAGACCCAAAGTTTCAGTAGCCAATGAGCTGGCGTAACTTTATCTTCTGAATTACCATCCTAAGCAGTCTTTTAATAGAATTTGTGCATAGAAGATTATGCTTTTTAACAGACTTTTGAATCTTTCATTTGTAACTCAAATTTTTTTAAATCTTGCAAGTCAACTTTAACCTACTCATAATAGTCGCTATGAAACTTTTTTACAAACAGACAGGCGGACAGAGCGAAACTCTAACGGTTCCTACGTGACCTGAAAACATGCTAAAGCGACGGTACCTTAAATTCCACTACAGAGCATGCTCAAGTTATTCAGCCTAAACCAGGATGCGCAAGCGCAAATGTCATAAATGGAGGATTCCAGTAGCGACCTTTAAGGCCGCGGGCGGCGTGCGCGGGAGTGGCGCTGCCTTGCGCGCGACAACGCGCATGCGCGAGTAACTGTACTATAGTTCTCGGATTTGCAGGTTGACGCACACTGTCGAACTCATTTCTTAATAAATTGTAATGGCACTTGGAATATTTAATGCATACGCTAATGTTACATTTCTTAATAATTTGTGAATGTGTGACGATGGATGAAGATTGGTTCTAGAAGTCAAATTGTCTTTAAAACGAAACCTCGGAAAATCAGTCATCAGATAGACATTATTATCATATGAGTCCTATATAAGTAGAATTATAATAAACTAACTAACTTCTCTCCCTTTCCGTGTTGTAGACCGAGAGAACTTGATACATATTTCTGACAGCCCCGACGAAACCCAGGGTCGCGGGTTTGAATCCCGCTAGGGGCAAATGTTTCGTGTGATGAAAATGGACTCGAGTCATGAATGTTTATAAAAGTACATATGACTATCCGTTTACCTAGTATCCATAGCACAAGATTATACGCTTAGTTTGGAACTAGGGAATTGGTGTGTCAGCCTGGAGAATTTATTATTGAAATAAATTAAATTTTAGCATTAGACACAAATTAGCCCTTGTTTTTAGCTAAGCATGTGATATTTTTAAAACATCCATGACTTGACCATATGCATAGTACAAATAGAACACCACGCCGCGATTTTTTTAACTAAATCAGTTAGTCGACCTTATTTATAAAATGTTTAAATATTTTCCGTTTAATTATAATCAAATTTACAGTGATAAGAGACTGGCATAAGTATATATTTTTTTCCTCTTACATTAATCATTACAAATTTTTCCTTCTATTTTACATTATTTCATAGAAATTTCATTCACAGCTATTAAAATGTTCCTTATTAAGACTTAGATAACAAGCACCTTCCCAATTAATATTAAATTTTAATATATATTTTTATCATATTTGCAAAGATATATTTTAAATACGATTGAATTAGCCAAAACCAAATTATTATATTAATTATAAAATTAGTCAAAGTCCAAATACATATATTATATAGATTATAAAAATAATAATATATAGCACTGATAACATCGCAACCACACGCGAAGCGTAATGTGGAATGTGGTAATGGCATTCAATGTTTTTGACAAAAAAAAACGCTTCTAAGATGAAAAAACCAGGTCATCGCACCGGAGAGTTAAAAATAGCGCCACTTCGCATTATTAATACAAAAGCCAGGCATCAGATGGTGGAAAGGTCAGTCGGATCGTGTAGGGAAGTTACCTGCTACCGCCCTATCTAGGAATACTAACGAGTCACTGTGTCACGATGGCTACGACACGGCGGAATTTCTTGTAATGCCGCCTTTAAATTGCACAAGGAATCTCCATGTCGTTTGCTTGAAAAAAAACACAAGCTCATTTGAATTCGAAAATGCCATTCAAATTATGAGCATCGCTGTTAAGTCTGCTTTAACATTTGAACAGCGACTCGAATTATAATCGGTTTTGTTATTAGCGTGCTCGGTACCTATTGTAACTTGGAAATTAATTTCGAAATATACTAGCGTGGTATTATAATTCCCCTTGCATTATCCGTCGGACGTAATGGAAAAAAAATACAATAACTCTAATCAAATAATTCAGTTTTAATTTCAAAACGCTTCAAGTGTATCGTGAATATGGAAGGACGTAACATTACCCATATTCTGGTCCAGCCTCAAATGTATTTGTGAAATGTTAACCTTTATTGCAAAGAAAATAAGATCAAAATATGTTTAGCTTCTTCTATTACTGGCCGTAATATACGTTTTTACGCGAATGAGATCAATTAATACCAAGCAAAGCGAGCGATGGAATTCACTTACCATGCATATTTAGCGTTTATTCACTGACCTTTAAAACGATAATTTATTATGAAAATCCATTTACTTATTAGAGAATATAAATAGGTAGCAAGAATGAAGGGTAAAAGGATTATTTATTTAATTGGATTTTATGTGTAAAACACGTTTAGGAACCTCCTTTCCTTCGTTATTTTAATTTTAACACGTCTAATAATAGTCGCCCGATCAAACGCTAATCTACACCATATACTAAAAGTGAAAGATGACTATTTTAGTTTACCTAGAAACAATAAAACATCTGCCAATATTGTACATCATAAAACACGTGTTGGTTCCGAAAACTTTTAGTCACAATTATGTTTAGTTTTTAAAGTAGAACATCTGGATTACCCAGGTAACGCACGTGCGTAGTGAGAAACAATAGGATAAAAATATTTGCTGCATCTGGTGTTAGAGATAAGGAGGTATTAGATGCTTTAGCGGATACTTCAATAATAACAAGTTTAAACTTGTGCTTTAGTATACCACTAACAGGAAAAGGTGTATATTGTATGCTTGAATTGATGACAGATTAAAAAAATGCGAATCTACCGTTATTATCGCAGTGGATAACCTAACTGAGGCCGATAGGCTGATGTAATGGTGATGAAATAGATGACTGTACAAGGACATACACAAATTATGTATATTGTAATGTAAGTGAGTGATTTTTTATCTTGTGTAAAATATCACAATTAATTAAAAAAAAAAAATTGTAAAATTGTATTCTAGTTTCTACTTTCTACTTTTAATCAACCGTTTTTAATTATCTTTACCAAAAAGCTTAATCCATATTTGTTTATAGTTTTGTATATGAATTAAAAATTGTATTTGCTAGTAACATTTACAAACATTGAATTATTATTTTTTTATCTAAAGTAAACATTTAGCTTCGGCATATTATTCCATACTTAGTTACTATAACATAGTTGCCAGATTCCCACAGAGTAATAGAGTTTTACAAGATTTGTATCTCTTATCTCGTCAGATTATCTGGCGAATATTATTTTTAATAAGTTAAACGTGTTGATTGTTATCCAAAAACAATGAGAAAATGAAATTAACTCGACTCTGGTTGTAATTAATCAGACAGATTTTTTTTTTGTTTCCGTGCAAAGATATATGTTACTTTACAAAGTACATGTTTAAATAGGCATGTATTACATACATTTTATTCTTTCCTTATGGTTTTTTAAAATTAACATTATTTTCAAGTGGTTAGGTGATGAATTTGACCTATCTCTTTGGGGATTGCGAGCGGGCCAGTATGTATGTAGAATCGACAAAAAACATCAAGAATTTTTAGTCCCACCAATTATTAAAGCTTTTAAGAACAATACTAGGAAAATGGATCTTCATTTTACTTTTCCTTTTCATCTTTATTTTTTATCGGTCTGTTACAGTGAAACTTTATCGTGTATGGCGCGGGATCTATCGATTTTTCCGGGATAAAAAGTGGCACGTATTCTTTTTTTTTATCTTTCTAAGTTTGAACTTATAGTAAATTTAATTTATAGTACGCTAACGATTTAGGCATGAATACCCAGATGAAAAGGAGTGATTCTAATAAAGATGGTATTTACCAAAGGTGACTTTGGGCTAATTGAAATGCACATGGCTTAACTAATCAATGCATAAGATGAACATATGATCACGGAGCTCACGACCAGTACAAACGCAATAACTCATTACAGATGACTCACTCGTCTGCCTCAATACGCGGACTGACTCACCAACTCAACAGAGGAACTCGATTTTTGAAACGAAGTGTTGTTCAATTAGTCACTTGCAAGGTGGAAATTCACGTGGGAAAAAAGGCAACAGGAAGTTATGTTACCGCTTCAAAATTTCAGGTCAAGAATTGCTATTTTTTACTTCACATCGATAGCCCCGCGTGGGGCAATGATTCAGACTTCATGTCGAATACAAACCCGGATTCGATCCCTGCACTAGGACAAATTTATTGATGCAGGTATCTGTTTCGAGATCTGCTGATGTTCTTTAAATAAAATACTCGTAACTACAAATATTACACCACGACCGAAATTCTGGACGGGGTAGGCAGATAGAAACCAAGGATCAATAAAAATCGAGTTAGGTTAGATGGAACACATTGAAAAAGCTAGGTAATTAGGTTATTGCCTAAGCCCTATGCACCATTACCAAAGGCACTATATACTTATTAGCAACAGTTTGTAAATTATTTTTAAGTCCTAAGCCAACAAGGGAAAAACATACTATAGTGTCATGTCATTTATACTCAAATTATTTTAGTTAGACATGTCTTCATTGTAGGTTAAAGACATTTCATAATATAAGGACACATTTTATCTCAATTATCGACCCCAATTCGCCGGTCAACTAATATCCTGCTAATATTATAAATGTGAAAGTTTGTATATATGGATGGATGTTTGTTATTCTTTCACAAAAAACTACTGAATGGATTTTAGTGAAACTTTAGAATAATATAGCTCATACACCCGAATAACATTTAGGCTATGTTTTAACGATGTACCACGCGAGCGAAACCGCGGGCAGAAGCTAGTTATAAATATAAATAAAATCCTCACACGACATTTTCACCAATATATGTCTTAATAAACCGAATTACTAAACTTTATAAGACTAATAAACCATATTAATCATTTAAATTAATGTTCGCCGATAGATGGTGAACACGTGCACATATTTGGTCAACGGCTTAGTACGGCATAAAGTTCTATGATATATCATTGACTAAGAGCTGGACTTCATACTTATTCCATAAATAAACGGTATATTAGGCTGATTAAAGAAAAAAATTTTGTTTTAATATTAACCATATTCAGCCAAAAAATTTTTTTAGCTAAATATGGTTAAAGGGGCCTGCTGCCCCTTTGAGTCTGCCTACCTCTTCAGGGATTATGGGCGTGATGTTATGTTATGTATAAATGAAAAAAAAAACTTGTTAAACAGAATATTACATATCAATATTCGTCGTAGCTTTTTTAATGTAGAGTGAAACTTACATAATCATTAAATAAGTAGATTAATAAACGATAATGTAAAGTTTAAATAAATCAGTCCCAATATTTAGAAGTATTTTATGGACAAAACCTCAAAAGTTAAATTAAATTTAAGGTAGTTATAATAACTATATGTCATATTATAGTATGAGTTATTATAAATATCTACCTAATAAACAAATGATCTACGAGCAACTAAAACAAAGAATTAGAAGATCTATACTAATATGCTTGGTCTTCAAGAAGATGTTTGAATCAATAACAATTTAGTACATTACTGACAATGATTCTCACTTAGAGTAGGTATAAATTCATTGTCAAAGTACATCCACCGTCTAAGTATGGACTGGTTCTATGGCGCATTCGGTAGTGACCCTGCCCTATGCGCCGAAAATTTTGTGGGTTCCATCCCCACCCAGGACTAACATTCGTGAGATGAATACTTGTGTTTGTTCTGTGTCTGTGTGTTAATATTTAATATTTAAGTATATATTTGTAAAATACCACTGTTGATTCTGATATCCGTAACACAAGTGCTTAAGCTACTTAACTCGGAGTCAGGTCAATGTATGTGACGTAGTCGAATATTTATTTATAAGTTGGTCACATATCGCGTATGACATACGAAACGTAGCGGGTTCGCTCCGAGTCCCCGGCAGTACTAGCACGCTTTCGAGCGAGGATGGTCCACTACTTTCAGTTTACCAGTTGGCCCGGCATTCCGAGGCTTGTCTGCTATTCGGCACGGGCTCTATGGGAACAGGGAGCGATGAAACGGTTCAATACGCCAGTTCAAGACCGCAAACAAATAACGATTTATTAACTTGAACTTAGCTCACATTACAAAAGGTCCACTGCAATAATTTGAAGTGTAATTAATTATACGAAGAACTTTTAAAATTTGAAGTGTAATTAATTATATAAAATTTTCTTATTACGCTTTTTTTAGAATTAAATAAATTATCAACATTTATCTTAATTGCAGTGGACCTTCCTTTTTAAAAGCTCCCTAAAGAGTATTGGTGACCTTAATCGGTAGATTCTTTTTTCTTCAGCAATCTTTGTGATAATTCTTATTGTAGCACGCTAATACAAGTTAAATATAGTCTAGGTACAGCTCATTTGCGGTTGGGAAAACAAATGTTTATTGTTTTACTTTATATTTTCAACCCACCTACCTATTCTTGGCTGAGATTGCGAAAATGATTCATTTATTAAATTCTCAAAGTAATTTTAATTACTGTTAACACTTGGTTAACAGTAATTAAAATTACTTCTGTCGTCGCTATCATTTAAAATATTTTAGTAGATATTTCATCATCTTCCTAGCGTTATGTCCCGTGCTTAGACGGGGTCCGCTTAGGCCATGATCCAGGATTTAGCGAATCTGGTAATTACATTGAAGCGACTGCCGATCTGACCTTCGTAACCCTAAGATAGGGGAACCAGACAATTTTTAGATCATGGTTACAAATCCAAAGTTATTTAAATTTGTAGGTTTCATCACGATGTTTTCCCTCACCGTCGACCAAGTGGTATAAATACGTACATAGATTTTGAAAAATCCATTGGTACGTGTCCGGGTTTGAACCCGCACTCCTCGGTTAAGAGGCGCGTGTCCTTACCATTGAGCTACCACCGCTATATATATAATATATATATTAGTAGATATTTATTTGAATAAAAACACATATTTTTAGAAGTAGTAATCTAAGTAAGTGTTCTAAACACGATTTTCCTAATTGAATGATTCCGTTAATATGCCCCTTCCGCTACGATATAAGCTAAAGTATGTCAACGGTGAAAACTATTATCTATAATGCGATCTAGTCAGGGCTGATAAATATAATTTTTCGTAAAAAACGGTATATTATGTATAAAATGTGTACCTATACATTATCTCGTATAAATATACAACAAACAAATAAGAATGTAAGTTTATAACAAACATAAAATATGTTTAAGAATGTTATGTATTAACATTCTATGTGTAAGTGTATACATATATGAAAAAACATAATTTTATTTAATTGTTTAGTTTGTATTAAAAATTGGCGTTGGCGTTGTATAATTTCCGTGGCCTTTCAGTCTAAAAGAGTGTAAGGTTGTTGAGACTATTTAAAAAAATATATTTCAAAAACCAGAACGTGCAGTTTGAAAATCAAGACAATACATTTTAAAAACCCTTAAATACTATTAAGGACTTCCCCAGACAACAACTAGGATATTTTCTGAATAGAACGGTTGGTCACCCTGCTCTGCCAACCCTAAATGTGACTGATCGCGGGTAGTGAAGATGTGTCTATACGCTCGTTAGCTGCATTACTGCATTAGCGCAGTTTTCTATTTACCTGCCTCCATTAGACATGCAAATTTATTGGATAATTACGGGCTGCTGTAAATAAATAAGACCCGGAGTCGGCCGTTACGATACCGCATCATTTGTTTAAAACGCACTTAACCACGGGAATAAAATGCTTTGTCAGTGCTAAGAACCAAATCACTTATTTGTATACTCATAGACATTTATATAAACAAACACATTCTGATTTGATACGAAAGAGTTCGTAGTTGACTTATACAAAGTCTAAAAGAATAGCTAAACAATTTGTATACATAGTGTTGTTGTAAATCCAAAATAATTAAAATAATTTTTTTTTGTCTTTTATTTTTTTTCTTTTTTACTTATTAAAGTAACCAAAAAAATAAACAAACATATGTAGCTTATGAAAATTATACAGTTTTCAGTTAGTGCTAACTTGTATTCCTATATTATAAGGGCAATATTTCGTTTTTAAAGTGTTACAGCTGCATATCATTATAACTTATATGACGTGCACAAATATTAAGTTAAAATAGATTTTTCATAATCAATGTAGCTAATTTCGTCCTATGTTAGTCTAGGACTGAAAAATCATGTGCCAACTGTGTTTCTTGCCTAGCTTATCGTAAAAGGCGATTAATGGTATATCGAGTTTTGGGTATGTGATTGTGTAGGCGAAAAGCTAGCCACTTGTCCCTACTTTTTCAAAATTTTCCATCTAACCCAGCCCAGATTTATTTTTGTCTGAATGTGGCTAAAGGGGCTTGCTGCCCCTTTGACTCTGACTAGCCCTTCGGGGATTATGGGTATGATGTTACAATGTAACATAGCTAACTTCTTATCTAAATAATTTTATTAATACAAGGATTTAAGCAATGTCATGCTTGAAAATTATGTCAACTTTTTATTTATCTCTTATACCTAAACCTAGCTGGTGGGATTTCCCGCAAGCAAATTCACAAATTTACCATGTGCTCTTCATGAATCATGTGTTTTTTGCAAGCGTTATCCATGCTACGTACAAATGTTACTTATTTCTGTTAATTTCGTATGTATATCGAAGAGATATATTTGTTTTATTAAACAGACTAGCAGGTTTTTGTAATAAAAAGTACTTAACGCATGCCATCACGCGTTTTCTTATGGTAGACAACATCCTTCCACCTGTTTCAATTCTAACACATTTCCCCCCTATCCACAATCATCAGCCGTTTAATTGAATGACAACAACACATTTAATCAATTTCTTAGATCTAATGCTAATCCAATTAAAACCACAATTCCATATAGACAAGTCGTGACGAACATTCGCTTGGGTTGCCCTATCCATTTGTATGCGGTCAATATGCAGTTTCATAGCTCCTAGTGGCAAAGTGAATAGCTATAAATGCTATAATGATAGGTAAGGTCGCAGGGCATGTGCTCAGAGGTCGCGCGGACATGCGCACACGCGGTCTGTGGGACCGTTCACGGTGCTCAATGGTCTGAGAGACCGTGACGTCATCGGTGCGGTAAACACTGGCTTGCCTATTTTTTATTTGGTAGCCATTGCTCGCGAAACTGAGCTGTTATCGGTGTAATATGTTTCATATTGGAATTAAGATTATGTATGTTGTGAATACAGTGCCAACTGAAGGTCTTCAAAAAGAGTATATAAATTATTTTGCTATTTAAAACTACATACATTCAAATCTTTATTAGTTCCTTCATATTCAGCATCATTCTCTCTCTCTCTCTTTCTTTGTCTAAACCACTTATATGAATAATGATATGCTCTCATAGGAGATTACAAGATTAATGCCTAATAATATACCTTGCTTAACAAAACTGGGATTAGAAACTAATATCCTGGTAAATGGGGATTTAACTTCGCAAATATTTTCGCAAGAATTTTTTTTTGACCTTTGGATTGTGGTAATATACGTCTTGAAATATTCAAGGTCAAACATTTTTCTTTTTCATTTAAATTTCATTTACCGGATATCTTCTGTCTTTTAGTACTTGATGTAAATATGTTGAGTGCAGAAAGGTAATATTTAAATAAATAATGCATAAGAAATACAATAAATTATTTTAAAAAAAACTAATTACGGTCGAATATCGATCACTTGGCGACTAGTAGCATGTTTAAAGACGTATATTGATTTATATTATTACAATATGGGCAAAATTGTATCGTTGGCTTCATCAAAAATTATCATCGAAAATTAATGATAACTATAATAATACCTAGGTTACTTTTGTGAATTCAAAATAGCTATTATTTAATTTTGCTTATAACATTGGTCCAAGGTAATTATCGTTATCGCTATACAATATTACTGTTATTACTGTTATCACACGAATACGAATATCCATATTAGTTGCATCACTCGTACTCAACCTAAACTCTAAAACATTTCTTAGATCTCTCGACAGATATTTATGTTCTCCCATATAAAAAGCGAGTTTAGTACATCGACACTCAGCCCAGCAGATGCCGAGTAAGTAAGTGCTTAATTAAACAGATAAGGAACCATAAATATCTGGCGAACTTTTTTATTCTGTCCCGTGTGGTCGGCCGCATTCGCAATTAATCGATTAATAGCGTTTATCTGCGCCTGCGCACGTGACTGCCAACGGACAGTCAATCTACTGCTATGATGTAATTCATAGTTTGTTTATTGAGACTAACAGCGATGTTAACGCGAGTACAGTGGCTATTAATCTTTTTGTCCCTATGCACCTATAAGGTAATCAAAGACCTTCCAAAATCGCAACTCAGGATCACATTTACAAGCATATCTTACGGAATATTCGTAGCGTAACTTCCTCCAGGGAATCATTGCTCCAAAATTACCCCTGTACTACGGCGAAAATATTGTAATTATATGGTGTAATGGAATTTGGCTTATGGCCTGTGCATTAGCTGCATTTTCATCATTCATCATTTTTTAACCAAGGTCACCGATTTGAGGCACTCTTATCCATAGCGCTGCCAACAACATTTTATTGACGTCACTACTAAACCAATATAAACTATTTGCAGACTTTTTATACTAAGTATACATATAAAAATAAATAAATAAAATAAATATCACACTACATCACATACATTGATCTGACTATGAGTGTAAGTAGCTTAAGCACTTGTGTTACGGATATCAGAATCAACAGTGGTATTACAAATATATACTTAAATATTCAATATTAACACCCAGACACAGAACGAACACAAGTATTCATCACACGAATGTTTATCCTGGGTGGGGATCGAACCCACAACTCTTCGCGCATGGGACAGGGTCACTACCGAATGAGTCCTGAAATCTGAAATAAGTAAGTTACAAAAAGAATTCCAGCTTACTTTCCTTTCTCTGTATTAAACCCTGAAGCTCGTCAGGTAATTCGTACACAAATTCGCGACCCACCTCAAATCTGGCTCGGCTAAAGCTAGAAATTACAGAGAGATTGGTTATGCAGTGGAAGTGAAAGCTATCCGATCATAGTGCATGCGACGAGGATGCGCAAACCGGCCCCGGAGGAAGCTGCGCGCGGCAATGGCCTCGATAGGAAATGCAGTTTGCTATTTGCATTGATTTAGGTAAGTGCATTTTGAAATGCTATCGAGTGGAGCGACTTTTACGATCGTGCGCTAAACATTCTTAGTTTTATTACGAAAAATTAGCACTTAGATTAGACCCATGTATAGTATTAGATTATTATATTGTATAAGATTACAGGTGTGATGATATGTATGTATGTAAAGAATAGAGAACTTCCTGGGTTAAAAAAATTGTCCCAAGTTGGTCTGGGACTAAAAAAGAATGTGGCAACTGTATTTCTTGCCTAGCATATCATACAAGGCGACTAATGGTATTTGGAGTTTTTGGTATGTGATTGTGTAGGCGACAAACTAGCCATTTGTCACTACTTTTTCTCAATTTTACATCTAACCCACCCAGCCAAGTCTTGTTTTTGGCTGAATGCAGTTAAAGGTGCCTGCTGCCCGTTTGACTCTGCCTACCCCTTCGGGGCGGGGGATTATGGGCGTGATCTTATGTAGGTATGTAATAAATTAGCTATTAAATAAAAAATCGCTAATATTCGAAAATTGACGAATCGCACATCAAAATTCTGAGAAGTGATGCTTTGACGTCACTATGGCCTAGATTCTAAAAGTTTAGTTAGTTTGTTCTCGTGGAATTGAAACGCGCCATATCTTCATAATTTTTGGTTTGCAGAAAGAAAAATGTAGTAAAGATACAATTTCTTTTTATAATATTATTGATGTACTAATTTTATTAAGTCAAGTAACTGATTGCGTAAGGTTACTACGACATTTTTTATAAATGTTCGGTTGGAAAAGGGCGCTTTTAAATCAATAATGCTCGCATATGTCCGTACACCCGTTGAGATACTTTCGGTCAATATCAATGGTCGTATGATATGGAAAATTTATGACATAATTTGCTATTAATGTCTCAAAACTATGATGTTTTTTTACCACCAACTGGTCCGATACTACAAATTTAATATTTACCTCAAGGTCTTCAGAACTCTACGAATTATAAAACAGTTAATCTTCAATATCCTTGAAGGTAATTTCCACTTAAATATCCATATAAATAAAAGTGAACCAGAATAACGTTTATTATTATAAGACATACGTCCAGACTTCCTTATTATCCCTCGTTTGTTTGACTTAAAGTTAAGTCAAGATAATAAATCAACGAGTCATATTAAATTTATATTATGATATGAAACTGGTTTTCTCTTATTTCGCTATTTAACCAGCTAAAACAAAACTTTTATCACATTTCTTTTCATGAAATAATAATGATAGTATAGGATGTTTCTTCATTCTTCAAGCGGTGGTAGCTCAATGGTAAGGACACGCGCCTCTTAACCGAGGAGTGCGGGTTCAAACCCGGGCACGTACCTCTAGATTTTTCAAATCTATGTACGTATTTATACCACTAGCTAGATAGTGAGGGAAAACATCGAGATGAAACCTGCAAATTCAAATAACTTTGGATTTGTAAACATGATCCAAAAATTGTCTGGTTCCCCTATCTTAGGGTTACGAAGGTCAGATCGGCAGTCGCTTCAATGTAATTACCAGACTCGCTACATCCTGGATCATGGTCTACGCGGACCCCGTCTAAGCACGGGACATAACGCTAGGAAGATGATGATAGGATGTTTCTTCATTCTTGATCATGTCAGGATATTTGAGATTGGCATGTTAAGTAATAAATTATATCCATTCTATCTTTATCTTTTTATACCTCCCGATCAGTCGTCAAGTTCTTTTATTCAAATCACCCGTCACACCATCCATCTGTCTCTTCTTCTGTGGACTCCACCCACATAAATATACTCTTCTCTTCTCTCTTTCTTCGTCTCGTGTCATTCCTTCATTCTCATCACACAGCTGCTCCATCATTTCCAAATATCAATCAAATCAATCAATATAAATAATTTCCATTTCCTTTTATCTTTTTCTGCTACTTTACTCTGACATTTCTTGATTATGAGGTTACTTTTCGTTATTGGTTTAGTACTTAAGTCCACATAAACACAAATAGAAGCTAACAAGCTATTAATTACTCGAAACAATGTAGCCGTGGCTAACAATGCGGCCGTCTAAGCAGCAAGTGATAGTGATTGGGTAGTGAATAAAATTAGGCAACCCTGTTCGGGAGTAGAGGACTGTCCGCCAAGGCCGGAGCCATGCGTTCTAGCGCGTATGGAACGATTTGCAGAGAACTGGGTCGGTTGAAACTGCGTTATTTAGTACTCCTTTGGTTAATTATCTCATAAGATGGAATAATCATTATCAGATGTTCATCAGACGGTGCATCAGAGTTGAAAATGTAGGATTCACCATACCACCACCTGGGTGGTGCGGAGAAATATTTCATTGACACTGAAACATGGGTTTTACAACGCAGTCTAATGGGACTTGGGTACGTAAGCATTACACATATATAATTTCCAAAAACCCTTATTGGCTTTTGGAAATAAAACATCCACTGAGAGGCATTATTGAGCCGTTAGGTATTTTACAGCCCACCTAAAAAAACATAATCGTATTTGAGGTGCCCCTTCAAAATATAAATACTATCTTAATTCTTCCTGAAAGCTATTATGGTGACAATGTCCATCCCTATGCCATCTGATAAATATTTCATTCAGAAAACTCTCGGCCGATTACGGCCGATATCAATATCGATTACTATCTTAAATAACAAATTTGCTAAAAAATTAAACCTTCATTTAAAAGAACCACGTTAAAGATTGATCTATCCCAATCCAAGTTTGCATTAAATTTCTTGTACTTATGCTTTTTGTATAAGCTTGTATTATCTTGAGCAAGTCAAACAGAATATCTTAATCAAACATATGAGAAACCTTCTGTACTTAATTATTTAGTGATACCATTCCAATCACAACACATAAACACCGATTACATACATCGCACAATCGCTCACCGAGTAAATATACCATCTGTCTCCCCATGCAAGCAAATTCAGCACCTAAACTCGATAATGTAAAGTCGAAACTAGCTTGTTACAATGTAAACGGTCGATTTACATAGTACAATATGTCAGACGGCGATTTGGATCCTGTAGCCAATATATTAGCGGTCACAAAATCACCTGTTTCAATCCACACCTGTTCGCCCCAATCACATCTGACTGTAATTTGCACACGATAATAAGCATTAAGCCTTGAATCATAAGGTAGAAATCGGCAAGCGACTTTTCCTTTTTTATCGACTCGAGGTAGTCGGTCGGGAATCTCTAAAAAACTCACAAAAAATCTCTGGACAGTTTTTAAGGAAAACTTATTACGCTTATTAATACATTTCGGTCATTTTGATAAGTGCGAGTACTTAAGTATGCAAAAAAATAATGAAATTAAGTTGCATGATGACTGTAAGATGTTTTATCTTACAGATGGGCCCCCTCAATGAAGTTTTTTTTAAGACATTTTATGACTGTGGGATTTCTCAAAATTAGGTCCAATTTGTTAAGCCTGAACACTTCCACGCTGAGAACACAGATTCGAAACTGTGTTCTCACGTTTTAACGTGATTCAAGTAACCTCTAAATATAAAAGTTACTAAAAGCTCTCTGTCTACATGGCTTCGTTAGCTTAGCTTAAGCGATAGAATCTTATTTCGGTAGAGTCAAAGTCTTAGAACACATTTTGCATCACCATTACGGCATTACATTTATTTTCATTTAATGTTGCAGTTTCAGTTTTTTTAAATGACATGGTCAACAATTAATGCTTTACATTTTGAATAGCCTAATGGTTCTGTGTTCTGTCGGGTTAAAAGCAAGCGCCCCCTTGTGTTGGTTGCATTGGTTCGATTCGTGCGAGTTGTTGATAAAACAGGAACTTACCTCGTATTTTGATTTCCATAATACAAGTGCATAAGCTACTTCGTGCTGCAAAATAAGACAGAACAAGATTATATCAAATATTTGATATTGTAAATCAAATTACTTAATCGAGATCTATATACGTTACGAACCGTTAAGTCATTATTTTTTTTATTTCTTACTGTTTTTATATTTTTCTCCCGTGTGTCACGGAGTAGGTATAATCAAAAGCTTCTTTCCAACTTTTTTAGCTGTTAAATTGTCTATAAAATATCGGTTTGACATGTTCTCAACTAAGATTCTGCAGTGCCTAATTTAGTAGACAGCGAACCTTAAAAGTGATGTAACCAAATAAAAATGACTATCAATTATGTAGATCATCTTGCACAAACAGTCATCCGCAATATTCTCATATCAATAACGGAGCCATTAGCGTGACGATGCTAACGATATAACGATAGACGCGACACCCACAACCGGCACGAATTCAGACGCAATGCCAGAGGTAATGTGTCACGATAGTAAAAAATATTGTATGAGTTACTGTTAAGAGAAGTGTAGTACTGCTAACGAGTCTTGGTAGCTTCGGCGCGTGCGCATGGATGTGCGGTCCAGCACATGACACTGGATTCAGCAAAGCTAAAATTGTGCTAGACCTAGCTGGATTGCTTGATTTAGCATTTCAATCTTTAGTAAGGATCGAAATCCAGCGACATTAAACCAGCACATGTCGCTGGGCCCAGCCGAATTGCTGGACACAGCATTGCAATCCCTTATGGGTACATACAAGAGCACGATAGAGGACCACGTTTATGGTGCGCATATACATTTTTGCGTTGTAGTGCACGATGTTACTATGATCCATTTTCAAACGTAATAAAATATAATATTTATATATAAATTTTTTAGGTAAGGATTACCATTAAAAAAACAATTCTAAGCAATCTGATTCACAATCCAAAATTATTCAGAATCAAATAAATATAAAATACCACACGAAAAAGGTAACGATATTTTTCCAATATCTAAATTGCTTCTATATAAATAAAAGTGATACACATGAACTCTTCTCTCCTCTATAAACACATTTTTTTTTTTTTCTTGCAAAATTTTCCCAACTAAATTGCCAGTATTCTTCGAGACCACTATAATGCTACTTGACGGTTAGAACAAAGAGTAAGCTAATTAGCAATGTGCGACATTAATCAATCAGTAGACAGGCCTGGGGCGTGCGGCCTGTTCGCCGGTCTCTAATAGACCTTAGTGTAGGCCTAGCCTTAGTAGTTAGTGTAGCCCTATGATTAGGGTTTCAGCATATAACAAGACTAATCGTAACTCGCTGGGTTTTCTTTGCAGTCGGGTTTTTTTGTTTTTATGCTAAAAAAAAAGCTCAGTCGAACTTAATCTCATTAGTAAACTACCTATAACATTTAAAAAAAGTCGGGTTTTTTATTTTTGTAAAAAAAAACCCAATTGCTTGAATTTATTTCAAGTTCCATTGAATTTTTAAGGAAAATAATGAAATAAAAATAGACATATTTGGGTAGTAATGACTTTTTTTTCACGTACAGCAATACCTACATAAGTCCGCAGACACAAACACAATACCTGCCTTTTCTTTGCGCAGTCAGGTAAAAACGGGATAACACACTTGTACATGAACTACGAAAACAATCTTGCATGACACACGATAATGAATTCATAGTTTTCGTATAAGGAAAAACAGACTTGGTGTCTCAGAGCTTTAAGAGGTCAAGGGTTACGAAGGTCACAGCCGCTTCATTGTAATAACCCAGCTCGCTAAATCGAGTATCATGATCAAGTGAACCCTACTGGGAACGGGACATCTTCGAAAGAAGATATATCGTGGACTAACGTAGTCAAGATCACATTTGGGTTTGTGTCTTTATAAGGGACGAGTTAGCCACTTGTCACTTTTCATAAATTTCCATTTACATGCCGTCACACCTGCAAGCCCCATTTGCCTTGGCTAAGTCCAAGGAGCTATAGGCTCCTTAAACTACATTTAGCCAATTTCATGTTTTGGGTTACATATAATCTCATAAAGTAGTGACAAATTGCTAGCTAATCATATAAAAAGTCTTCTTAATTGTCCATCTATTCAATTTTATTTTTGCCCAAATTTGTTTAAAGGAGCTTACTACTGCCCCTCAAACTCTGCCTAAATCCCTTTAATTTTGATGATGAATATTACGATTAAAAAAAAATCCTGAACGTGTTACAAAAATCGATCAATTTGTATATTTTCAAACCTCATAACCACAGATTAAAAAACGACAAACACCACCTAAAACCACATCCCTTCAAAATCGATTATCCAAGACAATCCCTTCAAAATCGAGTATCCTAGTCCAGATTCCCCAATTAAGAGTGATTCCCAGGACTCGTTCAAAAGCGGGGTGATTACGATACTAGCGCATAATCCGGGTTTACGACCGCTTTATACGGAATAGTTTTAATTGTCGCGGCCAATCTCCGGTCGTTACCGATCGACACGCTCTGCGGTAAGAACTGTAATTTTTGGGATTGTGACCTGCGCGGGAGCACACTAGGCGATGTTTTTTCCTGTGCTGTTTGTTTCGTACGCGGTCTGAAAATATTGATACTTATTAAGCTGGATAAAGCACCTCGTATTCCAGGGTTGGTTTAATCCCGGACGTGTATGGATTTATAATGTTACGACGGTAAACATTGTTAACAATGAACCAATGTTTCTTTTTTCACCTATCTAAAGTTATTGTCAGGTATCAGTCGCCCAATGTGAATTAAGAGCTGAACTCTGACTATCAGAGATAATTGAATATGTATATTTGTTACCTCACCAAAAATCCTTAGGTCTCGTGATACCCACTTTAAGAACCCCTGTCAATCATATATACTAAGTTATCATCTAAGTATTGCATAAAAAACTCATCAAGTTTCTTAAATCAATATAAATATCATTGAACCCTTAAAATTAGGTGTCATATGTTTAATAAGCTTTTGATGCATGGCTCCACCTAATAAGGACTAATTTAACATTCCACAGCCGTAGAACTTTAGGAACCGATCTAGAACATTCTGTTGCCTAGTCCGCGTCACTCCCTCCATAAAAATCCCCCCGTGTGTCGATGGCCGCAGCCCGTCACGGCATAATCTCCCACAGGCCAAGTTCGCGTGCGCACAGACACGCGTTAGCCAGCTATAAACGCCTAATTGGAACGCGCTACATCGCCTATGGGTAACAGTTCATATAACACTTGTAGGACAACAGTATTGGTACCATCTACCAAAATAAAAACATGTGTCCTTTCACCAATTCCAATTGTCCTGTAAAATGTTTTACAGAACGAGTTCGAACAAGAATTCCTAGGAATAAGTTTAATTATAGACCATAGAGAATACTCTTGCTAATTCCGTATGTCCTGAATACGGGATGACATGACTTTTGCATATGAAGTGAGGTCTGAAAGCGGAAATAAGAAACCACCAATCCTAGACTTAACGAACCTAATTTAATACATATTGAAATGATTACCACTAAACCTCAAGTCATAACTATTGTTAAAATAACTGAACGAAAAGAACACAGAAGAGATTTATAAAAGATGCCATTGAAGAATCTGCTCTCTTCACCTTATGACATTTGGTAACGAAAGTCCTATGAACAAAACCAGAAGGTTATCGTTACCAAATACTGACGGTAAAGAGCGCAAACTCAACATTTTTTCTATCTGCCCTTGCAGAGTTCCATTGTCCACTTCTAAGAGACATCATCAGATCAGCTCGAAACTGGTCTTTTTGTCCTTTTTTTTTACGCAGACGCATATCTACGTGTGAGGTAAATCATAAACTTAGTATGTAAATATTTAGGACTTCTGAACACAAAGTACGAAAGCGGGACTATCCCGTTCGAAAAAGAACGTGTGGTCACATTACGCAGACTATGGACAATCACCTCTTATTTCACCTATTTCACACAATACCGACAGGTATTTGCAATTTGAACTTTAACTCAAAAACATAAGGTCGTTCGGATCGCGATGTTTGTTGTATAGGTGTGATGCTGATTGGGTAACCGGTCCGTTTAGTAGATCAAAGTTACTGGTTCAGTAGGTTTTTAAATGTTATGTAGTAGGTAGGTAACGCAATGAATCGGTCTATAATTGTTACTGCTAGGTTTAATTTTTTCCGGAAAAATTGTTTTGCAATCGAAATGGTGCAATTTAGCAATATAATTCAAAATAGACCTTTTATTAAAATAGATCATAAGTTTCCAACCTTTTATGGATTATTTATAAGGGGGGCGCCCCTTATAAGAAACAAAACATCCAACGGCTCCCTGTATTTCATATGTCTGGTCTGTATATATTTGTTATTATCAAATCATCATCTTCCTAGCGTTATGTCCCGTGCTTAGACGGTCCGCTTAGACCATGATCCAGGATTTAGCGATTCTGGTAATCTGACCTACGTAACCCTAAGATAGGGGAACCAGACAATTTTTGGATCATGGTTACAAATTCAAAGTTGTTTGAATTTGCAGGTTTCATCACGATGTTTTCCCTCACCGTCGAGCTAGTGGTATAAATATGTACATAGATTTTTTTATAAATCTAGAGGTACATGCCCGGGTTTGAACCCGCACTCCTCGGTTAAGAGGCGCGTGTCCTTACCATTGAGCTACCACCGCTCTTTTGTTATTATCAAATGGAGCCAAGTATTTTATTATGTTAAATTTCTAAATAGGTAGTACACCGTTTTCTTAACTGTCATAACGCCCCTAAAAATCTATCAGTGTAGTACCTGACTAGGTATACTAGTCAGGGTTCAATTGTATCATGATCCTGGATTTCACGAGTCTGTAACTGCTTTCTTTAAACCCTTACATTAGAGAACTAGACCAATGGCACAATGGCATCATAGATTATTATTAGGCCAAATATACATCGGTACTTAAACATTTCAAAGCCAAGTTTATTATTTTATTGCGACAAGGAACCCCAACTGAGGTATTTATTGGTTAGACGATATGTAATTGATTACTGTTGTTATTTTTATTGGTGCCTATGAGTCTTGTTGAAAGAATGTCCAAAGACAATTCGTAGCTATACATCGCTATACATCGAACCATCAAACAAAAACAGCAATAAACATGTTTTACAGAAACATTTTTTTTTTTTTTACGTGAGGAATGCATTTACGCACCGTCCAAGTAAACCTAGGTTCGGCCTACGAGGGATGTGTCGGGCTCAGAGGCCGGGAAAGCACTCTACTACCGACTAAACCTCACGGTGGTCATTCTTCGGGCGTTGGCGCAGATTCCGGGCTCCCCACTCGGGACTCTACGCGAAATCTACGTCTACGCCGCTGCCGATCCATGCGGCCCATCTCGAGGGAGAGGCAACCTCGCCCCCAGAACACCTCGCGGTGCTTATGACGGCACAGACCACAGTGTCACCCCATCCAATTTAACGGACGAGGATCCACGTGTCGTCATCTTCTCTGGGGCTGCTTAACGAAGTGAATGCAGGCCCCCCCCCAAACACTCCACAGCCCCAAAGGCCCTTTTAGTCGCCTCCTACGACAGGCAGGGATACCACAGGAGTATTCGGAGCCCCCCCTGTAGGGCGCATGTTTTACAGAAACATATTTAAACATGTTTAAGCGCGCCGTTTGATTATTCTTAGTTCCCGTCGGAATGAGAACCTCTTTTTTTTAAATAAGGAAAATATGCAGATTTTACATCTACAAATAAATGGACTAAAACAAATTGATAATTTTATCCCATATTTAGAATCAGGGTTAATCCTTTTCTTATCATTTAACCTAATCAAAATTGTACCCTAATTAATCTGCTCATTTGTATGACTCAGCTTGATGAAACATACCTACTCATCACACGACAATAACATTAATAAAATATTTGAGTAAATTATTCGTTTTATTAGTTGTCCCATGTTGGTCTGGGACTTAAAAAGAATGTGCCAACTGCGTTTCTTGCCTATATCATTAGTCGCCTATTACGTAAAAGGCGACTTATGGTATATCGAGTTTTGGATATAATAAATAATATGATAGCTGGCCACTAGTCACTACTTTTTCACAATTTTCCATCTAACCCAGTTTTATTTTTGTCTGAATATGGTTAAAGGGGCTTGCTGCCCCTTTGACTCTGCCTCCCCCTTCGGGGATTACGATAATATTGTTATGTATGTATATAAACATTTGACAGCCAAAGACGTTAATACTAATGGAGTTTGAGCTACTAAATTTTTGCTTATACTGAAGTTTTTGTACTTACTGAAACATAAATGACTCAGAGTACATTAAAGGTGTGTACAGACAATAATTTAATAAAAATGAATGACAATAGCCACGCTATTATTTCCAGTAATTAGCATATTCCATGGCATGTGTGGTTTATAGGTCAGCAAAAAGTTTTTGAGCGTCTCTATAAAGCCACTCTACGTTTAAACCAAGTATGTATATATATCCTAATATGTTCAGCATTTTTACAATTAAGCTTCAAATAACATTTTTAGACTACATCATTATATATTATATATCCTAATACGTTCAGCATTTTTACAATTAAGCTTCAAATAACATTTTTAGACTACCTTTGTTTTAAAAAACATAGTCAACTTTCATATTTAACATAAAAAAATGTGATAGACCTCAGATTACAGAACTAAAGGTTATGTTTTACAGAACAAAAACGTTTGTTCTGTAATCTGTGTGATAGACCTTATTTACCTTAAGGTCCCGTTCAGATCTGTGACTTAAAAGATTCTACCACTGTGTTCCTTAGCCAGCATGTCGTAAAAAGCTAACATAATTTTATTTTTGTTGAAAAAGTAAGTCATCTTACTGCTTAGATTCTGTCTACTCCTTCGTTAATGTGGGCGTGATAGCATGTATATAACCTAAGGAAGGATTATGAAAAATATAATCGCTACAACAAGAAACAAAATTAATCCATCTCAGATTGTAACAACAATCATTAGCGCGTCATTCTCACTTACATAAATAAAATGGCACACTTCTCAAATCTGAACCATAAATTAATACATCATACGAAGATGCCGCTTACTCATCTGCCTCTCCCACACACTAATTAGTACTTTCGTCACTGTTACGTAACCTTTTTACGGCTTAGCTCGTAACACTTAAGACAGGTGTCTAGACGTTGCGAAAGTGATCAGTGTGAAACGGCCTTTAGCAGGCATAGTTCACCTGGTACCTGTTTATGGAGGTGAACATTTGAGCTGGAATAAGGAAAAGGACCAGGAATAATTTAGGATGGCAATTCGGTCGTCTAGTCTAGGAATCGATTTTATACGCAACAATATCAATTTATATTCGGCTTGATATGTCTCATAAAAATATTTTCTGGGTAAGCTCGCTTCATCGTAGGCTTCTCAATCCTATGGTTCAATGTGAAACCAAGCCATATTACCATAAAACAATCTTTTGATTAAATTCAAAGGATACTAATGATTTATGCTCAATCATAATATTCAACGCCGTAAGCGATTTGGACATTAGCACATTATGATGCTAGTTATGAAATGATAGATATCATGATATTAGTCAAATTGGATTGACCTAGAGGCAACTAGTTAGCTTCTAGGCTTTTAATATATAGTTATAGTATTATGAGGTGTTCATGATACGTTTTTGTAAATTAAGTTGAATAGTAACACGCGATGGAACTTAATTTGGGGGTGCCTTAATTAATTATCTTGTTTCAGACTAACTTTAATTAGCTGAACTAAATTCGGAACTAAGTATATTTATTTATTATATAGTATTCTATCAAAAGTTATAATTATCTACGAAAGTCAAATTAAGTAGCTTTAACGGTGGTTTGACTTTAACTCTATCACGTCAATCAAAAATCTCACGTTAACAAGTCAAAGTCAAGTATATCAAGTGTAATAGATGACGAAAGTTTTGCATGCATCCCATGCTTAGACGGTGACCGCTTAGTTAGACCCTAATCTAGGTGTTAGCGAGTCTGGTAATTACATTGAAGCCACTGCCGTTCTGACCTTCGTAACCCTAAGATAGGGGAACCTGACAATTTTTCGATCATGGTTACAAACCCAAAGTTGTTTGAATTTGCAGGTTTCATTACGATGTTTTCCCTCATCGTCGAGCTAGTGGTATAATACGTACATAGATTTGAAAAATCCAAAGGTGTGCCTGGGTTTGAACCCGCACCCTTCGGTTAGGAGGCGCGTGTCCTTACCATTGAGCTACCACCGCTCGCTGACGAAAGTATTGCATCGTTTTTACTAAAACGAACTTTTAAGGTCAACTCGTATCACTATGACTAAGAATATAGGGAATATCGAACCTTTTATTACAAATACATAACAAAATAACAAAGATTTATAACGCCAAATACATTTCAACTAGTTGTTTTCTTTTAATTTTTAACCAACTACAAAAAAAATTGTAATAAGGCTGTAAATGAACAAAACTTCTAGGGATTTTATATAGTCCCTTCTAATTAGAGGTACCCATAAAATACTCAAAGTTTCGTCCATTCTAATCGTTAACTTCGCAGGCTTGATCAATTCATAGTCAGTAAGAGTGTCTTGATTTATAAGAATAAAAGCATATTACGTAAACAATAAACATCCACTTTACGCAATCAGGGTGACATTATAAAAACAATATATTTTCTCTCCGCGAGAGGAAATATTAATGCTTATTTAACAAACCTGTCAATATATGATGTACACAACACGATTTCAATCCATTTCGGTTCCTGAGACGATATAATATGCTAATTTCGAAACCAATTCGAGATCTGAAGATGCGCGATGAACAATCTCAATAAAGCATACCATAATCCAAAACATTATGTAAATATTTTCACGCCATATTTTAGTTGCATAATACGTTAGACATGTCATTAATTAAAATTAACTACTATAGATGCAGTATACAAACAAGAAATTTGACCCGAACTCTCTTCTAAATTATAAGAAAATTTGACATCAAAACAAATTGGAATCCGACGCATTTATCAGAAAAATCTGTAATATAACTAGACGTGATTAACCAATCAAAAGCTTGAAGACATGGTATTCAACGAAGGAATATGTGCCTTATATTAATAAGATCATAAAGTAGAATTTTGTGTTGTAACTATTAGATCAAATGGATCCGTCTCCAAAAAGTTGATAAATAGAATTAAGAACTGTTTTAGAAAGTCTGTATTCTACGTTTCCTTTGCCTTTTAGAATAAATTGATGATTTCATATGTATCGAGTCAATAATAACGTTTTTACTAGTTAAATGTAACATTATAAAAAGATTTCTTGTGGATGCAAGTGTAGTACAAACATGATCTTGCTTGATTCCGTAGCGTAGATTATGAAGGCCAAATATTCATAGTAATAGCGTACCAGAGTCGCGAATATATGATCAAACTAGCTTCTGCCCGCAGATTTGCTCGCGTGGTACATCGATAAACCATAGCCTATATGTTATTCGGGTGTATCAGCTATATTATGGTATACTTTCATTAAAATTCAACAAACATCCATCCATACTAACAAACTTTCGCGTTTATAATATTTGTAGGGATCGTGTCTCTGTAAATCAAATCCAATTTTATTGCATACAGGTATCAATAAGTGTTTGTTATTATATACCACAGAACTACAAACTCAGTGAAGTGTTTGCACACTTTAAGTGACGTACAGTAATAAATACTGTAGGTAGTAGAGTATTATTAAACTTCATCATTTATAGATCGTTTATGTTCCAATTGAATTGTCACCTGTAAAACGTGTTAAGGAAAAGTATTTCAACAACTATTTGGTGTCTTCCTGAAATCAAGTAAGTAATATCTATTATTAATATGGAAAGATATTAAGTTATACTTACTTTGACTGGCTCGATATTACATTCGGTAGTGATCCTGCCCCATGCGCCAAACGTTGTTCAGATTAATACTTGTGTTTGTTTGATGTATATACGAGTATCTGATATCCGTAACACAAGTGCTTAAGCTACTTACCTCGGAATCAGATCAATGTAGATATGTGATGTAGTCGGATATTTCGGTTTCCCTGAAAGAATGTAATGGAGTCACTTGCTTGTGATATAACATTTTTCTAGACTTCCACTTAATAGTGACCCTGCCCCATGCGCCAAGAGTTGTGGTTTCGATCCCCACCCAGGACAAACATTCGTGTGATAAATACTTGTGTTGGTTCTGTGTCTGGGTGTTAATATCCAATATTTAAGTATATATATTTGTAATACCACTGTTGTTTATACAAGTGCTTTAAGCTACTTACCTCGGAGTCAGACCAATGTATGTGATGTTGTCGAATATTTATTTATTCATTTATATTGAGTGAGGGAATGTTCAAACGTCTAGTCTCGAATTTCGTGTATCCATTTTATTTTTGGCTAAAGATGATTAACGGAGCATACTGCTTTACTTTTCCCTAACCCTTGGGAGATTACAGACAAGATAGTAAGTACATGTACAGTCCCCTCTTTCCCACTGGACACTTTGGGCACGTGCCCAGGGCCCCCACAATGTAGGGGGCCCCCTAGTTGTAGATTACCAATGGATCATAGACATTTATTACCTACAAAATAATTTACTAATGTGCCCAGGGCCTCCATTAGTTTAAAGACGGTCCTACATGTAGATTCCCTGTACCACATAATAAAAAATATCTAGTTTTTGTTGAGCTTAGGAATGGAGTGCTGACGTATTGGTTTCCTAAAGCCTCTTTAAGTAAACAAACAAAACATAGCATCACGCCCATAATCCTCGAATGGGTAGGCAGCGTCAAAGGAGCAGCAGGCCCCTTCGACCGAAACTGGGCTGGGTTAGATGTAAAATTGTGAAAAATAAGTGACAAGTGGCTAGCTCGTCGCTTACACAATCACATACCCAAAACCCCATATACCATTAGTCGCCCTTTACGAAATGCTAGGCAAGAAACACAGTTGGCACATTATTTTTATGTCCCAGACCAAAATGGGACAATGGGCTGAGTTAGATGAAAAATTCTTCCTCTTTAAGTAGATATCAATATTGACATACCCAGATTATAAAAGACAAGATTTACTGAGCACTTAGTGTTAATCCCAATGGTGCGATCAAAGTAAACACGTCCATATTAAGTCCTCTGCCAATTTCCTAGAGGGTCTTATTTATTGACTCTCTAACGTGTTAACGACCTGCCAACATTTCCTCCGATCACCGTTTAGCCTAAAACCAGAATTACAGGCTAACACTGAGCTAACCTATCTACATGATTTCAAATCGAGTATACCGGTGACCACACGTTGAGCGGTTTTTGAGGCAGACTTACTTTCGATTTATGTTGAATACGGGTAACGGGATAATGTATCTATCTATATATTAGAGATATATGTAGATGGAGGCTTTTTTCATTGGCAGCGCATATTACTTTTTAAACTTCCAGTTTGTTTGTTTTTTTATAAAATAAAAAACGTATTCACAAAATTACCTAAAATCTAACCCCTGACGTGACTTCGATGTGTTTTATTCTAGAACTCGGATTCCGTAGCGCCTTTTGAACGTGCTGTATTAAAAATTCAACTGTAAATAATGGCGCATTGCAGCAAATGTAATTTAATCATAGCGCACTACAATTCTGTGGAAGCAAACTAGATTTTGACAGGCCCTTTGGTCGAGTGGTCAGAAACCCTAGCCATGATACCAAGGGTTGCAGGTTCGAATCCCTCTGGAGGCAAATGTTTCGCATGATGAACATGGACAGTTATGGATGTTTATAAAACGTATTTAAGCATGTCTATCCGTTTACCTAGTATCCATAGCACAAGCTTATAAGCTTAGTTTGGAACTAAGGAATCGGTGTGTTAGTCTGGAGAATTTATTTATTTATTTCTTTTCTTGGAACACTATTGCACAATGTATATGTGATTACAAATAAATACATATTAATATGCCCAATAATTTTTATATGTACATCCATTTCACTGTCCCATAAGCTCCTAAACGCGTAGCCACACCAGGTGTGTCGCATCCCGCTCGACCCGGGGTCGCGCTTTCTACGGGCCGTCATGCGACGCGTCACACCTAATTAATGGCTGGCGGGCCCTAGGAAAGCGGCCCTGACGGAGACCGAACTCAGCCTTGGATCAGCTGTGTAGGCGCGCGACTACTTCGTGGCATTTGGAGCTATGGCATTTTATATTCAGCCTAGATTTATTGGCTCATAGATTCGGCTATAGCCGTTATAAGTTAGAACAAAAGACGCGCCTTATTACAAAGGGCGCTAATATAAACCCAAGCATGTACTATAGATAGCTGAATTTAGCATTCAAGAGATTTATACTTGTAGTTTAAGATAAAAAAAATGCACAGTTAGATATCTACTCGTATAGATATGATTTGCCCAAAGATTTTGACCTGATCTGGGTCGTTTTAACCTTTTTTTTTTTGATTTAGTGAAACTGGTAAGATTTTTCATTAAAGTGCCTGACATCTATCTGTCGCAAGCAATTCGTATGATTTCGCCGTTTACTTACGGCTTCGTCAGTTTAAAAACGCTAGCAGTTATGTATTATGCCGAAGGCAAAATGTATATTGCGGTCATTATATAGTATGCCGCTAGTATTTAGTTTAGGTCAGGTTAGGTAGTAGTTAAAATATTAGGTACGACGACGAGCGAAGCGAGGAAGAGTGTTAGGTACAACTGCGACCCTACAGCCGGAACCAAAGAAGAACAACCAACGTCGAAATTATAACAATTGAACGAGTTATAGCCTTCGGCATAATAGATAACTGCGAGCGTTTTTAAACCGACGACGCCGTATGTAAACGGCGGAATCATACAAATTGCCTGCGACATATCCATAGTTATTTGAGGATGCAGATTTTCACAAAACCGGGCTTTGTGTTGTGTTTTATTTTTTGGCTGAACGTGGTTAATGTAGTGCATGAATTTGACATTACATACATGCAACGTCACCTACTGACTGCCAATAAGCGTATTGGAATTACAATCCTAAATGTCATGTGGCGTAGTAGACATAGTGTAACAGACAATGTGTATAGTCGCCACATATGTAATAAATCTTATCTCATATCATTAGAAACTAACTGGGAAATTAAATCAGCAAATACAATTCGACCTTTCGACAAATGTATTTAATTTAAACAGCCTTGCCTGTTCACATATTTTGCAAGTCGTTATCTGAACAGCATTTTGCTAAGAGCTAACAGATACCAGGTGGAATTCTGTCGGCCATATCTTTCGTATCAATTAGCGAGATTAGTGGTTAGCACTTTCACGGTGGTGGCGGTTTAAGGTGACTTAGGCGAGAAGTTAGGTGGCCTAATGATACCACCTTGGTGACTTAGTGCGTTCCATCTAATGCTTGTTTGACACTTCAGCGCTCAGAATTATACTAAAAGAGGGGCCCATCTACGTAGAGTGAATAGTATGAATGTTTATGTTTTCCTATGCTTCAAAGGAGATATTATGCCTATCCCTCAATAGCAATATTTTACCTAATATTCTCCAATTTATCATAAAAGTTAAAAGATGTTTATGGCTCGAATATATAACCTTCGAAATTCCTACCTACATTGATATGATTGCGTTGCGAAGGAAGAACTATCTGAGTAATTTAAATAAAATATAATCGTAAAACCGATGTACGAATGAATTGTTACGACTCACCTAAAAACTATGAATGGTAATCAGGCAAGTGCGATTCACCCAAGATTCAACTTTCACCTTTTGTGCCGTATCAAAGATTTCGTAACCACTGTGCAGTTATTAAAATCAATAAAAATTGCCTCTATGAACCAGTTGCAAATACACATATTGTCTTACGGATTTCATACGTTCCTATTTCGTGCGGGATAAGTTTGAAATTGTGTTGGCAGTTAACGAATTCCGATTACCTCGGTTTCAGTTGCGCTTACGCATATCGCCAAACCCAGGAATGCAGTGTTATGCAATATGCAGGCACGCTCACTTGAACCGGGCAGTACATACTCGTACTCATCCAATTACCGAACAAGAATCGTTTGATGCACCACGATTTTGGGCTAATCGATACATCGGATGGCATTTACGGCGTAATAGACCACAATGGAACATAGTTTTATGGGGTTAGTCGTACAGTAAACAAGAATTTGTAATAGGCAAATGTATTGACGGCGAATGATGGCGAATAGTTAAATGTTTTAGTGTCAATTAAATTTACCTGTACAAAAGGAATGTACTGTCGTAATCATACATATACGCCGACCCTAACTGATTTTATGAATGCGAAAGTGAGTTTGTTTGGTTATTTATTTGTTGCCATCTTACATTTAAACTGCAGTTTTTGACGACTTCTGTTTTTTCGAGAAATATAACAATAAGGAAGCGCAATTAAATTCTAGATCCCGTAGGTCGCTCAATAGTCTCTATCACAGACAGAATTGCACATGTGCGTAGACGCAATGCGGTCAATAGCAAATATCAATAGTAATAATATGGTACCTATATAATTTTTTATTAGTTGAATATCATTTGGAACATTTTATATTTTCATTAACTTATTATTGCACATAAGGTTTCGGCCACCCGTTTGAGTTTAAAGGACCCCCCATGGTAACTGCCCATTCTGTGATATACCTAAAATCTCGTCCTTTGGGTTCAAATTTAAGTTTATTCCGACGAAATTCGCGGCGAATCACGATTTTCATCAGGATTGGCAATTTTGTAAATCAAAATGACCCCCAAAAGCAGCATTTTCAATCGTATGACGTAAACGTTACACGGCAACGAATACGCACGATACCTTCAACAAACACATAGTACGCTCTCAGACTATACCAAACATCAATTCCACAAATTCTCTACGTCAATCAATCAACAATGTAGATGGTATCGACGACGAACGACAACAATATTAGACTTTACTTACCTTGAAATAAGAGCCACGTTTTCAGTTGTGGTGTTGCAACGAATTTCTATGACGCATCGATGAGAATTTCAGCGCATATGTTTTCCGGAAGAGTTCTTCTTGGCTTTCTTTTTGTCTGATGATGAGTTTAAAGGGGACATTTTCTTACGAATAAGTGTCCCTGTACTATGTATATAGTATATATAAATAAATACCCAAATGTACCCTTGAAATAAACAAGCGTACGGCCTAGCCTTACCTGTTGATAACTAGTCACTGCAGCATGTAATGACGCCCAAAGAGAGTGCCGACCGTTTAGAGTGTTTTTTGAGGATTCATCACGTTTAATGTCACAAGCACTGTCAGTACTGCAGGTTCTCAGATGAAGATAAGGCGCGTTAAAGTACCGTGTGACGTCCCTAGGTGTGTAAAATTTTAACGTCTTGAGTGACGTAAAGCGCCCCATTCCGATCCGATCTTTCCGATCTTTGAAGTGCTGAATCTTTGTAATTTTTGAAATATTATATAAAGCGAAAAAAATATATATTCAATATTTTTTATAATCTAACTTACAAACTGTAAAAAATGTTGAGTAAAATAACCCATCATCTCATGCAAGAGCCTTTTGGTAAGAATTTGCTACGGACCTTGCGCTGATTTGATCCCAGACTGCTCCTCTGAGCTTGAGAGCCCGATACAAAGCATCGCCCAGCTCTACGACAAATACACCCCTGCTTTTAAGATCATACATTTTCCCTAAAAAGCGTACATACGTCATGTCTGCAATCCTCGAAGCTGTAGGCCAAGGAGCAATAAGCCCCTTAACCACATTTAGCCAAATATAAAATTACTAGCTGCTGCCAGCGGTTTTTCTCGCGTGGTACCTACATCGATAAAACATAGCCTATATGTTATTCGGGTGTATAAGCTATATTATTGTAAAGTTTCATTAAAACAGTAGTAAATTTAGTAGTTTTTGTGTGAAAGAGTTACAAACATCTATACATCCTCACAAACTTTCGCGTTAGTAGGAAGTTGGGGTTAGACCAAGAGCTGAGATGAAGTGTGACACATAGCTACTTCTTTACCTACATAATATCTAATTATAAAAAATCCAGTATACAATACAGTCGCATTTTACGACAAGCTATGATTGTCATGGCGTTTTGTTCGTGAAAATAACAATATGAGTGTTTTGTGTGTGATAATAGGGATCTTTTCCCGCTGCACAGTGCACATGTTAATTGATCTGCATAAAAGGCGTTGTTCCATTGTTATCAGCGGTAATGCATGCGACCTTCAGTGAAGGCCAGTCTTTATCAGCGGAACTGGATTTCCTAATGCGATAATTAAGGATGGACAAGCGCCCGGCGTTGCTTGACCCGTAGGTTTTTGGTCTTTTTTTTATTCGGGTAATGGTTAATAAATATATTTATTCAAATTACTTTTTAATTAAGTCTGTTTTGGTCCAGAAAAAAGGATGACATTAGGGTAAAGTTTTATTTGAGTGATACATTTTTAATACGCTTAGCTCAAACTTTTACCAAGCAAGTCTGCTTCTCGGGTTACTCTGTCATCATCATTAAGGGCGGTACATAACGCTAGGAAGTTCAAACTTTTTGAAACTCTAAACTCTAAGAGGGAAAATAGACAAATTCGATCATAGTTTGGCATCCAAAGCTACTTGAAAGCTATCTGACTGGCTCGATGGCGCATTCGGTAGTGACCCTGCCCCATGCGCCAGGAGTTGTGCGTTCGATCCTCACTCAGGACAAACATTCGTGTGATGAATACTTGTGTTTGTTCTGTATCTGGGTGTTAATATCCAATATTTAAGTATATATTTGTAATAACACTGTTGATTCTGATATTCATAACACAAATGCTTAAGCTACTTACCCTGGAGTCAGATCAATGTATGTGATGTAGTCTGATATTTATTTATTTATTATTTATTTGTTGAATAAAACTGTAGTCACATAATTTTGAAAACGCATAGCCACAAATGAAATTTTATTCAGCGCGTTCGCAAATATTAGTAGGTTGGTAGTTATAGATTAATTAAAAGGTTTTTACTAATCACAGAAGAACTCAACAATAATTCGTACAAATTCATAAATCACATCTTTAATTCTTGGGTGTGGCATCTGGTGTGGTAAAGCTTTGTTTGTTGCCTTTAGCAAATGATTTCCTATTGTTTGTAAGCACGCGAATGCTCTAGTAATCTAGTTCGTGTTATTTTCATTACGAATGAATTTCGTCTTCCTATTTAAGTTTAACAGGTGCAGACAATTATGGTATTGTTCAGAATTTACCATATTTTAAAAGAAACCATTTAAAAGTGATACATTTGAAATATATTTTTTGCGACGGCATATGCTATCGTTGTGTTTTTATTATCACTATTTTTATCTATAAATAATTCCAAAATATACTCTTTAAAATGAATAGTACTTATTCTGATATTAGTTTAATAATATTATACTCGTTAACTACACAAGCCACGATAGAAAAATAAAATAGATACCTACTTATTTACAAAAATGAAACACACTGAATGGTAAGGTCTAACGGTATATGGGATTTGGGTATGTGATTCTGTAGGCGGCGAGCTAGCCACTTGTCACTACTTTTTCACAATTTTCCATCTAACTCAGCCATTGTCCCGTGTTGGTATGGGACTTATAAAGAATGTGCCAACTGTGTTTCTTGCCTAGCATGTCGTAAAAGACGATTAATGGTATATCGGATTTAGGTATGTGATTGTGTAGGCGACAAACTAGCCACTTATCACTACTTTTTCACAATTTTCCATCTAACCCAGCCTGATTTTGTTTTTAGCTAAATGTGGTTAAAGGGGCCTGCTGCCCCTTTGACTCTGCCTACCCCTTCGGGGATAATGGGCGTGATGTTATGTATGTATGTAAACACACTGAAAATGGCATGTTTTATTGTGTTCAATTTTATGTTTTTTTAATTATTATAATGCGATAGAAAATATAAATACTCCGAAAATTCTAACCCCAAAAAGAACATAGACTACTTTTATCCCGGGAAACTGGATACATCCATCGGTAAACGCGGTAGTCTCCATATGTTAGAATTCCACGGGGACTCAGGCAAAATCTAACTATGTTTAAAAGTTTGTTAGCAAGTATTATATATTCCCATTATTTTGGTACCTGGTTAACCGAAATTAACGACCAGCCAGACCGAGTACCTAGGGAGCGCTAATTAGAGCGACTACGCGTTATTAACGATAGTTTCCCACATTCGCGTGTTGCTCCCTACTGTTAATTAGGACTTTAATTAAGACCATTTCGTTACACAATACCAACTCACTAACATAAACTAATTTATTAGGACACTACGATTCACCATCGAAGATTACACTTTTTAAACTCTTAAGGTATTAAAATTAGTATAAAAAGTGTATGCATCGCGAAAGGGTTAACGAATTTACATTCTGCAATAAATTTTCTTTTAGTAATTTTCTCAATACCTTTCAGATACAATCACATTTAATTTTAATTTATCTAAATCTACATGCATGTGAATACTCTGGCATTTGTGTTAATGCTTTTTATGGTGGAATAAAAATGTATATGCAAAATTGTGTATTCATTATTTCTATCTTTCGTAATAGTATAATAATGCATTGAAAATATATCATTTTACATGCCAGGCATAAAACGAAAAGGAATGTAATTTTTTTTTTCTTTTATTTAAGTTTTAAACAGAAGCGTATTAAATAAAAATTAAAAACATTTTTATTGCATATTTTGAAATACCTACTAGACAGAAAAAAAACATGCAAATGTTAGATTAAATTTGAAGTGATTCTATTTTTATATAAAAATAATACTACTTTTATGAACAATTGGTAAAAACTTTTTCAGGTACAATTTTTATTAGTTTCTTCAGATCTGTGCCATCATCTAGCTCTTAGAATTTTTTTGGTGTTCAACGTTCTTCATATGAAGGACCACGAGATCCTCGCAAACACCTCTCAGTTCAATCATCCTAATCGATGTTCCTGCACCACGTCGAAATTTTGAGTTAATACAAAGTGCTGGCTTCAGTGAGCTGCGTCTTAGGTATCAAGTTACAAGGCTGAGAAGGCCCCGGCACATGTTGAGTAGATGCCTTTTTAGTGTTTGTTTGTTTCTTACCGTTGTACATACATACATAACATCACTCCCGTGATCCCCAAACAATCAAAGTAACAGCAGTATTTTTGTTGTAAACTTGTATATTTTTGTTTAATTTTAAGTGTCAAAAAATAAATTGTCTCTCTTTCTTTCTTTTCTCCTTCTTTCTTAGTTGACGCAAATATTTTAGTTAAGTTACCCATCAAAAATCACTGCAGTCCGATTCCACACGGAAGCTATTGTTACATATACAATACATATGTATTGCATACGTGGACAGTGAACAATTGTAATGTGCGACGCGTAAGGCAAGTAATCACTCAGCCAGTAGGTATAGGCGTGGCTTCTAACGGCCAATAAAACTGGGTTATTATTACTTAGGTATGGCCGCGATGCCCCCGCGCATGACCTGTGGCGTTCGGCGTTTGAATTCATGAAAAAAGAGACGATCGAAGTCGTACGTAATTTTGTTTCATTCTGATTTATATTTTTTATATATATACCTTCATTTGTTCTCTGATTAACAAAAAAATAGGTAGATACTATTTATTTTACAGTCTAAAAATATATATTAACAACAAATAGATAGATTGTATTCAGAAATAAGATTGTATGCTGTATATATACATATTGCTTTTTCGCATTAGATATATATAAGTATTGAATAAAAACAATATTTCATACGATGCACATAGACAGGTCTGATCAGTACATAATCTAAGAAAACAAGTTTTTCCACCCCGCTGCGGTGGCACCACGGTGGCGCCAAGTGAATTAATGCATTGCCCTGAATGTTTCAACTCATTTTTGTAAAATGCTGCGCTTATGCAGTTCTACGGTGAACGTGCAAGAATCTGAAATCTGCCGCACTAAGCAGATGCCACCTCAAAGAACGAGTCACTCGGAGCATAACATTTATCTTCGCCATGACACAGTTTAGCGGTGGTAGCTCAGTGGTAAAGACACGTGTCTCTTAGCCGAGAGGTGCGGGTTCAAACCCCAGCACGCCTCGGTTAAGACCACTTCCAACCTCTAGATTTTTTAAATCTATGTACGTATTTATACCACTAGCTTAGCGGTGAGGGAAAACAGATCGGCAGTCGCTTCAATGTAATTACCAGACTCGCTAAATCCTGGTTCATGGTCTAAGCGGACCCCGACTAAGTACGGGACATAACGCTAGGAAGATGATGATGACACATTTTTGACTCAAACAGTTGCATTAAGTTGCGCATGAGTTACTGTCTTGACGCAAAAATAATACTAAGTTACTCATATCTAGATGAGATATTTCACAAGAAGATTATCAATACTGTTCCGGTTTAAGCTATGAATCACGTACAATCATTATTAAGTTCAACATATTGATGTGACCTCTGACCACAAGCGTGAATATTGAGTCAGGAATTGTTCTTGCTCAGAAATAAATATTACTCACTGAGAAGTGGATGTATTTATATCTGTCTGTATGAGCCTCAACGTACATAATTTCAATCTATAAATGGTATACAATATATAAATAAGATTAATAGGCACCTACCTATTTACGTTAACATAAATGTAATATAAACACATCGCTTAAGAACGGCTGAATCGAATAAATACATTAAATTGTTCGTAATAGATTAAATAAAGGTATTAGGAGTTCACCGATTGTTTATGAAATTTCCTTAGTATTATTACAAAGAACATCTATTACGTTTTCGCGCCTAATTTACTAAACCGATTATTAAAACCCTGAAAAGGATATAAAGCTACTCTTTACATTCTGCAATAATATTCCGCAAAATAGTCCGTTATTTAGTCCCATGTTGGTCTGGGACTTGAAAATAATGTGCCGACTGTGCTCCTTGCCTAGCATGTCATAAAAGGCGACTGATTCTATATCAGGTTTTGGATATGTGATTATGAAGGCGACGAGATAACTACTTGTCACTATTTTTTCACAATTTTCCATCTTACTCAGCCCAGTTTTATTTTTTTCTGAACGTGATTAAGGGGGCTAGTTGCCCCTTTGACTCTGCCTACCCCTTCGGGGAACGCGGGGGTGATGATATGCATGTATATAATAATGTAACTATGTATAAGGGCGGATTAAATATAAACAATAACGACAGAAAGTTGAGTTAACAAAATAATTCTAAAATTTCACGTCTTTGAATCAAACAATAATCATTAACATCCAGTTAATATTTGTTACCGCATTTCGTACAAAGTCTTCTCGTAAAGAGCGTCAATGTAGCGGTAATGTACAAGTTGTCAAATCAAATGAGCCGAGATTTCACAGCAGCATTACTTAGTAATCCCGCAGGTATAATTGTTGAAGAATCTGACATACGATTGACCAGTTACTACATCTCTTAGGGCTGTCAATGCTATCATAGAAAACTTAGCAAAAAATATACCCAGGGTCGATTGGACCCGGTTGGCATTGCAAATTAAAACAATTAGATTATTTAATAATTTTATTAATAATTTAATATATTTTTAAATAAAAAAAAACCATAGCCAAGATTTTTTTACTTATTTTATATTAACTATCTTGTTACTTATTTCAGATCTGCCAGCCCTACACACTCGGCCAGGCCTAACGTTAATGTTATTTATAAATTCCTATCAGTGCTACCTGTCAGCTATTTCATAAATGATGTTAGCTGTACAAAGTGCGTGATCGCCGCGACCATATGACCATTTACGGTCGGTTTTAGAAAATCAATCATCCTGTATGTTCGATATGAAACATTACTCTTGTGAACTAGTCTTATGAACATTGCTTTATGTTATGACTTGTTGCTGTCGTAATTTTGTTATAATATCTGTCACCTTATCTTACTTGTTTAATCAATGCAATAGATAACGATGATTTATTTAAATACTTCAGTAATATGGTCCGTTATTGAATTGAAACCTTAATTATTAAAGCAGTGTTGACGTTTTTATTTTTATTAAATTTCACCTTTAACTGCATGAAGGTACGTTTATTTATAAATTGAATTAATAAATTAACAAAGAAAAGTCACGAACCGATTACTATTTTCTCGAGTTTCTTTTATCGTGTAAAAAAAAGTTATACGCACAGTACCTAATTGGACTATATATTTAATTTTCTTTACGCAATAAAAATAAGTAGGAAGCTATAAAAGCGGTTTTATTTTTTAAATAAAGAATACATAGTTAGGTACATATCATATTTAAGTTATGTAGCTAACTTATCATAGAGTTAAACAACATTTCATAGGTACCCCTAAATTTATCTAACATTACTGGCTGAATAAAAAAATTGCAACATTCCGAGTTAAATTAAAAAAAACTTAAACATCGAATTCGCAGATCCGCTTCCTCAATCTTTATCCAATTTGAACGTAATCATTATTTTTATTTAGCTACCAACTTCCATTTCACCTCGGGGTTAAAATGAAAGAACTAATTCCCTTTTATACAAAAACACGAATGTATTTATCATTCGGATCGCTTGCCGGTGGATGAGCAGCTGCCATTAATTGTGGAGATTTTCAAAATTTGCATTTGTAAGTCGGATCGGATCACGCAATACTCAATGGGGTATGAACTCCCTAGCTTATTATAAACGCCGTATTCCTTTCCATTATATATATAATTATCTACCTAGCTAGTTAATGCAGATAAATTACTAATGCAATTTTGAATAAAATTTGCTAGTTATAGGTATTATAATGATAATCATTTAGGTACCAACATTTTTATATTTATTATCTTTGAAAATAAAGAATTCTTTATACAAGAAAGGATATTAAACGATAATCAAGATACCTAATAGGTATGTTTTTAAAACGAATAAAGCTAAATTCGTGACGTAATTTTTGTGAAGTGCGAGGTCAGTCAAACTCACAGCAATTATTTATGTTAATTTTTTTTAACCATCGTAATAGGTAATAAAAAAATAGTCACTATTCAAATATTTTGTAGTAATTAGTCAGATAAAGTACTTTTAACTGAAGTTGCTCAACTATTTTTTTCAACATAAATTTAAATGTGATATGTATGTAGGTACGTGTACCTACCCATATTTTAGCTAAAATTAATCAGCCTCATTCGTCTTATATAAATAATATACCTACCTGCCTTTTTATTAATAAAATATAATAATGTCTATTAAATACTTGTAGGCAGCTAGGCAGGTACTCCAAACATGCACATTGCATTTATCGTCATTGTTCGCGCAAGTGTTTAGAAAACTCAAAACAATTTCCCGCGATCCTATCGCAGCCAGTATCTCCATTCGCACCGGACAACGCAGAACAATGTTGCAACAAAAATACCGAGATGGTGTATCAACTTAACTGCAGTAGAAACTGCATATCGCTCGATTCTTCTCCGAAGTTTTTACATATGGGCACGTGTTCGAGTACAGACGGGCTGTATTCCGTGTATTTTCTGGTTGGGTAAACGCGGTGCGGGCGCGGGGGGGGGGGCACGCGGCAGATGCGTCGCGCAGCGCCATCTCTCGGGCGCGCGCGGCCGCCTCGCGCCAGGTGCGCGCCGTGCTGCCCGCACCGCGGCCCGCCCGCCTTCGCCTCCAGTCCGCCGGCACACGCTCCCGTGAACGCACGTCCCGACGGCCCCCACACGCCGCTACACGCGACGCGCGCGTTTCGAACGTAGTGCACTCGACCGGTTCGCCGTAGCCGATGAGCAAACAGTGACATCCCGATTATTGTGCTGTGTGACTTACAGTGAAACGCTCAGTGTGTGCTTGAGTGATGGATTACTGCGGATCCCACGAGTGCTGACGCCGGGCCTGGACGTATATGCCCCGGCGCCGCTAGCCCGGTCGCGCCAGCATGCGCGCCCCCGCGGTGCTCATCGCCCTGATAGGGTTTCTACCCCAGGTACGGACACCGACACCGAAAACCGCGAATCCCCGTGTTTGTGCCAATCGAGACCGCTTCACATCGATAGTATAAACAACTTTGTAATGCAAGCCGGTGGCCGTAGGCGCGAGGCCGTTTTACACGACCGTCACTTTCCCACGAGCGGCGCGCTCAGCAGATCGTCCAGGATATACCTAGTCGGGAGCGAGGGTGTAGGTTAGGTGAGCTCGACACGAGTCGTGACCGGGCCTAGCCTCGGACCGTCTCGAGACGCGCTTGTGTGTGTTCGATACGTTTGCCGAGCAAACATAGGTAGAGGAGGTACATAGTTATAAAGAAAGTTCAGGTTAGACGGCCGGCGCGCGGGGTCAGCTAGGTCGCGAGCCTCTTCGCTTTAAAATTAGATGCATTCCAAGGCTTGGTTGGTGGTGAAGTTAAAGTCCGAAAGAGGCGAATCGCGATGTGCATACGAGACGGGAATAGCACCAGACGTCTCCGAAGGCGAGGTATTTCGGGCGGGGTTAGTAGTTCGGTCTAGTTTACACGATGGAACCCCTTTCGTGTTTATTAGCCGTCGCTAATCGTCTCGAAGACGCTGAAGCTCTAAAACTCACGTAAATAAACAACAGTAGACTTCACTGGGCTCATGAGATTGTTATAAAAGTTGATAGCTCGTTTTGCATGTCAAAGTGGAAATACTGCGAGATTTGAGGTCGTTGCCCTATGATCCGGTCAAGGTTACCTAATCTGCGTTAAGGGCCGTCGTCCTCAGTAATTCAACACAAACTTTTCTTGCTATTTATTTTTACACTAGGTTGGAAAACAAAGCCTTCCAAACTACCTAAAACCATTTCAAATTTCTAAAATCAAATGCTAAAACGATCTAATCGCTAGCAACTTAACTCGTTCCAAAATTGTAATTCAATTAATCAAGTCAAGCAACAATCCGATGCACCGATCAGGCATTGTTTATTTATATTACGAACAAGCATCTAGCAGTAACATCTCAAATAGCAAACGCTCGCCGCATGATTCACTCGTATCGATACCAAACCAACTCGATACTTTCCCAATCGATTATTCGTTGCGCATTGCCATTTCCTATCGGTCTATCTAGCATTCCTAACTATTACGAGCCTAAATGTCATCGACAACGGCCGACAAAAAATCGATTCTTGCGCGTTGTAATTCTCCCTACATTCATTTTGCGGAGGGACCGTATCCCCAACGAATGCGTGCGTGTGCGCACACCAAACGTATAGGTACTTATTTGAGCAGAAATGTACCGTTATTAACAAACACAAATGCAACCGGGCGAATTAAAAAACCCGTTTGTACACGACCGGTGTCGGGAATCGATCGAGGATCCCTAGCTCATCTGATCCGTGTGATTTTTGTGCACTTTGTCGTGAATGGGTTGTTTATTTAATCGTTTTTGAGTCGCCACAACAGGCTACGGGCCCAATTAAATGTTGCGGGCCCGCTTCTCACACTGTCGCGGACTAAACTTGCGTATCTTCTACATTTATTTATAGGCTGCGTGTGTGCGTGCGAGTGAGTTTTCAAGGCGCTATAATACATTATGAATGAAGTCGCGTTGTTCCATAAAAAAACGGTATTTTGCGCACCAGTGCTCTGGACTGGTTTGCGATGCCCCCGGTCCTAAGTGACGCCGTGCATTGATGTAATTGTCCACTGATCGGTCAACTCGCCTCTTTATCCTCCACATCCGCAGGAGTCGCGTCTTTTTTAATTTTTTGCCCCACGTGAGTTTATCCTCCACGGTTTTAAACTCTTTTCTCAAGATCGCGTTCGAAATACAAAATTGCGTGATCACTCGACCGACGATCGGAAGCGGCGTCGGAAACACGTCTGCCCCAAACCGCAGTAATAATTTCCAATTTAGAATAAATAATTCACTGAAGGCTACTTTTGTTCGTGTAACGTTCATCCCCGAGGTAGGTATTAGTGGAAAAACACGGTTTAATTCGTCACATCCTTAACCCGTAAATGGGCATTGGGTATTTTTTCATTGCAATATTGTGCTTGTTCGCGAAGTAGAATGTTGCATTCTGTTTCTTGATTGAGTGCGCCGGCGTCTACCTGTCGCATATCTAGGACATAGCATGTCATAGCTCGCTTGGAACGTTAAGTAGTGTGGTGCGTGTATGTTGCGTTATGATTTGTGATATAATCGATTTGTGTTTAGTTATCGATATATTTGTGCGAACGTGTTGCGCGGACAGGCCGCATAGCTCCCAAGCAGGTGCGAATATTAATGCCAACTCTTAAGAACAACATCTGCTTTTTCGCAATTTACTCGCGCACACGAATTCTAATTGGCCTCATAATGATTTAAGTCTCAATTCAGTATCGCGAGTTCGTTGTCACTAGTAATAACTGGCCATTTTAATGGCTATTTTACTACCCAAACTGGCATTATTAAGTCGGTACTGTTATATGGGGCTACTTAAAAATATAAATTAAAAGGCGGATGTGCGCGAATGTTCTAAGCAACGAAAGATTCCATAAAATACTAGTTTTTTTATATCAACTTACGTCATCTCGGGTTTCATAGGAATAATTGATCTTGGCTCGGCTTAGCGGAGTCTCTCCCACAATTGTTAGCTCGGTGTTACAGAAAGCCAGATCTATTTTCTTTAGACAGCTTTATTTCCTTTCGTGAACACAAAGTATGTTTAAATACTCGAATAGCCGTACATGGCACAATGGTGTAGTTTCACTTCATTTTCTCAGGAATGAAGCTAAACAGTTTCAATTGCCGAAAACCACGTATGACCGGTCGGAAAGGCCCGCCATTCGGCTCTGTAGTCGCACGAATTTTCACAATAGCACAATAATAATTAATCGTCATATGACATGTTGGTAGCAATGAGCGTTTAAGTATGTGAAACCCTAACGGTCTGCGCCTGTTATAATTTCGTCCATTGTCCAAAAATGGTTTTGTTCTATGAGAACCGACTCAATTATAAAGTCTGTACGAAATCCGTGTAATCGTCGGTTTTTAACAGCTTAACTATGTGAAACCGTATTTTCGTCTCATTGTACGTTGGTGGCACGTAATGGGATGGAGGCGCGCGTCACGTCTCCATAGCTGCGCTTGCGCATAGCGCATCTGTGACAACTTTGACAAATGATGTATTCATTATGCCGCCGCGACGGCCCATTGTGCCTGGCTGCCGATAGTCATTTCTTTCACTCGCTTACTTAACACCGGACGTCGATGCATTTTCTTTCAATTCCGACCGGACATTAATTGCGTCCCGATGGTGAGTGAAAAAAGCAACATGGCGGCCAGGATCATTGATCAGATTACGCAATGTCGCCAAACTGGATGCCCAGGGAAGCTCGTCCGATGTATTATTTATCGAGGCGAGCCCTCTCATGTTTGTGCCTTGTTAGCTGGCATTGTTTTGAGATAGAATTATTTTCACACGTAATGAGCTCTCTGTAATTAACCTTGGGTTTAAGTAGGAACGACTTGATGCCCCATTGCAATTGCTAGGCCAAAGCCATACTCAAGGTTTCATTAATTTTTGTAATCAAAATGACTAATTGACTTATTAAAGCAATTTACGCAAAACTACACTATATATTGCATGTTTTAGAGAACTTATTACGTACATACCACAAATAAGCTTATTAGTATTGGAACGAAAAATTATGCAAATGTTAAAATTCACACACACCGTAATCGATAACCAGATAGCATTTTCGGGTTAAACTCTTGATTCGACATTTCGAAATCGAATGCGATTCGAACTAACCTTCTAATTTAAGGTTCTATTGTTTAGTGTTGCCAGTGTAATTTATTAAATTCCGAATTGGGTAAATGTGGCAATTGTGTTACGGCTGTGTGGGTTGTGCAACCTTTCAGCATGGGCATACTTGAGAGATGAGTGCTCCGTCACAGTTGGATGAACTGCAGTGACACATCTTTGACCTTTCTAGCGTAGACTGACCTTTAAGTGTCGTCTTAATGGCTCATCCATCGCTTCAAAGACAAAATCAAGATATCTTCCTTCAACAAATAAATAAATTGTTTAAAAAAACATGACCATTTTATCTGCGCTATCATGAAAAAATTTAGTTGAAACATAGAAATTCCTTGCCAATATTAATCGCTATTATAGACTATTTAGATCGCTATACCACTTACAAATTGCACAATCTAACGTAATGTCGATATCTCTTTGAAAAATGGAATTAATCCGCTTTAGAAAATTATCGATAAATTAATATGTCATGTTTTTATTGGACTGGGCTATCCCCGTTCATCCCAACTTTACTGTCTGATCTCCACTGTGGCTTCAAGCATAGTTCGGAGGTGAGTAAGTACATCTTCGTAGGTAGAAGTTGAGGCCAATAGTTGACAGTTATGAATACTTAAACACTTGATGTGCAGAATAATTATGATGCGTGGGCGCAGTATTTAGACGGTAATGGTTTGTTATTTATCGCCTTTCGTTTTCATCGTTGTCTCCTACGCTAAGTCACAGAAATTCGGATGTACTTAAGTTAACAAGCAATTAGCATCATTGGACCTATTAATTGATGATAGTTGATTAATAATGACAATATCAAACATAAAACATGTAAGTAAGTCCAAAAATTGTCTGGTTCCCCTATTACGGGTTACGAAGGTCAGATCGGCAGTCGCTTCAATGTAATTACCAGACTCGCTAAATCCTGGATCATGGTTTAAGCGGACCCCGTCTAAACACGGGACATAACGCTAGGAAGATGATGAAAACATGTAAGTAAGTATACCTACATTTACAAACACAAAATGTCTGTAAAGTTTGTAGTTACCACGGTCAAGTTTAAGTGACTAATAGAATTTAAACATACATCTTAAAAACGTAAAACCTCAAATTCTCGAGTTCCGCTTAACTTGAAACTAGCGTCAACACTTGAGCATCGCCTCCGAATACAGGTTTAATCTCGGGTACTTGCCCACTTATCAAAACTGGAGTTATCAAAATTGGTTTATAAGGGCTCACAAAAAGTAGCCAATCAAGATCGAATCTTGGTCAGTCCCACCGGAATCCACGCTGTCGGAAATACACGACATTCCGCCCGTACATAAAAACGTCTATTAATAAACTTTATTTTCACATGAAACTAGGTCTATTCATCAATTCATCGTTTCCCGAGTTCTACCGGCCAATGTAATGCATTTAGTTTCGCAATGTTACAGCGAATTACTCTGTGTAATGTAAACGCAAACTAATTTGATGTAATCGCCAGCGAAATGCAATTTCAAACCGATCTATGTATGCTTAACATAATCACAGCGTCATGTACGATAAAACATTCACACGAAACTATTTTAATAAGTTCCGTATTCAATCTCGACAGTTTCACACGTATACCTAATCCTAATAACAATTCAGGCAAGAAGATCTGGTTTACGATAGGCGCGCGTACACGACTCGTCCGATCATAGCGCGGTACACCGACGCACGAAATCTCAATTCTCTTGTGCAACAAGCTTAAATAACCGCAAAATACCTTATTATGCGCTTTCCATATACGTTCCGGGCAATCTACGGCCTCTATTACGCTCCGCGCTCATGGTTCCCCGTTCATTTTGAATTTGGAATTCCACAATCGAATCTTTATTTTTCTTTTCGAACGCAGCTGCCAGCAAAATTAACAAAGAGATTGCAACTTTTGTCGCTAACGCCGAATTTAGTTTTGTTCCCTTTAGAACGAGTGTCCTTTTAAGACATTCTTTGAAACGGAACGCTCTTTGTTGCCAGCCCGACTTGCGTCCCCTTACACAATAGGTAACGTACTTGAAAAGTTCTCTGAAGTTAGGTCAGAACCAATTAGCTTCGTCGTCAGCTGGCTAAAGGACAAAATTAATAGTTTCTTCCTCGGACGACCAATTTGATCTCCAGTCTATTTTTAAACGGCACATCTTTATGGCATGTGTACGGGATGCGTAACCGAAAAATACCTACAACACGGATGGAGAAAAAAAAGATCATGCGTGTTCGACGTTCCAAATATAAGTTTTCAAATTGCGAATTTAATGCATTGGCCACATCGTCGCGCTATTAAAAGACTGTTTGGGTGTTTATTTTAACACATTTCGCGTGTGTACTTATAACGGCTGAGATGAAAAACATTCCCCTGCGTTTCATTATTTGAGTTATTTTTAGACTGCGCTCAACCTGCGGACTGGAACGAGTGTTTACTCTGTTGGCTTACTTACATACAATGGTGTTCACATTATTACTCCTTATTAACAGCGTTAGCAATAAAGAGTATCTTCATAAAACACTGAAAAGCGTACTTGCGCGAGTTCTAATCCCATAGTAAAACGAATAGATCATTTTGACACAGCAATTCTTTTAAAAAATATGTCTAGATCGTGAGCATATTTCGGTGCAATTAAATTGAAAAAAGAATTAATGTAACACGATATATTTGAGATGGTGTTGCGAGATCGGCGATTAGGTACCCAAATCAATTTGGACGGTTTTTTGGGGCCTGCGCAGACGCAATTAACGTTACATGCCAGTGTAACTTTCCTTACGAAACAAAAAAGGAGTTATCTTCACGACTCTGACGGATGAATAGTGGTCTTAATGCGGCTTGCAGTTCGATGTAAACACATCACGGAACTTTTAAAAACAATTTCATCTATCACGAATGTTCATTTGATATAACCAATGTCGGATTAATTTAAAACTGTGAACTATGTTTTTTTGTACATTACTTATGATAATAGTATGTTTTAAGCTTTTTACTATTAATTAGACATTTCAAAAATACTTACGCTTACACAAACAGAACTTTCAAGTCATCTTAACATATATTCTTAAAAACCTAACCTCAAAATATCTCATTCCCTAAGCAATCAAACCGTAATTATGCCTAAACCAAACCTCAAAAACCCGCCAACAAACCGTTAATTGCACGTAACATTCGAATTACGAACCCAGACCGAAATCCGTTCCGCCAAAGAGGTTTTTATTTCAATAAATTACCAATTAAGGCAACGACAAACGTTTACAAAGAGCGCTCCGAAGCTCAGTATGTATTAATCAGTTGCGCGTCAAACCGCCTGGAGTTATAAAACATAGCTTATTCGGTAGTTCGGTAAGTATTATTTAATTGTCAGTAAGTGGGGCCGGCGGGTACGTTCGGCCACGTGTCCAGTTTTGGGTTAAGTTAATGTTATTTCGTGTTCATTGGCCGTTTAGGTGATTTTTTTTTGTTAAATCAGATATCGAATTATGGATTATGAATTTAGATCATTTAAGTACTTAAGTAATTTGGTTATTAGAATTTCTTTTTTTTTATTTGTATTAATATTGGTATTAATATGACTAATCAAAAAATCTATCTTTGAAAAACCTGAATCCATTACTACATTTCATTAAATCTAACTAATTATATTGCATATAAAAAGGCATTTAAAATTTGATGGAAACTTTTATTCCGTACCATATGACATCGTTTGCGTTTAGCATGAGTTATATATCATCTTTACCACATCGCTAATAGCTTACGAAAAATTGTATTTAACCATTAATTAATTTAATTACGCCCAAATTATATCGTAAAGTTCTTAATTATATACAACGTTCCCGAACGGTAACCGGCAATTCATCACTATCGTGCTACTATAACTCCTTTTATAAACAATAGATCAACAAAAAAGGGATGTTTAGAGTGTTCGTATGTTTTTTGGAGCATTTTTTTGGTTCCGCTCCTACCTGCCGTGGATATGTGAAGAGATACCCCCGTCTCGTTCCTCAATACGGTGTTGGAGAGAGAGGCAAAATTCTGTTTTTCGCGTTAGGTGAGTTACTGAACAGCCCCTACCGTGGATGACAGGAAGTTGGTTGAAATCTGGCGTTCCTTACCGCAGCTTTGTTTAACTTGGGGTTAAATTTTGACATCCACAGACTTGCCGTCTGAGCGGCCAGATAAGGTCTTCCTTCAATGGCTCATTGTTCAAACTTTTCACTTGTTTTGACAACCAAAGATAAGGACGTGGGAGCTTTGTAAGAGAATAAACCGAAAAATCCGTTTTCAGCCTTGATGTGCTCGTAAAATCTGTATTAAGACATTATAAATTCAATCCGCGTTTACTTTAATGAGGGCCATAGTAAACTTTATGAATGTAATTTATTATAGTACAGCACAGTAAATAAACAATCAATTATAACGAAAGTGCGCAGGAAACGATTTATTTTTTGTTCAGTCGCAACATGCGCACACGCACGCCTTATAATAATGTCCCCGGTAATGATTTGCCATCGACGCCATAACTTAATACCTACCACTTCCTTCCGATGCCTTATAACGGCTCCTTTGTAAATGGAAGACATTTTTAATATTCTCCAATTTTAAATAGGCGCTGTAAGAACAAGCGTTTATTATTCAGAAAATGCGTACGCGCATTCCCTTATGCATTAGCTTCGAAACTAGTTGACCCCGCATACAATGCAGCCAACTGCACATTCTTTCATTAATACAAGGGTTGTGCCACCCTGGAGGGCAACAAAAAACCAGTTATTATTATTCATGGCAGAATAAAAAACTTGGAGAATTCAAGTCGTTAACTTGACGACTGTCTATCTATCAACACGGATCGGTCATCAAATCAGTAGTCCTGGTAACGCGGAAAAAACTTAGTCGTCAAAACGATGCGGGGGCGCCAAAATTTGACAGTTCTAAATTTTAAAAATTAGAGAAAGGAATTAACCCGCCGTCTCTTAGGGAAATTCGAATTTCAATTGAGGTTAGGGGTGTCGTCGAGTACAGTCACCCCACATGTGCTCGCAACCCCATTTTAGTTCGACCTACATAAACCATGTCCAGTAAAACCGTTAATGTCTCAACGGGATCGATCGCGTGGACAGTTGTGCAAATAGTTTGTTTGAGGATCACATCTTGGGGTGTCAGAGGCTGTTTGTATTGTCACAGTGTCATTGATAGATGTGTTAAAGCTGGCTTATTTCAGCTTGCTAATATTTATTTTCTTTTTTCAGGTGCTGACGTCGGGTTCCTTCGAACTTAGGATAAAAAGTTTTACGAACTCATTGGGTAGGTTAAGTAGTGGGCAGTGCTGTGATGGTTCCTCAAGTAGTGATGCGCCGTGTTTGGCGCCGTGCAGGACTAAATTCCGAGTGTGTCTCAAGATTTATCAAGCTAATATCGATACAACATCACCGTGTACCTTTGGTGACATTACGACACCAGTGTTGGGTGGAAACTCATTGGATGTGCCCAACCTCAACGTGGAGGGGTTTAGCAACCCCATCGTCTTCCCGTTCGACTTCACATGGCCGGTAAGTGCTACACTTATTAATTGGAACACTTATGTTTGTGAAATTGCGTAAACAACAGACAACACCTCATTAATTTTGTAGGCATAAAATCAATACATCGTAAAAGAAGCATTAAGTAGCAACCCTACATCAATAAATCAACGCCGTCGATGTTACCAACATTCAAATTCCAATAATCCACGCGGAGGCCAGTGTGAGGCATCCCATTCGTTGTATAATAGTAAAAAAGAAATTAAGGGATTCGATATTCAAATTTGACAGAAGCGATGACGATAAGAATACTTGATGGTTTAACGAGCGAGCGCGTGGGACGATTACAGCGTTCTATGGTTCATTTTTAATTAATTATGAAGTCGCGTTGTGTATGGCCAGTCGTATGTTATTAAAGGCAGACCTAGCCTTCATTGTGCTGCGTTCTCATCTTCAAGCGATTAGAGCACAGGCCGCCGCGGTCGTGATTCGATAACGTAATTACCTATTATTTATTTACAGATCGCATTTAGCTCTCGATTCCAAGGATAACGGACGTCTTAATTGGGCCTTAGTTACGGTTATTTCGCTGTGAATTGTCTATAGTGTACACAGCCTCGTGTGGACACTGGTTCGAGGGCTATTTGTATTTTATTTAGCGGCCCGCTTCAAATGTCGTACCGTCTCGTAATGTTTGAGCAAACAATCGCTCCTAAGCTTGCACAAGCTAAGACCATCTGGAGAAAAACGTGACATTTGGTAACCAAACGAATGCAGGTAGGAATTAGTGAATTGAGAGAAACTTAAAACTTTTTCGGATCATAGGCGCATCCTGTCTCTATTCCGAATGAATTGGCACTAAATTGAAACTTCCTGCTTAAATTCACATGAGCGCTTATGTTGATTGTTGACATGCGATCAATTGAGTGGAGCCGACATGAAATAATACAATCTATCGAATTTCAAACGGTGACGGGTTGATCTAGGGATCGACAGCTCATTTACGCCATATGCGGTTTATCTTCCTCTATATCCGATCAGGACACCTATCTCCCATATGTCATTTCCCATATGCCGCGTGAGATCTCACCTAAGGCGTCACCATATGTTTAGTCACAACTCCTGTCTTCAATCAACCCTGCTTATTATCTAGTGATTTTTTCTCACAATGAGGTCATCGTCGGCTCGCAAAGAGCTTGTACATATCGCTCCCAAGAATAAAATGTGCGCGTGTAATATATTATGAGTCGGTATTTTAAACCGTGGCGTACCTTCGAGACTGGCCCAACAGGTGAACGGCGCGCTTGAAACGGCGTTCGATTTTCGAAATTATTTTACACGTCAACAATTTTTGATGCCCGCCAAAATATTATGAAACGTGTCCGATTTAAAAAAAAATCTCAGTCATCTTGCGATCTTGACGTAGCCGTATCGCGAGACGGTGTTCGATATTCAAAATTGTTTCGCTCATTGGACCTTTTCGACGGACAGCATCACAATATTATGAAACTTGACGCTTCGTCGCGGCCCACTAACGGTCGTGTTACAATCCTGGCCAGTAATTTAAAACGCAACTGCATCCGAACTTTTTTATCTGATCGGTCATGAAATAAATCGGTGCTAGACCATGCGTGGAGATTTGACCCAAACGATAATAGGTCATGAGCATATTAATATTACTGACAACATCGAACAGTAAAATTACATGTAAACCGGCGTGCGCGTTAACGACGCATAGAAACGATTTATCATACCGCGTTTAAAGAAAGAGATGGCTCACTCCAAAAAGAAATCTCATTTGTATTCAAACGCTCGTCTCGGCGAGTTTCATTTATTTTACTCTTAAACAATTTGTGTTTGTAAATCACAAGTTTTATATTGTAATGCTTTGAGAGGTCCGTTAGGCTTATATGTCACGGAGGTGAGAGGCATTATGTGCTAGGCCTCGCACGTACTTGCTAAGAGTTTAAATTGTAGCTTGGATGGGAGGAAAGGTTAATGATACGTGGGGTTAATTGCACCCCGTGCCTGGGGTACTGTTACATTACACCCCACGTGAACGGCCCATTCAGCTCGGGACCGTTATTCGACGTCGTTCCAATGCGAAAAAAACGCTGTTATTGCACTTATGCAATTCAATAGAGAATTTTATGGGGACACCTGCTATGCGCGAGAGCGCAAATGTCAAAGTGTGCTTCCGCGGGCCCTGCGCCGGTGTCGCCGACGCATTTGAATACAACATTTACCTACTTAAATGTGATATTTTTGTTGCGAAACGTGTTCCTCAGATGCAAGTAACAACACATGAGACATTTTTAAGTTAGTTAACTAAGACCATAACATTTCACTTAATAGGTAATTAAAAACAAACTATCCTGCAACATCCCCCTAATTCTAAATAATAATGTTTCAAACACAACTGCCCCAATTATGAATTACCCTATTAAATTAGAAGCGAAAACGTAACGCCATGTTGGCACGGCTGCGCGCGCGCCGATGCCGGCCGTGAACTATACTTTTTATGGATTCACCGCAGATCCGTATTGAGTTTAGCTCATCTACGACCATTCTATTGTTGTCTTATCTTAACAGAGTTGAAGTAAAAAATACTAAACGCTGACCGGACGTGTTGTATGGCCGCTATAGGATTATGTATTTTTTATCGTACGTCAAAACAGTCCAGCTTGATATATCCAAGCTAATATGTTGATATCAAATCAGTTAAGTTACAAGTAACACCATATAAACGACCATACTGAAATTTTAAACAGACGTTTAAATTCAGGGGCACAAAAAAAAAACTTATCAAAAAATACTGTTTCCAAAAGAATAAAAATGTACATAAACACGAGTGAAGCCGTGGAAAAAACAAGTTAAACCTATCTGTCAAATATATCAAAAACCTAGTTGACGTTTAGTGATGCAAGACTCGTGGGTTATTGAACAAAAATCAGTAAGTTACAAAGTTAACAAATGTATCTGTTATTATTTATCCGGGCGGTATCTCAAAATAAAAATGTAGGTCGACACACGTTACCACAGCTACTTAAAATACCGACAACCTGATCTCAAACCAATATCGTCGCTAAATCTCGAACTGTCAATCAAGTAGCCTCAGATCCTAAGAAAACAGTGCGTTTTGACCGTCGTCGAGTAATTTAAAGGGCCGTAATATGCCACCAATTCTCGAATGTAATTGAAAACCTTAATCTGTCGCGGTAGTGTGTGGCGTCTTGTTTTTGTTGGCTTACCCGGTGGGAAAGTGACTTGCCGAATGTCTGTTGGCTCGAACGCGCCCGGTGTATGGACAATGCATGACTTATGGGCTAGACACTTCCCCTGTTGTGTTGAATGGGATTTGGCGATGCCAAGGACTTTAATTCTTAAAGTAACATGGAAGTAACGTTTTCGGCGTTCAATGTTATGTTTAACATCAATCATCATCTTTGTTTTTTTTTTCGTCGCCCTAAAACGTTTTGAGGCATAGACAATAATACTTTCCAATCAAATGACAACTCTTTATGCTCATGCTATAGAAAATTATTAAATTTGATTTAAAAAAAAATATCGTAAAACCAACTAATTTATATAAAATTCTCTCCAGCATAGCAACTTACAAACTTTTATTAGTATCAGTTACCGCGTGAGACTAAAACACTGGCATTCTTCAGCTTAATTAAGGTTAATTAAATCACAAACTCTGCATAGTTATGGTCATATTTTGTGTCTCACATTGTGAGGCCAGCGGACCGAGGAAGTTCACAGCCTTTATAATGCTCTAAAAATTCCTAACATAATGAGCTAAGCTACTGACTTAAAGTTAATTTCAATTAAAAATTGCATGAGTATGCGGAATTCATTAATTCTTGAAGATTTCTCAAGAAAGTATATTTTTTCTTTGATAACAAACTCGGGCAGAGGAATCTTTTTTCGTATTGACAGTAGAAAGAAAAACTCAAGTTACTTTGTAATGTATTAGAAGTCACACAGGCTTGTCTTAACCTTTTAAGTTTACATCTATTCAAAAAAGTTAAATTTTTCAAAATGCCAGACCTGCCTGATTAATGTATTTGTGTCGTTTAGTGAAGAAACATGCATCTTTATTGTGGAACAAGTAGACTAAGCAACGGCGTAACTAATTCGAGAGATTGTTAGTTATTTTGCATGTTTCGTAAATAGTTTCACGCTCCAAATAGTGGCATTTAAATGAAAGTATAGTAACTCCTTGGTTCAGTCACATGAGTGATGTGGCCAGTGCAGCCGCCAGCCATATATATGCATTTAAAAAGAAGTAGCGTAATTGTATTCGTGGAAGATAACGTTTCGGTGACGTCACGCTCGATTCGAATTTCAAAACAATAGTACGGTAAAGCACGCAGCTCGGTTCGTCTCTGTTCTTGATGCATTGTCGCGCGTGTGAACATCGAGTCTTCTTGCTGGAGCTAGCGGCTTCTCCATTAGAAAGTAATTAACAGTCCGTATCACGTCGCGTAAACCAACACCTTCACGAATCGGCACGAAACTCGCCTTTAGGGCGCCAAATCGGCCACAATTATGTTCGAATTGTAATCGGCTGCACGCTTCGCATTGTTATTCGGCCGTCGAACACCTCATTATATAAGTTTCCAGTCGGTCGAAAAACGTAAATAAAACCTTCGCACGGATCATCGACTTATTACTTCATATCGTAACTCGATACGTTCTCCGGACGCTTCGTAAACTATAGACTGCGCGACTTCCGTCTACGAACTTTTTTTTTTATCGTAGAGAGAGCTCTTAGTAATTTCCTTTATTCCAATCCGCTCGCGCCGGGATCCTCTTAAAATACTTACCCCTACATCCGCTTCTTTTAATAAAGTCTACCGAAGCTATGGAATGCCTCATACGACGTTGTTCCCTCTTCGACACCGTCTTTTATCTCTCTCCTTTCGGACGAGCGGCAATTAATGTCGAACAAAAAACATCGCGAAATAAATTCCCCGTAACAGTTTGAAGGCTTGACAGCGAGCATGCCATTACAATACCACTTGTAAACCGATTTCATAAGTCTCAAATTTAAATAATCGGAGCGTGTATAATTAAAGCGTTGCATTGTTCGGAGCCAGTGCACAGCTATTCGGCAACTATCAATTAACTAACGCAGGGTTTCTAGCAAATCCGCCTAAATAAACTTGTTACCGCATATAATAGCATCGTTACAATCGTTTCGAGCGGACGCCGCCTCCCCGGGTGCTAAAACAACATTGCACTCGGGACGAATTCGAGATCCTAAGTAACGATTAGTCTTAGACAAGGAGATAAAGAAAATAAGCTCATCATCGCAGTGAATAGACAATAAAGTTTACCGTTCTTGTTATTACAGCGCCTCTCGAGGCGGGCGCTAAAGAAAACACTCCTTTTCCTTCGGACGCTCGTTTACGGTCAGATTCTGACATTTTAACTGCGGGTCTCTAACATTTATGGCCGCTAATAAAATTGTTCAAAGAGGCCGATTTATTAGAGCAGCTGAAAAGTAATTTGCAATTTTTTTTCGTGCGACACAAAACGCGAGGATTAAAATAGAGGGACGTCAATCAAAATTCAAATTAGGAATCGTTTCGGTTCCGCTCGCGTCCGAAAATCGCTGTCTATTTAAGGCCGCATTCCATTTTTATTGGTCCGCGTCGCCGTCTTGGTGCGTTCTCACGTAAGCTAGGGCGCGAGCAGCCCTCAAATCTGCAATGATGAAATTCCGCGCGTTCCTGGCTTTATTCATCACACGCGCGCTTCTAGGAACCGAGTGGTGCGCAGTGTAAACTGCTCATATGCCCCGCCGTATCCGAGCCTGTGCGAATAAATCGTCGACATTATTTAGTATGGGAGGTGCGGCGGTACTTACGTTCTTGCGTACTTCGACGAATTTATGGTCGCGTCAAAGGCCGATCATAGGCTGGGAATCTCTGCGACACATGCAAATTCTGAGATGACCGATCCGATGTACTCCACAACATTAATGATTCCAGAGGGGAGCCGTTCTCGGTAAAGTAAACAATGTCTCTCGCTAGATTAGAGATCAACCTCTTTTCCATTTGTAACATCCAGTTTATTTCCATGCGAGGCACCGCGGTCGGCATACAAACGTCCCACATTACTATATGGGTAATATTACTCATCGAATACACTCCGCCTAGTTTTACTGCCCGTGTATGCAAAGTAGATTAGGTAAAAAATTAAAGATAATATCGAATCGAATCATGTCGAAACTTGTAAGAGGCTGTACGCGTCATTCTCGAATAAAATCCGGATGAACTGATCATAAGATTGTTTATTTTTTAGTGCGGTTTCGGTTTCAACGCTTTACCCTTCTCATGCTTATCAGATCTACCGTAGAGCGAGGGCCGGCGCGGACGTCCCACGAAATTTGTAAAGTTTTATTTTTTAATTCGTTATATACTTCATTCAAATCGTTCCGTTGTTTATGGTCGACATTTTCATATTTGGAATTCTTCAGCGGGCCGGTTATGCGGGGTCCCGTCTCTGAATGCCGCCGATGCCACGTGAAATTAAAGGTAGCTTCGTTTTTCACTTCGGTCCCGATTTAAAAGCCCCGAATTCCGCAGTTGAGGTGGCTTTTTTCGCGATGATTGTAATTGAGGGCAATAAATTGTTAATGCCTGACTTATTTCGTGTCTCATACGGCCGCTCGTTTGTGGTAAAAAGTGGTTACGTATGTTTTAATGTCCTAGCGTTTAATATCGTCACAGATATAAAAGTATAACGTTTCGTTAAAGTTACGAGCTACTTTTCTACTTTTTAATGTTTCTCAGTAAAGCTGGCGTGATAATTAATCCTTCCATAATGGAGTTAAACATACTGTTAATTTCTGTGTATGTTCGCTTTCCCGTCGGCCGCGTGAGCCAACGTTAGAGCTTTATTATAGCCTCAATTTAATGCTTGTTTTTATGATTGGCGTGTGAGAACATTTGACAGACTTAATTGGTTGAGCATTAACGCAGGTATCCGCGTTTATTAAATAAGTAATCAAACAATTAACAGCGATTCCACGGGTGATTTACATTTCATTTATTTGATCATCTTTTTGTGTAAATATCTACACTACATTTACATTTAAAAAAAACTAATGTGTCTCTAATATTTACACGGAAATATGAGTCTCACAATGAAGTCGTAAGTCGCACTTCTTAGCGAAAAAAAAACTCATAAATTTTATGCTTACTATAAATCTTAGGTAAAGCAGTTTGAGTTGGACGTTTTCCAAAACTCTTATTACGTTATGATATGACCGGGATGATTTAACGAGCATAAAAATACCTAATATTTTCCGTAAAAAAGCGAGCGATGACTGGCTTACGATGTGTAGTAGGTTAAAAGAACTTCTTATCGTAATTCGACAATTGAAATGAGACGTATTAACAATTGCCTAAGTATTAAACACTGGTTTAAGTAGGAATTTTCTTTGCTTGAGTATCTTCATATCGCGAGCCATCGTTATACGCTTTGGCGTAGGATGTAAACAAAGGATTTCTGTAAACAGAATCGAGGACAGTTCATAGTAAGGTCGAGGACTATACGAGAAACGTGAATATGTTTCATGAGGTATTACCCGACCAAAAGAGTGTATCTTAGCTGTACTTAGTGATATAGGTACTTCACTAAGTACTTAATTGTGCAATATAACTTTTCTGTACATTTATTTACAGAATAGGCATTTTGATTTTTATTACCAATTAATGTTAGGTAGTTAATTTTAACAACAAATTTACTGGGTACGAATAGATTTTCTTTGAGTAAATAATGTGTTTATTATATAGCGGTGTGTTCATTGAATGAGTGTCATTATCTACAAATTTCCAGTTACTGATAAACACTGCATTCTGGAGATACTTTCAAAAGGTTATTAATTGAAACGATGTTTCACAAATCATATTCGCTATAAAATAGGAAAATAGAAACGCTTAAAATAAATTTGAAATTAGATATTTTTATGCAGAAATAATAATAAATAATTCGGTATATTATTAGAGGCAACAAAAAATTCTTAATTTAAAGGTGCTATATTTTACCGCTTAATAATTGCTAACATTCGTTACCCCTAACGATCATTTGCGTCGGGGGTACCAAAGTAAAAAGTTTATAACATCACTTATATATTCTAAGTTTAATCATCTTGATGTTAGAAATACCAAACATAAACTATTCGTTTGTACCCTAAGTGTCTATTCAATTTGGCCGTATAAAACACGTTGGTAAGCCTCGCTGCGTCCTAGCTACTTAGCATTCAACAGAATGCATGTAAGCGTCGCCAATAAAATGCCGGCCTGAATATTTTTGTGCGAGATTTTACAGGAAGTCTTTTAGTTCACACGGTATTTAATCTCTGGCCATTAATGTATGCGAGCGGGCCGAGTTGCGATATTGCATCGGACTCGCTTTTGCAATACTTTGATTCATAATGACATAGACGAATACCTAATTTATTTATGCAATTTGGCTTATTTTTGTCTAAAAAAACCGAAAACCATTTACTGATTTATAATATTATCTTCTAAATCTTTTGTTTATATAATCTCGAGTTCCTTTTTTAAACGTCTATCTTGTATAAACTTTTTCTAACTTTGTTTGACAAACGCTATTTGAGTGTTCGAAATTCAAACACCATAAAGTGTTTGTGATGCACCCATCGCGTGTTGAAGATGAAACCTTCTTACGCAACCTGTAATAACATAATCGACCTGGCAACTTTAGCTCGATGTCAAAAACCATTTGTCATAAACGACCACTTGACTGGCTCAATGGCGTCGTATTCAATAATATTTGCCCAATGTTTTTATTGAAGTGCTATTCTGGTTTCCAGACATGATTCATGGGTCAACGCACCCAAACGCCAAAATAGAAGGAGATAAACTTAATTAAAAGCATTAATAATCGGAATTAAATGCGCTCGGAACACTTATAACGAAACACGTTACGTTCATGTGTCCGCGATTGAAATTTGCATATGGATTTTTTCTAAATTGTCGAGGCTAATTATTGCTAATATCTGCCCGCAAACTTCTTACAATCAATCTCAAGACATTTTTTTTTGTAACCGGAGTTAAATTCTTTGATGTGTCACAAAAATGTCCAACATTATGAATCCAGTCGAATTTAGAAATAATCAATATTTTAGTGCATTTGCATATTTCTACAATACTTATAAAAATTAACATAGGTTAGAAATCTGACTGCAACCTGTGTACACCTGTGTACCTCCACAGTATTAGTCGAGAATTAAGTAAAAAAAAAAAGAATAAAAGCCAATGTTACTTCACTGGCAAAGTGTGAAATATGAAATCACGACTCCTCCTCAGGTGTTTGTGTTCCAAATATCTTCTCGTGTCGAAACGGAGCCGACTGAAGTATTTTTTGTGTCGAATGAATACTTTCGATATTGTCCAACTATTGACCGAATCATCCGTAGCAGTGACGAACTAACGACCTTGTTCCATTTACATTCAGTATTGATATAAGTATAGAAACTGTAACTTCGACTTTCCAATTTTTTTCATGTTTGTCATAAAACTTCGCAAGCTCACGATAACAAAAACTGACCATCTGTTGCGATTTCCCAACTAAACAAAGAACTGAAGAAACACGTGTTTACTCTAAACAAAAGTATCGGATACCTGATTATATTCCTTTTGTCCGGAGCCGTAAGCCCCAAACATATGGCGCTTAAACGAGCTCCGGAACGGTCCGTTCCCACGTATCCTTACTCCGAGATCTTTAATTAATAACGAAACAGGCTCCGATATGGAAGTAGCCTCTTTAGGCACCCTCATAAAACGATTATCAAATAATTCCTCAGCATTCAGACCACACGATATCATTCTATTGCTTCGTTTAAGTCTTTAATACAATTTAACGCATCACATTCGAGGGAAAGAATTAATGCGTTGATACGACTCGGATTTCGTCTCTATGCTGTGTTTGCGTCATAAATAACTCATGTAAAAAAGAAGAAATATTTGAATTCGGAACGGCAATTAACAACATTGATGGCCAGTGCGTTCCAAAATTGGATCGGCCTGCATCGATTTTGACGAATGTATCGATTTAAAAAAAAAGAAGTTAGTCCGTGTAAGTACGCTATGTATGTTTCCTTAATTACCTCGGTCTAGTCGTGTTGTATGCAAGCCGTGTAAGTATACGGTATCGCCAACTCGACACGTCTATAAAGGCTACCTGCAGCACACGTACGCTTACGTCGGTCGCTTTTTATGGGCTGCGTCGAGAGTCACTGTCGTGGGAACCGGCATATACTTACAACCGGCCACAGCTGACCGAAATGCGCTCTCCATACTCGATTAACAAATCAATACGCCGTATACTACGACTGGCCATGTTTGATCGGCGCGCTCACAAATCATAATAAAATATTTTGACAACCGTCCTTCGCTCCTTATTGACAACGAGTAAGGTTTAACGATCATTACAAGTCCAGATAAGTTTAAGGCTCAAGTCGGCTCGGTCGGGCTGCTTATTATTCAAAGGCGGGCGATAACACGTCCGCTTATATTGTCGTCGTATACGAAGCCTTATTATAAATTCGTCAAAACGCTACAATGTATCTAGTCGTAACGAGAGTGTGTCAAGAAGTGAGAGAAAAAGCGGTCGCTTTTTGCGTTCCGAGAAACTTTGATTTCTCGTATTGAAGACTTGACAATAATCATTGTTCATTAGAGAACGTATTGGCAGATGCAAATGCGTTTATTGTTCGTCCATGCAAATGATGTTTTCATTCATCAAGCGTCTTAATTGACAACGCCATCTGTCAGGAAAAACTGAATCACTCCTTAACAGAGTAGGTGCATGATCATATTAATATGGTGACCCTTAATATCCGTTGCGCCGCAGCTGCCGAGAGCGGCGACCCATGACATGGTTGTTTTAATTACAATACACTCTCCGATTCCCTTCATCCGTCTTACAAGTATCCTTTAGAAGGGGCTCTATTCAGCGCTAAAAGTTAATATTTTAAATATAAGTGCGATTCTTTGTTCAAATTTTATCGTTAAAATGCTTTTTTTTTCTAAATTTGAATTACGTTATTTAAGGGTCATGCTACACTACTATCTTTTTTTGAACTGATATATATTCGATTAACACGTGTTAAACAGGTTAATATTCAATTTGGTAGAATTATAAAAGATAAAAAAGGATGTTTATATTCTAAAGCTTCGCAGAATCAATTCAGCATTATTATTTTCATACAATTATTGTTTATTTGTACAGTGGCGATCTTTGATAGTTTCTCGTTTTGTCCGACGATTACGGAGTACGCAATTAAACTTCGATTACTGATCTAAAGGTCGTGAATACAAGCGCTGGCCGAAGCTCCGATACCTTAGTAGGGCTGCCAAATACAACAAACACGCATTAAATTAATTTTAGTAAGGGAAATGCCTAACAACATATAATTACTGTATAAAAATCAACTTAAAAAGAAACGTTTATTTTACTCAAGACATTTTTATTGAAATATTTGATGAATAGTATCGAATTGTATACGTTTACAACGAGCTAGACAATACGTCTGACAAAAAGAAACCCTCTTAAAGACCAGACTCAGTATCGTCAAGCGACAAGTCACCCCAGATGTATTTTGCATACCGATCTTACTACCACAAAAAGACGACAAAACCGGACACGCCACACTTTGACCGGAAAAAGACCGACATCTGTCAACCCTAACCGAACAGTGTTTTATGGCGGAGCCGACCGGTTCCGAGCGTAGAGAAGATATTTCATAAGTGAACAGGAATTGCACGATCTTATACCACCCTCCATTCTACCATCCTACCATATTCTACCATTCCTAACATCGAACAATAAAATTTAAAATACAACTCTGCTATAATTTTAACTTTCATACAAAACGCACATTTGCTTAGTAATTTTTCTTTTCCAAAAAAATATATGCCATAAAATTTACTACTAAGGACGCAATTAACAATATCCACAAACATTTCAGCCATCTTGTCCTTTTTGCATCATATCACTATAAATGAATAATTTATCAATTTCTAAGGAAATTTCAATAGTATCTTAGATTAGCCACCACAAACATGCGCGTTCAATGCTTGCAGGGCCAATTATTGACGTCAAACGTTAGCCCATTGACAATAAAAGTCTACCAAGGAGTATTTTCGCATGGGCACTAGGGCCATAAACGCGTGATAAGACGCGGGCGCCTCGGCGCTGTTGACATCGGCTTATCACTCTATAATCGATTTTCGACTGCCGTTTCGCCTCCTTATGTAAACACGGACAAATGTCAATATCTTACTATCTGATATACTGGTCGTTCCTGTTTTTTATAAAGGCACGAAACCATTACATGATCCCGTATTGGGCTTTTAAGTTGGTAACCCGTCAATGGTTTGATTACTTCGTAATCCCTAGCATTGAGCTTTAGTTTTAGGTATTTTCTATTTTTGTTATCTGATAAAATGTTTCGAAAAAGCTATTATGTGTATTCCTCAAAGCTTTTGTATTGAATTTTGAATTATGGTCTCTATTTATTTCAATTCAATGAAACGAATGAATTGTATGATTGAATACACAAGCAATTTCTCTCACTTTAGACTACCTATTTAAGTCAACAATTCTAATTTATCAAGCCTTAACAAATAATTTTAAAATAAACACGAAAGCTTGATTTTTTCAAATACAACCTACTTTATTTAAACTAAATTGTCTTCCACACATTAGCCTAGCCATGCACGACTTGATTTTGACGATGCCGACAAAACGCAACAAGACTTTAATGGCTGTTACTAGTCTATTGGTTTAAGTGCGCGTCTTAGTCGCCACGCCGTGTATTTTTAGCTTGATATTGAAACAATTCCTGCCATCTGCCCGGTTCACCTGTCTATCATGATGTTAATACGCCCGTCCGGCATACCGAGCCGCAACTATGTCATAAACTAAAGGAAATATTTGAAATGCCCGTCAACCGCTCCACCGCTAAAGGTCTCCGAATAAACTTGATTAACGAAACTTCTGTTAGCTCAATTGGGTAAAGTAATTGTAGTCGGTGTTAAAAATAGACGTGGTTAGAGATGGACATTCGCTGTGTTCGCCGCTTCGGATAATTTGCCGGAAGGTTATCGAATTATTTTTATTGGCGAAAAGATTTCGTCGAGATCTTTGATTAAATTTGTATTTTGATAAAAATGTGCGTCACATTAAATATAATGTTCCTTAAAAAGGATAGATTATTGCAGTATTATTCAATTAAAAAATAATAAGTTTAAGGAATATGTTTTAGAAATACTTTAAGGTCTTTAAGAAAACTGCATAGGAAATAAACCGAATATTTCCACCGAACATTCCGCCCCGTATCGCATATTCGGCTCGCCCGAAGCCTACCCATCCCCGCTGACGGATTTAGTGAGTTGTATTCGATTCGATAGCATCTTTCGACGGCGATAGATGGGCGAAAACAAAACGCGCGCGTTCGAACGGCCGATGATAAAAGACGATCGGCCGACGCCGCCCGATTGACACATGAAGAGCCCTGTCTCTTATTAGGTTAGCCACTATCGTTTTTGTGTTTGCTTTTTGATAACATTCGCATTTATTTCCTGTCCCTGAAACGTTTAATGTGTATCTTTTCTATTACAGGGCACCTTCTCGCTTATAGTCGAAGCGTGGCACGACACCAACGAAACGTCGAGATCCGATGGTGAGTTTCAACTTGTTTTATTATCTTTATATAAAATAGTGGCCGACAACTTGCAACAAAACGCCTAGAGCCATGTATGGCAACATGCTGTAGCGTGAACTTAATAGGACTAGACATCTGTTTACGGACGCGATATTTTTTGATATTAAATTGACATCTTTCCTTTTTGATGGATGAAGTCGTGAACTTTATGTTGTGGCATTGTAAACAATATAACGAGCTAAATTGTCAACTGAGAAGTTAAAACTAAGTGGAGCTCGCGAGAGCGCATGCAACTTTCTTAACCGTTCTTTCTAATACGATTATGATAAAGAGGGTCATGAAAATTGTCGTGTCTTGTAAAATTCAAATCACGTACCTCACGACTCACTCGCATTCAGGTTTCACTGTAATTCTGGGTGTTTATCGTGCATTTAACGGACAGTATGTATATTTGAATGCTCATATTATCATATCGTGGAAGACAAAAATGTTCCCATGGTGTGGCTGATTGGCGTGCGGGGCACGCCGCGGTGCGCGTGAGTCGCTTCGCAATGCGCCCACTATTCTAATAAACTCAGCCTTCTGTAGGACGAAAATTTAGTAGAAATGTTCTAATGTATTCCGATGGCCATTGACCGGTGCCTAGGCGACGGGCGACCGACGAAAAGTAGGCAAATTATTTTTACGGTCGCGTTTTGTTTCACACGCGAGAACAAGGATTACAGATGCCATGTGCACGAATGGCAGATCGTTATCACTTCGAGCATCGATTGGTTAAGTTCGAGCCGCTTCGTTTTGATGCCGCTGCCTAAACGCCAATAAACAATCGACAGCCGTTTACCGCGTGCATGCGACATGGCGTGACCGAAAAAACGATTCCGAATGAATTGTACCCGACCCCATCGTAAATACATCATCATGATAATTCGCTTCGTGCGATATACATAACTATATGTAGGTACGCTAAAAAACGAACGCGCCCGGATCAAACTAATACGCGGCGTTCGATTTTCAAAACTATCAAAATGGCGGCCGCGAATGCTGACCGGCGACGCCCATTTCTTAATTAGATTCTCATCCCGCTGCACTCTGACCGACATAATTACTACTCCTGACCGAATAACAAAAAACCCCGGTGATTTACTTAAAACAGATTTAGAGATACGGCGAGGTGTGTCTACGGGCCGGTTTACCGAAAATCATTAGCGTCGAAGTGGATAGCTTAGGACGGGTATATTTTTAATACCGTCGGGAGCGTTGGGCGGCGCCGTCTCACTACCGAGAAATGTTACCAACAGAAATCTAATCAACCTTAATAACAGGTTACTCGAACGCCGTTTGTGTTCACTATCGACTCACTGGTCTAATGCTTAATTAAATCACATTCGGTTTTTTATCTAATATCGAACTCAACAGCTGCAGTCCCCTTATGGGCGGTTACGAGCGTTGCACAAATCGGTTATTGCGACCCCTCGATCTTTTGATTTCGTACGCTCGGAGAAACTGCTAAATTGTCCATTTGTCATAAGATATACTAACTGTCTATAGTTGCTGGCTCACGAGATGCATAAAGGAACTCTGTAAACAAACACACAACAATGGTCGCCAGCAATGATGTCGCTCCTTCAGCGAAATCTTTTGTGCCGAGCCCCGCAAGGCCGCACCTGGCCCGTCTCAACGGACCGCATTGTTTACCCGATGCTAAAAAACGCACCTCTGAAGGAAGTAGCTAAGTTTACACTACATCTTTCGTCGTCGTAGGGCTTGAACTGGATAAAAAGCGCGGAAGACGTCCCGGAAGGCTCAATTTATGGATGTAGCAGGCGCTGCGGCGTTCAGGAAGCGCCGTCGACAGATGCTAAGCACATGCCCCCGGATAATAGGCGGGCACACTCCAGTGTCCCGGGCTACGCGTCCGCGACGGATAAAAGAGCGTGTGAAATGTATCGGTAAGATTCGTCGAGGCAATTACGGTGTGGGCCGACTCGCCCCGGGCCCGGCTACCGCTGACATTACACGACCGAGATGCGATTATCGATACAGTTATGTTGTGACGGCTGCTTATCTCGCCATCCGGCGTGCATTATTAGTCAATTCATTACCTAGCTCGTTCCCAGAGCTCTCTCGCGTCTCTTTATGATTACTTACGCTGTTAATTGGCTTTCTCAAAGGTTAAACGCACCACGTCAGCCGTCTGGAAATGTAACGAGTGCATTGCACAATCCGCCGCATTCATCGGATTCCCCGCGCGGAACGAAAATCCCCGTATTCTCACTAAACAATGGTGAATTTAAAACGTCCTCTCGTATTACGCGAAATCTCAATCCTTTTGTTATTCTCAAATTGACCCTCTCGAGAGGTCTGCGCGCTCGGATTTATTTATCTAGTCGGAGGCGGGCGCGTCTCTAAATGTTCTCGTCGACGTTAGAAGTGGACAGTTTTATAAACAAAAGCTGTGAGTCGTCTGTGTGCACAGTCCATTGATGATGACCGTTTCCCACAACGCCGGCGGCCAACCGGCCGGGCAGGTGTCCGAATCGAGAAGTGGAAATCGAGACTACGCTAATGATGCGGGCCTCAGCTGCGGAGTCGTCGAACTCCTTGCAGAAGTGCGAACGTCACCGATTTCGATTTCGTTGCGACTCGACGCCCACCACTAATTAGAGCGTCGCGATCCAGTTTGGGCGATAGACGTTGTCAATCGCGGCGTAATGAATGGTGGCCGGCATCCGGCGATATCGACCGATCGATCATACGGCGGAAGGCGGATCGCGTGATCGCATCCCGGCGCTTCCCGAAATCGCGTTTCGAACGTCCCAAATCGGCCGCGTCCGCCTCCGATAGTGCGCCTCAAATTATCGGTTATTTCCCTTTCTTTTGCTTTTGTTTATTGGCGTACGGATTTGTTCTCGTTTTGTTTGTAGTGACCTCTGGGCCGTGATTACATGGTGAGCCAGCACGTAGCCGCAGTTACAGCCGCGTCCTTCTTTAAATGTGTTATTTATTTGTGAATCGGTATTACATTAATAGATGCGATAGTGGGGTACACCTTCATTTAATATCGTTACGGCTCAGAATTAGGATGATGGGTGTAATTTGTGCGGTTGTTTCGTGGCGGCGATGTTTCGACCTCTCGCGTAGAGAAACGTCATAAGGCGCGCGTCGGTTTCCTACGAATTATTCACCGTTGGTGCGCGGGCGCAGGGCTGCCGAGCTGTTGTACAATACGTCCGCGCAATTAATACCTGCCAATTTAAAATTAATTACCGTGTACAAATTATTGGGATTGTGAGCAGATTAAGAATTGTCTCTTAATTAATACAATTGGAACAACAAAACAAATTTTCCTGATCACTCGTTTAATTAATATGGTCACGGATTTTATTCTTCATTTCGCCTGTGTATTTTATTGACATATAAATTCGTCATCTTGCCCGACTCCATTGCTCTAGTTGAGGAGCGCTGCGCATACGCACCCCTGCACCTGAGCGAGTGGTCGGCCGATGCCCATAATTCCTCGGTACATTCGCGCTAAATTGCGCCCAGCGCCCGCGCAGCTCGGTTCCCACACGTCATTTTTCTAATTCCCTCCCAACCCCGCTCACTTTAATAACCTAACCTTTCTCTGAAGGCTTGAATAATTTCATACCACACATTACGAATTGCATGCATCAATTCGCGTTGAATGAATTCATTTCGTATCCATTATTACTTTGACATTTGCCTTAAAAAAAAACAAGAATTGTGACATTTACATTTGCAGGAGACAATGGGAGCTATAAAATTAATTCTTAAAAAAAAAACGCCATTTTAGGACGGTTTCATAGGTTTATCACTGACGGGACTATAAAATATTTTGAATAAAATAACTAGCGTATAACAAAAAAAATTTAATGTTATACTTAGTCATATCATATATAAATTTCATTCAAAGCATTTGTTATTAACATAATTATAGGTAGGCGTGTTTTAGTATTGTTAAAAACATAAATAGAAAAGAAATCAAACCGCGGCGATATTAATTTAATTTCATATCACGCCCCACATTCCTGCGCCGTCGCGAGTATTGGACATTTATATAAAAACTGAAATGCGAAAGTAACTGTCTCCATTTTCCGCTATAAGCATCTTAATTGGTCTTTTACGATCATTAATCTGTCGGCGATTTATCTTGCCGTCTGTCAATTTTTATTTGCATCCTTATACAGGCATGCTGTTAAACGCTTTTTGTTACCAATAACGCGTTATTACATCAGCGCTTTATCGTTATGATTTAATGTTTCGCTCCAACCACTAAAAGGGTTTTAACCTCTCGTTATATCTAAATCTGGATTGATATAAGTAATAGACGTCAAAGCGTTTCAGACAGGTTGTATCCGTGCGTATCTTTGAAATTTATTAGTCCGATACGATCTCTGTAAGCCTATCCTTCATCGGCAATCGTGTACCATTCTACGGTATATTTTAGTCCAGCGCGTCGACTGGCAACTATTCGAACGAATAAGTATCGATACAACGTTGCCGATCATCGGAATCGTAAACAAAGGCGGACGATCGATTCGAGATAGCGCTCGGTCTCATTACCGCTCACCCTTATCCGCACCCCACAAAACGAAACAAACGACACACGTATCGAATACCATACGCCACGAAATTAGTCGGGATCGATCGTTTTTATATACCTTTTAATTTTGTTTCGCGTCTGGTTTAATTTTATCTGCTGTCGGGATTACCGGCTTAGGAATGTACCATCCAGGCAATAAGAGTAAAAAGCGGACATACACGACGAGAAATAAATAAAGGTAGGAACTGGTCGGGGCTGAGATTTCTCAGCATGCCTTCGACTCGCCACTTGCATCGCTTTGATGAATGGAGTGGCGGTTTTTTTTAATCGCGGGTAGTTTTCACAGACCAGTTTTTTGTGGGAGTTATGTCATGGACACTGAGAGGCGGGGCGGGCGCTTTTTCTTGTATTTCCTGCACCGCGTCTAGTTTACAAGCGGTTAGTTGAATCAAGAATGTAGTTAAAACTATTAATCAATCACACAACGGGCGCCTCGGTCGAATCAAAACAGTGAATCACGCTGGGAACAATGTGATCTCACGGTCGAATGCGGGCGTCAAACGGTCGACATTAACAGGTCAATTTACTTCTGTAACCCTTTCCCACGATGATAAACAAATATTTGATTTTCCTCAGATTATAATCAGATTAATTGCGCCATTATCCTTTTAGAATTCCGAAAGCGTCTGCCGAGGCGCAAGATAAATCGCTGAATTTGTTTGCATAGTTCCACTTTTTACAGCTTTATTTTCGACTTGAGGGGCATAAATATTCAAATCGTCTCTTTAATTGAATGTAAATGTTGCTAAAAGTTCTATAATTCAGCTGTGCAAGACAGAACAGTACACTATAGCTTTTAGATTGCCCGTTTTATCATGAACATCAGTCTTTTCTTTAGCAGACAATTTGTAACGTAATTTTGTTGCTAAAAATGCGTAGGCCTTTTCTTTATGCTCATGTGGTATAGTTACAAGATCGGTAGGTTAATTTCGTCATGTTTGATTTTAACAGTGCAAGTCATCGAATTTATTCGCAATTTCAAATGCAATTCGTCTTTCCAGATACGCTAATCGCGCGAATGACTAAGCAGAGCATAGCCGATGTGGGTGGGCCTTGGGTTGATGAGGAGCAGCGGTGGGGAGGTCCCGGGGGGGCCCACTTGCGGCTCTCGTACCGGGTGACCTGCGCTGCCCACTACTACGGAGCTGGCTGCGAGGTGCTGTGTAGGCCAAGAGACGACGCCTTCGGCCATTACACCTGTTCTCCAGCTGGAGAAATCGTTTGCAGAACTGGGTGGACCGGAGACTACTGCTCGAAACGTAAGTTTCTATTTTTAATTCCGTTTTATTATTAAGACTAACATATTATGAATGGAAAGTAACATCTACTTGGAATATTAATTTTGGTGAAACTAGAAGACTGATAAAATGTATTAAAGCTAAATATCGTCTCGACAGGAAAAGACAACACAAAATGTCTCTCAATTTCATTGTGAACGTCTAACTCCGTAAAAAATGAGACGTCACCAAAAGCTGTTATCACGAGAAACATAACAAATTGTTTAAATATACCCGTCATGTGTTGCCGCAATATTTATACAGTTAAAGAGCCCTGACCTTTACTCGTGAAAGTAGCCTCGATGCCACTCAACACTATCTTCGACTTGACAATCGGCTAATCAGCCAGTATTTACCTAAACTTTTTTCATTCCATTTCATCTTCGAAATGATTAAGTAGCCAAAGAGTTTCTTGAAAGACGTAACCTTTTCGACATAAAAAAATAACTGGAAAAATGTTACTGGCACTTGAGTCATCGCTGTCTGAACATGAGAATATAAGAAATAAGCTTTAGATTTGCGACGACTTGTCGAGTTATTCAATACGTGGAACGGCCCGCGTCCCAAATTCCCAAATAAAATGTTAATGTGTCCCCCAATTCTCTCTTCCTCATTAAAACGGGTTACGGTATGACAATTTTTAGCGGAGCATCCTCTCATAAAAATAATTGAAACGGCCGACCTTAGCATGGGAACGAATTATGTAATTGGCCGTTTCTACTGGCAAAACACTTTATTTCCAAGTTTACAACAATCTCGTTTTTAACTGATAATAAAATTTTGTTTAAAAGCAACAATTGCCTCCGTTGTGCTTAATTTTAGAAAATGAACATAAACGTCGAAGATAATAATATATAATTTTGATAAATACATGTAAGAATCGATAATTTTAAATAATAAAAAATAATACCACAGTCCACATAAGTAATAAAGAGCACTATAAAACATCCTGGCAGCTAATCAGAAAAATGCAAAACTTTAGAAATTACGATAAAGAAGAGCTTCCCATATTCAAAGGATCACATTTTAAAACACTAACCATTGTTAGGTATCAGCCATCGCGTTAAGCTAACATGTTGGGCAATATTCGAACAGGAATGACAAGAGAAACGTTCGCGTGTAAATATGGACATGCGACGACACAATTTGCTTTGACATGTGTATTTTGGCCCCGTAGTATTTTTAGTGCCTCGGGGAAATTGTAAATCGTAATGAAACAGACAAGTTCTTCATCGTTGTTGCAAAGGCAGTTCACATTTACGTTCAAAATTTGAATTCTACAACGAATGAGGAAAAAGAAACATCGACTGGCCAGTTTCATTTAATGTTTCAAATTAATCCTCTTTAGGACTTAGTTAATAGCAAAATAGCGTAATATTATTCCAAGTGCTCAGGGTAACGACTCGAATTATCTCCTGGCATCTCCATCATAAATCGTTATTTTAATTAGTCCAACCATTTTTATAATTCCATATCTGAGTATTAGACTATTCATAAAATTTATAAGGTTATACTAGCTTCCTGCGGGCATCGGCCGACCTCCAAGCAAATGACTTGTAATAAATTTCTTTTTTTCGTATCATGAATGTTAAAACGTACGTAGTTTATTCATAATTACGTATTATTATTTTCAGTAACAATCGCATATGTATTAAAGTTTCCACAGTCGTAATCGTAATACGAATGTTTTTACGGCAATAGTTTTAAGTCATTAGGAGAGTTAATTAACTTGTAATCGCCACTGAATTAGTTTTACAAGTGTTAAAGTTCGGAGCGAAGTTTGGGTGAGATAACGACTGTTTACGAAAATATGGAGCTTGGCGGTTGGAAATATCTCTGTCAGCCAGACTGACAGCTTCTGAGTGACAAACCCATAATGTCTTGTTCGTCAGTCAGCTCGCGAGCGTGTGACCGCCCCCGGTGTGGTCCGTGTTGTCTCGAACGCGAATGCTTTACATTTGTAAACAAAAGCCGGTCGCCGCATCATTAGCGTCCCAGATCGATGCGTTTTTCATCAATGAAACAAAACTCGCGGTGCAATCGGCAAAAAGCATCTATTCGTTTCAAACGTCATTACAAGATTCTGACGTATGTTAAACACATCGCGTCTCGTATTGTAAAACAAAGCAGTGCGTCCCGAGATGCATTGTGGCTGGGCGGATGTCGCGTCGCAATCTCGGCAGCCCCACCTGCCGCCACGTTCCCACACTCCGGCGCCGCAAAAAACGCGCCAGACAGAGACGGCGCGCCCGGCCCCGATAGCGCGCCCTCTCGCTCGCTCGCCAGGGCTGCCTGCCCGCCGGCCATGCGACCCTAGTACCACCACGCGTCAGGATCACCGCGAAATCACAATTTTCCGGATAAAATAAACACCACGGATTCCTCGGCAATCGGGCTCGACAAAAAATTGACGCTCAACACAACGAGCGAGCACTAAATTGGACGTGTGAAAGACACTACTCCGCCGGCGAACGATCGTATGTTATATGAATGTTCAGCAATAAAAGTCTCGGCAACCCTATCAGTTGAGTTTGTATCGGCGATTACGAAAATGTAAAAGCGAGAGAAGCGGCCATAATGAAATGAAAACAACGCTACACGCTCGCTCACACACACACCGGCGGCGCCGCAACACAGATGCCTCGAACCGGGTCAAAAACACCTTTAAACGAGAACTGAACACCAATCGAAATAAACTCTGTACTTGACCGTGTCACGAAACTTGCCTCACATCTGCCGAACGGTATCTCGCCTTCTGGGAAAGCTTAACAATCCAGAAAAACTTATTTGCATGTCCCGCCGGCATTACCCCGCGCCCAGCTCTCATTCCTAATGACAGGGTAAACATCTCGGGAGGAACCTTTACGGCCGCTTAATTTCGCCTAATTGTTAACGAGAGTGGAGTTCTCACGAATATTACCTTCTGTGTTGCATCGCGAATCCCACACGCTCCTAATTTCCGTCGGGCCAGGCAGCTGTACTACAGTTAAATGTTTGCCCAGCGCCCACGTGGGAAGACGACGCAGCACATCCTCGGGGAAGGTCGCTTTTTGTCGCCGTATCTGGCCTCTGGGAAGGTCGAAGATTATGCTGCGAGGCCTTGGTCGCATCGCAGTGCGGCACACGCCACTCTATCATTAGAAATCGATACGTTCGTGCCCATTGATAATAATTAATAGGCCTGCAGGAGGCACAAACATCCTCCCTGCGGCTTTTCGGGCCCACTTACGCCCGCAGCTACTTCGGGAGTGTAATTTTTACGACTCCCGTTTTACCTACCTCAAGGGTCAAGATAAACTCGAGTGGATGCTCCCGTGGAGTGCCCGGCGAGCCAGACTCGTGTTTGATCTCCCTTTGTTGGCTATCCGAAGGCGCCAGTACTCATTCAACTTAATGCATCTCATAAACTTTTATTATTCTTTCGTCCGTAATGGTCATGAGAATGCTGCTTAAAACACGTATTCCATTCGCGAAAGTGTGAAATCCTCCGTGAAAGCCGATTGTCTTTTTCATTCCCCCCGCAAAAACATAATAGAGTTGCAAAGCTCCGGCGATTCGTCTGAGCGAGCTTTAAGCCGATTTGCGAACAAGTTTCGGGAGATTTGAGCTCGCTCGAGCGGTTTAAACCTATATTACCTTCTACCTAGGGAGCGCGGGGAGCCTAATCTATTTTATTTTGCGCTCAGAGCTAAGCTCACAAAATCCTCCTCAACCCGTGGCTTAAATTGCTTCCTTATTCAATTCGGTCCGAGAATAATCCGCCACATTTGCATCGCGAGGGAATGGTGAGCAAAATGGCGTCTAGTATTTTTCTAGCGAGTTAGGGGAATAGTAACGGTCGAGTGACGGTTAGGCTCCCCGCGCTATCTGCCCCCTTTGTATTCGCTCCGATAACTTGCCTATGCGCACCCGACCGATACGCCTTGCCGCTCCGACTTCTTATTTCAAAACACTTTCCAACGTTCACCATACATCGCCGCTCACTCTTTTGTCGATTGACACTTAGTGCATTTTTGCACCGCAATGCACCGCGGGCGCACCTCGCATACCACAGCACTTTCTTCACGCTGTAACTTTAGAACAGGGTAAGGTTCGCCGTGTATAGAACGTAAATCACGCAGTTAACGATGCGCGCATATTACGCCTCTAATACATCACGCGGCGGACTTAAATATATCTCTTTGTACATATTCCGTTCGATATCGGAACGATATTAAATAGCGCCTGCTTTATTTACGGCTGGGAAGGGATATCGACGCGTTAAAAATTAATTTAGAGGATATTGTAAAGTTTATGGAGGATGGTAGTTGCGAGTGGGACCGGAGATAAATCGTTGGAGCTCGCGACCTCGCCCCCGGCCGGGACTAACGAACCAACCTCTCTCTTTGTTGCACTGGCGTGTCCTTTGCACAGTGCCGGCAGCGACGGCGAGGCACGCCATAGCAAACCGCTCACACTGAACACTGCGCCCAGTACTGTTATAGACACGCCGGCGTCCGCTACGAATTTGCGTAGCGACAAAGACAACGCAACGATGCCTCACTGTTTACTCAATCAATTATGCGTTAGCCATTGCAGTTTCTCGCAGCGAGAACCTTCGAACCTCTCATTTACGTGATTAATAGCTCGCATCCCCTCGGAGCGGATTAAAGAAATCCTTCACGTATCGCCGTGTTTGCCCGGCCGCTTTGTCTTCGACGCGCTAACGAACGCGTTCTTTTTGTTGCAGCGCGCTGCCTGCCGGGCTGCGACGCGGAGCACGGACACTGCCTGAAGCCCGACGAATGCATGTGAGTATCCACTTCACACTTTTGTGCTAAACGCTTAACGTTACCTCCCTCGTGTCTAAATCATTCATCCTCCTCATTGTTCCGCAAGAAAAGAAAGGCGAAGCTTTTTAGCCCCTTGTTATCACGTATTCTTTACTGACGAATGTTTTTCTTTCATTCCAGTTGTCATACGGGCTGGGTGGGCGAGCTCTGCGACCAGTGTCAGCGGCATCCGGGATGCTTCCACGGCACCTGTTCCAAGCCCTGGGACTGCATCTGCGAGGAGGGCTGGGGCGGCCTGTTCTGCAATCAGGACCTGAACTACTGCACCAATCACCACCCGTGCAAGAACGGCGGGACGTGCCACAACACCGGCCAGGGAAGCTATACCTGCGTGTGCCCCGTCGAGTACACGGGCTCCGATTGCGAGAAGTCGCTTCACTCCTGCGAGGAGCGGCCCTGCTTGAACGGGGGCGCTTGCGTGCAGGAGGGCAGGGACCTGGTGTGCGCCTGCCCCGCGGGCTACGAGGGCGCCCAGTGCGAGACGAGGATTCTGACCTGCGCCGACCAGCCGTGCCGGAACGGAGGCACCTGCCAAACGAGATCCGCTGGCTACGTCTGCACCTGCCCGCCCGGCTTCGCCGGCCCCGACTGCGCCCAAGAAGCCGACCCGTGCGCTGGAAAACCATGTCGAAACGGCGGGACCTGTTCCAGGTCCGGAGACAGCTACCGATGCTCCTGCAAAACCGGGTTTAAGGGCAATCGCTGCGAAATTGACATCGACGACTGCGCGGGGATTGTGTGCGAGCACGGCGGGACCTGCGTCGACCTTGTAAACGACCGACGATGCCAGTGCATGCCCGGGTTCGTGGGCGCTCGCTGCGAGACTCGCGTCGACCTCTGCTTGGCGAAGCCTTGCGCGAACGGCGGCAAATGTCTGGTTCTGGACAACGATTACGAGTGCGACTGCCTGCCCGGCTTCACCGGAAAAGACTGCAGCATCGACATCGACGAGTGCGCGTCGTCGCCGTGCCAGAACGGGGGCACGTGCCGGGACCGGGTGGACGGCTACCACTGCGAGTGTTCCTCCGGGTGGGGCGGCAAGGCGTGCACGGTGCTGCTAGCGGACTTCGCGTCGAAGCCGGCGGGGGGGCACCTGCGGCGGGTGGGCGACGAGGGCGCGGAGGAGAGCCTGTCGGGGCGACACGTGGCGCTGATCGCGGCGCTGTCGGCGCTGGTGCCGGCGGCGGCGCTGGCGGCGGCGGTGGGCGTGGCGTGCGTGCGGCGGCGGCGCAAGCGCGCGCAGCTGGCGGCCGACGCGGAGGCGCGCGCGCAGAACGCGGCCAACGCGGGCGGCGGCGGCCGCGTCATCCGCAACACGTGGGGCAAGTGCGACGCGCCCGCCGCCGAGTGCCAGAACGCGCACAACGCCGCCGCCGAGGAGTGCAAGCGCAAGACGCTCAACACGGAGAGCGCGGCGCGGCTGCTGGCCGCGCTCGACCCGCGCCTATCGCGGCTCTCCGCAGACTCCGCCTATTGCGCTAATAGGTCAGTATCTACATAAAACTTTCTTCCTTCTTAATCAAGTAAAATTTTGACCACTAAGAAACTCTTCATAATAGTTAAAATTGTGTGTAGAACTATACCGAATACTTACTAAATCATTCAACAGGTCGAAACTACACAGTAATTATAATTCCATTACAAAGTACAATCTTCGAGTTCCAAGTTCATTCCTAGTAAAACTCCACTTAAAACTTCATCGGTTACCGTACGAGTTAATTAACGTGTTTCTCTTTTGTTTCAGCGATACGTCGCTAGTGAAGCGGGCGCTAGAAGGCGGAGGGGTGTACGTGTTAGACGACCATTGCTTGCCGCCGACGTTCGCCACGCAAGTGTAGTGTACGAAAAAAACGCAATGGACGATAAATAACTTATTTATTCACAACGGACGCTCGTGCGAACCAGGCTGTGCGCCGCGTGTAAATATAGAGTAAAGTGTAAAGTGACACCCTGTATAAACGGCTAGTTTTAAGCATCGGTGTATTTATTAGCGATTCGTACGCCTTGTAAATAGTAATGGCGGGCGAATGGCGTTTCCGCCCCCCATCGGTGAGCGTCGCCCGGGCGCCCGCGTTCACGGCGGCCACCCATCCCTGTCAGGTGCCGTCCAACCGCCAACATTTCAACGTACATCAACATTTCAGTAGGCGAATTGTCAAGTGAACGCGTGGTTAATAACCGATATTCGACGTAAGCTTTGTGACGTCATAGCGTGTGTAAGCAACACCTTTAAGTCCGATTTAATAAATTGAACAGAGCTAAAATTACTCCATAGTACTACTGTCTCTACACACTTTCAACTTCTTGACTTATTTTAATAATGCAGTTTCAAAAAACACCATCACAATTCTTGGCAGCCATCTTTGTTTTGTTTATTACATTGGACTTACGGCTTCCTTGGGCCTGAATGCAGATAAACCATAGACCAACCCAGTGCGTAAACCGTAGTTTTGTAACATTGTCTATGGTATGTATGTGTATACAGGCCTAGCAAGGCTTTGGGTGTGCACAGCTCAAAATTGTTCCGCTTGAGGGCGAAGACCGCGCTCGCCGAGGGGCCGAGTGGACTTTGTCCACTGTCTGCGATCTCTGTAGGTAACGGGGCGGAGCGCGCGTCGGCGCCGCGTCGGTCCGCGGCGCGCGACAAGCGTCGGCGGGGGCGATACTGACCGCAGTGACCGACACTGCCTTCCGTACTAAAGAAGCACACACCGTATTAAGTATTCAGTAACTGCTAAATCGCGCCTATCGCGATCCTTAAGGATGCCTTAAGCTCACGATTTATTGTACAAATTCTTAGACTTCATACATTTTGTAAATGTCTAGGATACCTACAACGAATCGTGAGAAGCGACTCGCATTTGGCCGATTTTCGAGTGCGCGGAATGTTTGCGAATTGACGAACTTTTACACCTGCAAACAGATTTGCTTATACGAGATAGCGTGAATAATACGGTGTTTTCTCCTTTTGTTTCAACTATGTTTCCACTACAAGCCTTCTGTATCCTATCTAATTGTTTACTACAGTCTTTGTACACGTTTTATACATTTATACTTCGCATCGGCGCTCAGTATTGCCCCAGCGGACATCCGCCACCACTAACGCTATTCCTCTCGACTCGCACCAGTACAGAAGCCAAACGTGCGTAAAATAAGATTCTTAGACTAATTTATGAAAACGCGAATGATGCGTTCATCAGTTTTACATTGATTGTTTATTTGTGATTGACTAATTATTGTCGTTTGTTCCTATGATTTATTATAGTGAAAGTTTATATTTCAGTTAAAAATCTTGTTCAGGTTTTCTTGAAAATCAACAATGATTTTTTCCACCCTTTTAGCTTCCGTTCTTGGGATTGTTCAGTTCACATCAGCTAGACGTTCCTTGCCGAACGTCATTTCCCTCTCGTCTATATCGTTTCCCATACAGACGGGTTGGAAATCGCGATCGGAAAATTCAATTGTGAAAAGCACACGCGTTGTTAGTCCATAGGTTTAATAAATATCAGGAGTACTTATAAGAAACAAATGTCGAAACCTAAGTCATTGTGTATAGAAAAAAACTATTAAGTTTTAGAATTGTAAGTATATTCTCCATTACTTCGTAAGAGTACTGTGACAATATAAATCGCGTCATTAGGCAACATAGGAATCGATATTTCAGGTTGTTTTAACTTATTTATTTTAATAGGTACAGTTCTTGAAGTATGTTTGTTTATAGGTTCACAGCTCGGTGTTCTACATATTCCAGTCCGAATTTGTAGGGCACCGAAGAGAATCGTTTATGAAATAATTTATGTTAAATTACCGTTTTATGAAACTTGTAGATATTATTTGGTAAGTGATAGGCGTTACTTCTTATGTTGCCTTTTGTACCAGGACATAGGATAGAAAGGTAAAAAGGACAATTGTAAAATTTATATTGAGATATGAATAGACTGATGATCAATAATAATGTTCTTGTATTTAATTTTGTAAGATGACAAAATGTAAGTTTAAATTATGCGGAAATAGTAATAACACAGACAATTGTACTGAAGTAACAAAATGTTTTGTACTTACATTGATCACAGTGAACTTCTTTCATTTTTCTTTTTGAGAATTTTTTATAGTTCTATTACAATGTAAACTTTATTCTGGACACCGGACCAATAAAATGACAGTATTTTAATTAATTTATTGCTACTATTATGATTACATTATTGTGAATTCCCTTAATTTTTATTAGAAAATCAATCAATCATTGATTAATTATTTTTTGAGCTTTGTTTACAATTGACTGAAGCTAATTGACTTCTGATTATTTTGGACGCATTTTTACAGTAAATCATTAATGTATTTGTAGTATCTGTGAGTATACTGAAAGTGACAAATTCAAATCATTCCACTAGCTTTATCTTTTTAAAATCTTAATTATCTTGCTATTTTCTTAAATTGTTTATTTTGCATGTGAGACCAGTGATTATTATGTATTGTATTGTCCGATGGACGTTGTACAATTATTTCTTTTGCTTTAGTATATTCACATATTTCGATTTCAAAAGAAAAATGAAAGTAATTGTCAATAGTTGGGAAGTAATGAGTAATTCCATAGATATATTCTCAAAAAAGTCATATTGTATTGATGGCTAGGCGCCTGCGTCGGCTGCGCGGGCGCCGCTTCGGTGATAATTTTGCCAGCGAGTGTTTGTGACGAATGAGTAATGTGCGAGGCCGCGAAAATAAAATGTTAATAAACAATTGTTTACAAAAGATTACACACGAATTTTATTTCCTACCCCGATATGATTTAAGCACCACACACATTTTCTGTTCATTTAAAAAAAATAGGTATATAAACTTAAAATTTCCTTTGCATAACCAAAAAAGGATAATGTCATTAGACCACGAGCAAAGAGAGTACATGCTTTAAACAAACAGTGTCGTGGAAATATGAATAAAATGAATGGATTAATTATTTTGATTAGTACCAGGAAAACATGACACAACTAGAGAAGACCATAATATTACAACTAAAATGTCCATATTACAAAAGCCACGCAAGGTAGTTAACAGTACCAGGAGAACATAGCTGACCGAGAGTATATTTAATGAAAACCTAGTACGAAAAGTATGCCACACTTACGATGCCTGTGTCAACTAAAGTACCAGGCAATCATAATACCAGGAAAACATGACTCAACTGGAGGAGAGAGACCATATTGCAACTAAAATGTTCAATATTACAAAAGCCACGCTGGGTAGTTAACAGTACCAGGAAAACATAGCTGACTGAGGTATATTTAATAAAAAACAAGCAAGTGCGAAAAAGTATGTCACTTAGATGCCTGTGTCTACTAAAGTACCAGGCATTCATAAATGACGCGGAGCATAAAAAAATAACTGTAAAATGGGATTACACTGGACAGAACTTTGTGAACAGTAGAAAACGATAAAGCCATAATATCAAATTATTGTCATCATCGACATCAGCAACACGGACTAGTGAAAAAAGGACTCCAAGCTGTCATAGTACAGGGTGAAGCCACCCTTATGCACTTGTGAGTTAGATTCTTAAGAATACCAAATATCGGAAATCTTACAATGACAGATATCCGATATTAGGTATCCATAAGTGTCTCACGCACACATGCATAAACGTGGTTTCACGCTATAGTATGACAGCGTGGAGTCCTTCTATTTTTTACTAGTCCGTGATGGAAGACAAGATTTGTGAAGTTGATTTAAACCTATATAAACATAAATCAACGTGCTCGATTCTAAATTAAACAAATAATAAAAAAACATTTCATATCTCGTCTCGCATCATTATACCAATATTCATTGGTAGGATTTCTGTATAATAGTCGGGATTGTTAGTTAACATATTGAAAAAATCACCGATACGCCTGGCCAAATTCACAACAGCAAAGACGTCGTATGCATTTATATTGCTACTAGTTTCTGCCTAGGGCGTTGTTCGCGTGGTGCATCGATAATAGCCTAAGTGTTATTGTAATGTTTATGCTAAAACGATTGTAAAGTTTCATCCAAATCCATACAGTATTTTTAAGAGTAACCAACATCCACACATATTCATACAAACTTTCGCGTTTATAATATTAGTAAGACTAGTAAGATGTAATACCTATACTGTATGAAAACAATTTACCTGTTTAGCCATACTTTCTAAAGTCGCTAATATATGCCACCACGGTCCATCATTTAATTTCTAAACATGTACGATTTTCAAGACCATAAAATAAGCTTTATGCTTATCTTAAAACGCGTCAAGCGTTGCATTATAACTTACTTCAAGCGAGTCTGGTAATTACATTGAAGCGACTGCCAATCTGACCTTCGGAACCCTAAGAGGGGAACCAGACAATTTTTGGATCAGGGTTACAAATTCAAAGTTGTTTGAATTTGCAGGTTTCATCACGATGTTACCCTCACCGTCGAGCTAGTGGTATAAATATGTACAGAGATTTGAAAAACCTAGAGGTACATGCCCGGGTTTGAACCCGCACTCCTCGGTTAGGAGGCGCGTCCTTACCATTGAGCTACCACCGCTCTATTATATTATAAAATACCCTATTGTCACAATAAAGATATATGTAGAATAGCACCGGTTGGATGGCTTGAAGTAGAAATAAAACCAATCAATACCTATAATTTATTTATTTGGTTATTATTAGTAACAAAATTCAGTATTTACAAATACCATAATACCCCTATTGAATAGGTATCTCAAAGGAAATTAATTCACAATTATAACCCGAAAAAAAGTGGGTAGTGTATAAAATGTACTTGCAGTCGCCGAAACAGCTTAGTCGGCCAAGACTAAGGGAAGGTTGTCATTGAAAATGTTACGAAATGCATTCAAATTACAATGGTCAAATGTGTATTTTAATTTAAATTATACTCCTTATTCAAATGTTACAAAATTATCAATCCCAAGTCCTGTCTCTTCAAATTAGAGGCTATAAAAATAATATCTCATTTGAAATCACTATCTATGCGACCTTTACAATCTAGCTGTTACAACGTGAGGACAAAATATCATCGGGACCGACGGCAAAAACGGTGCGTTTAAAACTTGTATTACAATCGTGACTTCTCAAACAAAGGAATACCTACAAAGCGTAGACCTAATATTGCAAATGGTGAATAAATTTAAATAGACATCTAAAGAGATCAAGATTCAGTTTTAACGGTCATCCGTAATGATAACAAAAGTATGGAAAATTAATCTTATAAATAATGGCCTAAACCAAAAACGAAACCCCGATTGGACCAATTAAGAAGGTTTCTTCTAAATTGGCTGGAGAATAATCCATTAAGTAAAGTACAGTTACAAGCAAAAAAAACATAATCAATTACATATGGATAAAATGCAAAACTCCGGCACCTACAAGGTCGCTTATACTAAAAATTGTCAAAGTATCTTTTAATTGTATTGGAACGCGACCTGTGTACAGAAGCAAATATATTTAGCATCGAGCATTATACTTTAGATAAAGTTTACATTTTTTTCTCTTGTGACTGTCATGAAAAACCCAATCAAATATCTGGGACCTTTCTATTAGCAAGTCTACATAACAAAGGACAACAAAGTCATGAATTCATAAAACCTAAAATTAAAAGAGAACGCCTCGTATTGAAAAATTTTAAATCAGAGCAGCTTCTAGTTTTTGCGACGTCAATGGGTCCTATTTCGCGTCACAAAAGCTCAAGTTAAATTTCACATGTCGTTCTACAGGGTTCTCCTTGTGCCTTGGCTACATTATCACGCTACCGCGAAGATTTTTATTTGTGTTTGTCAGTCTACATTTTGTAGAGCAGGATAGAAAATCACATCTTCGCGATAACGCCGTAATGGCCGTAGCATTATCCTAAATATCTTATAGTTCTAGTGTCGAAGTTACTCCCCGCTCCGGGGCGAGCGGTCTGTGCTTGCACGGTCTTGCGCGTCGCCGTTCTGCCGCGGGGAGCGCGAACGGGAGCGGGAGGCGGAGCGGTCTCGCGAGCGGTCACGGGAGCGGTCGCGGGAGATGTCTCGCGAGCGGTCGCGTTCGCGTGAGCGGGAGCGGGACTTGGACACGCGGCGTTCTTCTTCACGCTTAGGGGACGCCTCCTTGCTGCGTGAGCGCGATCTCTCCCTGTTGATTTAAAAACGAAATCAGTAAATGATGCTAATAAAAATTATAGAGACATTACCAGTAATGTGTGGTGTGCAATGTGGGTATTTGAATCAAGCAATACGAACTAATAACTTCATAAGGATTTTTAAGCACTGTTAAAAATATCCAAACTGCAGTAATAAAAGGAAAAAATAAAAGGACGCATAAATAATAAAAAAACACATTGTGGAACTTTGATATTATTTACAAACTACAAATGTACAAACGTAAAACTGATATATAAAAACCAAAATTACTACTTATATACAAGGAAAAACAAACACAAAAATAAATGTAAATAAAAAGCTACAGGGAGCAAGGGCATATAAAAAAGTAATGCTCACCTCTTGGTAGCGATCTCTCTGTGATGCAGGAAACATTGAAAGAGTTAATAATGTGATATGGATTGTGCTATCAATATTTATATAGTCTGTATTAATTTTGGTAATAAAATAGTGCCAATGGTAAAGTTTTGTACTTCATCTGACAGTAATGGTTTGATTGGTTGTGAAGTTGTGTTTTTGTAACGAAATGATGGGTGATGAAATGATTTGAAATGGCATGTTGATGTGTTTATTTATACTAGTATGCAAGCAAAATATGTTTATATTCCTTTTACCATTTTTAGCTTTTTGTCAAACAATCTGTTGATGAAATTAAACTGAACACTCTCGACTTATTTGGAATTTGGAGTAAGGAATAGTTATTGTTTACAAATGTTTTGTTTAATTAAGAAAAAGGGGCAGACGAACACGAACAAGCTAAAACAATACATCAGTAAAAACATGACTTCACAAAAGGCACAACTGTCAGATGATTGAAAGCACACGGGTACTCACTGCGAGTCGCGCTTGGGCGAGCGAGACTTGGACCGCGAGGCGCTGCGGTGGCCGTTGCGGTCGGGAGACTTGGACGCCGAGCGGCGGGAGGCACGGGAGGTGCGCGAGGCGCGCGAGGTGTGTGAGGCGCGCGAGGTGCGGGACGCTCGGGACGCTCGCGACGCGCGCGACGCCGACCGGCGGTCTGACCTACGCGACTCCGAGCGGCGGTCGGACCTACGCGACGCCGAGCGGGAGCGCGACTTGGAGCGACTGCGGTCCCTACGTCGCGACAGCGCACAACGTGGTAACAGGGTTTTATTATGGCTACGACTACCGGGAAAACAATGCGATGGGACAGAATTTAAATTGGTTTAGATATTTCTATCACAGACGCCTTAGCGTTTAGGGCAAAGATCAATAAATAAATGGATTTTTAGTAGGAAGTCTTTATAATTTTTACTACATATAACAGATTCCATTTTTAATTCTGTCACATCGTTATTCTATTACCGAGATAGGTTTTGCTAGTTATGATACAATGAAAATAAATCCATGTATAAGTATATAACGGTTAGCATTTCTACACAGTAAAAAAAATGACACACAAATGCATAAACAGAAATATAATCATTATTACCATATTAGCATCGCAAACAACTAATATGCTACAGACAACAATTAATAAGTACTGTACTATTGCTAAGTACTTACGTCTGCAAATTTTGTTCAGCGCAAGTTACTACGCACCTAGCCAAATGAATACTAGGTTAATGGCATAAATAGTCATGCATAGAATTGAGTAAATACGAGATAGGCTGCAGCAAAGTATAATGTAAGGGCTATTGCATGCAAGCATTGCATTTGGGTTCGCTCTCATACGAAAATACTATATGAATGCAAAACCTGACGAATAGGTATATTGCAGCCAATCTGATTTTTTTCAATAAATGTATGCAAAATGTTAAAATTTCAATTGTTAAAATAGATTAGGACAATATTCGAGGACGCATTTGAATTCTTTGTTTAAATTATCACACAATAATTTATAAAATTATTAAAACCTTGCTATTTAACTTTGTTTCAGGTTTTGCGCTCGATTTCAGAGTGTATTTATACTATTAAATGGAAACTATTATACATATCACAACAAACACAGTATAAGCAGACTTTCAAGTGAATTATGGACAATTTCAAGGATATCAATTATTTGTACAGTTCAATTTAAAATTTAGTTCGACTTGTCGATCAAATACCTATTTGTTAAATTACTGTGGTATTAAATGTATTTACTACGATTTAATTACACAAAAATTTCCGCATTTTGTAAAATAAATTTCTATGAAATAAAAATATTTAGCAATTTTATTCTGAACAAGCCTTCTGTCAATCTATTTTTTGCTTGTAACCTCACTTACTAGTACGTACGTTCACTTAAAAGTCTGCTTCATACGCTATTGTAAGTATACTCACTTGGAACGGGAGCGCGACCGGGACTTGGCCGCTGGGCTCTTGCTCTTGGGACGAGACTTGGAGCGCGACCGGCTGGCGCGGGACCTGCGGGCCGAGGGGGGGACGTGAATTAGTAGGGGCAATCTAACAGATGTAGGGGCGATTGATGCGGAGGTGTTCAGTGGAAGTGTTGTCAGCAGGAGCAGTCAGCCCCGAAAGATGGTAAAAATAACAATATCATCATTTAGGTGTCTCTGAATTCATATTTTGACGTCGGCTTCTTCGATTTATGTGTCCATCTCGGTGTTGAGATCATATTCATTTTATCACACAAACCAAGTAGCCCCGCTAAGACGACTTCAATGCCACGTTGAAGCTGAGGGGGTCGAAGAGTTTGAACATTTTTGTGTGTGTAGTCGAATGGTTCTATGAGGATTACTCATCGGTGTTGTTACTAAGGCGACAATGGGCGCTAGAGGGCGCTGCAAGTTCCCCGTATCGAGGTACCTGGAGCGCGAGCGGCGGCGGTCGCGCGAGCGGCTGCGCGAGCGGCTGGACGAGGAGCGCGTGCGGCGCCGCGACGAGCGCCGGTCCTCCACCAGGCGGATGCGCCGCCCGTTCAGCTCCGTGCCGTCCAGCTTCTCGATCGCGGCGCGCATGTCCGAGTGGGTCGCGAACTCCACCACCCTGGCGCAGACACACATTATGAGTTATACGATATGATAACATCAACTACATCTACGAGTGTGGTTCGGTTCGTCAGTGTAGAAGATTATCATCAAGGTGTTCAGCCCCGAAAGATGGTTAAAAATACAATATCATCATATGAAAATTATATTTATTCGCTAAAAGAGAAACACATGCGTAAGCGCACGCCTGGACATGCTTGTTTTACTTTGTAATGTTTCATGGAACTACAGGACATAGCAAACCACCTTCGTAAAATGCGCATGCGCAGTCACGGTGTGTAGTGTCTCAATAGTAGTCCATACACACATAACCGACGTATTTCATATCGTAATAAACGTTCTATCTTACAATATATCAACGATAACAAATATTACTCGAGATAAAACTTGAAATATTATGTCAGCATCTCAATAAACAGCATAACAGGAATTTATTTCTTGAAATTACAATAGAAACGCGTTATGTGCAGACTGTGGAAACTTAAGACTATATACAAAGAGAAAAATTATTAAAAGTAAACAACAATAACACTCACCCTTCATTCCTGTGTTGCTTATGCGCGTCAGCGTATGTGACTTCTCCAGCTTGACGCATATAATCCTTCAAATCCTGCAAACCAAGATACTATATATTTCAACAGCTAGGGCATAAAATCAAATACTATTTCTAAAAGCCTTCATCAGATTAAAAAAATTGCATCAAGGTTTTCAGCCCCGAAAGATGGTAAAAATGCGATATCATCATATAAAATTAAAAATGGAGACTTACAGGCTTTTAGAAAAAGTTAGAATGTATTTTAGTGTATACCTAACCTAGCAATGCCTGAGCTTTACTTGGAGACAAGGAAAGGACCGAATGAAACCAAAAAGTGAAACAAAAAAAAAACAGCCCAAAACAGCATTTCGAACGCGGTTACCCATCGGTTATTATTGTTTACGACAGTCGAATCCATTGTGTTCTTTCCAATTGCTTGCAGATGTGTGTACTCTTTTCTAACGTCTGTTGTATAGGGTACTCCTCGGACTGGTCTCTAGTTTTATTGGCTCCTCTATGGCAAGTTCCTCAGAATCATGTGAACACCATAAGTTTCAACCGTTGGTCTGGGAATTCGTCAATATCTTCTAGTGGATGTCATCAGCACTCCGTTGCATTGTCACAAGACACGAAAGTTTCACGATTCCATCTCGAATTTGTTTGTCCTCCAAACATCTCTGGCGACAGGCCGCTCTCAAATGGGACCCAATGTGGATGTTGCTCCAAAATTTCCATTTTCATTCCTTTGTCATACGGCTACTGAACATCTCATCTTTCGTTGAATGCATGTCCTCTGGCCAATCCATCCTCAGGCTGCTCCTTCTGCCCTTTCAGTTTTTATGTAAACAATAATACCCTCAAGGAATTGCCACAAACGAAAAGTTGCTGGGGCGGCCAAAAAATAAAACTAGACGATTAAAAAAGACAATGACGTTCATAATATTTCGTGAGCAACATATATTAGCTCATGTCCATATTGTGAACTAGTATCATGTGGAAAAAAAAAAACAAACAAACGATGATAAAATGAATTTAAATGGGAGATTGCACATAACGAGAGCGGCTCCTGTTGACTGTGCCCCCGTTCGACTTTACCTTTTGGGGAGGCCACGAGAGGCGTCCGGGAGGTGGGGGCGGGGCGAAGACGTCATCACCAGGCAGCAGCGGACCGATACCCTCCTAACATCGCCTCAGACCACATCTCACACAGCACTACATCGAGGGCTCTGGGCACGAAACGCCACCTTCTGTTGTTTTTAAAAATCATCTATAAGCTCGTAAGTAAGTTCGTATTACAGGTGTAGAATAAAACTTTTAGAAATGAATATTATTTATGCAAGCTAATCTCTGATAGTTAAAGAGTGTAGTGTTAAACTAAATTACAGAGAAAGTGAGACTAACATTTTAACAATTATTTGATTTATGCTTTGGTTTATTAGTAAAGCAGAAAGATGTGGAGCTCTCGAGTCCGTTGTGGTCCTTGGTTGGGTGATGGTGCACACCCTCTGCCGAGTTCGCCTCAGTCCCGTGTCCCGAGCTAGTGTCCCCTGGCAATGTGTCCCCCCTCTGCCGAGTTCGCCTCAGTCCCGTGTCCCGAGCTAGTGTCCCCTGGCAATGTGTCCCGTAGCTAAGTCCCATATCTCATCTTTTCTTTCTCAGATTGTTTGGTTGCCGTCTTGCCAAGTCCAAATAAATCATCTGTATCAGTGTCTTCTTTCTCACGATTAGAGTCATCTGATATCTTCGCATTTTGGTGCTGCAGATTGGCCAACGTCCACCTGGATGTCCATCCTCAGAATGTAATGGTACCGTCCGCGTCGCGATGACCAGCCCAGCCCTCTACCCGTGAAGCGTCCAGGACCCTGGGTGATGGTGGGTGATGGAATGATGATGGACCCAAGTCGATCTGGTCGGTGCTTACCTGCCAGCTAATGCGGCTGGATAGGTTTTCGACGGTAAGTCTGTACTCGGTGCGCGTCGGCGGTCCGTATCTATAATTGTAGTCACTGTGGAAACAAAATGCGTGTTACTATTGCGAATATCATTTCGTGCATATAAAATGGACTATTTACTTGATTTGTTATATACAAAGTGATAAGCTTCTACTATTGTAATTGTGACACAGTGTCAATAAATGATCTTGAAATTGATAATAATGTCTACTCTACACTAAAACTTAACAATCAACAAGGTCATTATTGGTTATTTGGACACAATTGTAATCATAAAATTAGGGGGATTGCTACTGTAATTTAGCATTTATTTATAAGAAGTTAAGACAGAAATATATAGCAAGCCTATTCATTTAATGTTTACTAACAGTAGCGTGTGATAATACAATTGATTAAATATTATGGATTGTATACCAGCAGAAGTACTCCTAAATGGTATTTATATATCAGTAGTAAATTCTAATGATAAACTCAAGGTGATTACTTACAGATAGCTGTAAAATTTTATGATAAATGAAACAATCATGTACAAAGGTATTATGATTCAAGAAGCAATAGTGAGTTGAAGGATGAAAATACAAAGATCTACAAAAAAAAAAGAAAATGTGAAATGATGGTAGTGAAACAAATACTGCATTAATGAAGGCAAAGCTAAGACAAAACAGATATGGCAATGCATTCAAACTTAGGGCCGTAATATGCAAAAAACAAAATTGGATTAAATTAAGATTTAAATCTCTTATTTTACTGAAGTACAAGTATACTGCATTCCGACGTACTGGTAAAAAATCATGCCGATAATGGTACAGACAAACATTGGTGTTCAGGAAGTAATTGGCCGTGTAGATCGATTTTTATTCAAAATGCTTTGGGACGGTCATAACGTTAACATTAGGATCAAAAAGATTAAAATCCAAAGGCAATGTATTGTTAATAAAAATAAAAACATGTACCATTCTTTGAGTTTATTATTTTTAATTAGTTCATTTGGCAAGGGACTTCGGGGCTAGCAAATTATTAAGAACCTAAATATACCGAAATAACTCAAAAAACGGAACTAAATATTACATAGCACAGCAGTACCGGGT